>JAHWGI010001100.1:0-141685 GCA_029379305.1 Frankliniella fusca | reverse complement strand
CATAACCCTATCTGGTCACAGCAGAACGCATTGTCACGGCCCGGAGTGATCACTACCAGACCGCATAGAAACTCAGTCCCACAACCAACTTTTGTTTTACGATCGCCTTTGTTCTTCCTATTGTTATGCCAAGTTCCCAATAAAAGGAGGCGCGAGCTTCGAGCTCGCTGTCATTCTCCACTCTGACTGAGGCCTGGCTTCGTTAAGAGCTTGACACTTCCCCGTTCCTTGCTAATACTACATTGGTGGCAGCGGTAAAGAACGCGGAGGAGGAGAAAGAGAACGTCGGCGTCCTTGTAAGGATACCGAAGACAGATACAAAGGCGTGGCCGAAGGCCGCTGGAGTATCGGATACCGAGGCGTGGCCGAAGGCCGCTGAGGTTCACCGTCGAGGCGTGGCCGAAGGCCGCTGAGACGCAGTGCAAAGGCGTGGCCAGCAGGCCGCCGGAGCATCCGAGAGAACTTCGAGACCGTCGAGACCGTCGAGACCGTCTAGACCATCTAGATCTTCAGACGCCGACTGTCACTAAGACCGTCGAGACCGTCAAACCCGTAGAGCCCGCCAAGGAGTCTATGGACGACGTCCCGGACACACCAGTCTTTAGGGTACAAGTTGTCCAAGAACCATGGCGCAGCTACAGCAGGGCGGCGCAGCAGCAGCCATCCACGAGGAGGGGCAGCACGAGCAGCGCCGGCAGCACCACGAGCAGCAGGGGGAGCGTGACGCCGAGTCCGGAACCGACAACGAGTTCATGGACGTCGAGGCGGTGGACGTCGCTCCACCTAGAGGCAGAGGACGAGGCAGAGGACGTGGACGCGGACGCGGCCGAGGACGCGGACGTGGACGCGGAGCAGGACGAGGACGGGAGCACCTGGCCCGGGAAAGAAGACATCCTAGACGTTTTCTACAAGAAAGACAGGAGGACGAAGCATCAGAAAACGAGGGGGATGATGAGGAGGAGGAAGTAGAGGAAGGCCAGTTTGCTGCCGACCTGCGAGCCGACATAAACAGACGGCGGAGAGAGAGAGTCCAGGACTTTGACCTGGAGGAGGAGGAGCCGGGCTTGGTGAGGCAGAGACGCCTAGCAGAAGGAGAGGCTAGGGGAGGCCAGGATCAAGACCAAGACCCGCGATTTTTCATAAGACTGCTGGACACTATTGTTAACAGACCGCAGCAGAAAATAAAAAAGTATAATGAGGTTCCCAAGTATAACGGAGAGACTGATTACTCCGTCTTCCAAGTGCAGTTCAACACACTATCGGAAGCGAATGAATGGGACGAGAAAGACAGAAAAACTGCTCTGCTGCAGGCATTAGTAGGGAATGCCACAGATGTGATAGCCAACCTACAGCACCAAGGAACGGAAATAACGTTCGCAACGCTGGACGAAGCGCTGGTCAAAATGTATAGCAAGACAGCATCAATGTGGGAGAGGAAAAAGGATTTCAACACATTGGTGCAAGAAAGAGACCAGACGGTCAGGCAGTTTGCACGGCAAGTAGAGAGGCTGGGAAGGTCTTACCTCAGAAACATGAAAGAGGAGGACATACAGGAGGCCCTGGTAGAGAGATTCATAAAGGGAATCCTCGACAAAAAGGCAGCGGCTAGACTAGCATATGCAGCGCTACCTACCCTGGACGAGGCCCTCAAAACTCTCAACAGGGGACTCAGCCTCGAAGTGGAAGAGCCGCCGAGCAAGCGCATAAGACTGACACAGGCAGACGACGATGACAGATTGGAAGCACCAGTGAGTATGGTGTTCCCATCGCAAACCGGCACGTCCTCGAGCACCTCAAACAATGAACGAGGAAGAGGTGGCCGAGGAAGAGGAAGAGGGTCCAGAGGGCCCAGAGGAGCCAGAGGCGGAGCTCGGGGAGGTTTTTCCCAGGGAGATCAAGACATGATCTGTAGATACTGTGGGAAAAAGGGGCACCGGATGGCAAACTGCTGGAATTACAAACAGCAGCAGGCCGAAGTGGTTTGTCACTCCTGCGGGAAAAAGGGACACTATGCCAGGCAATGTAGAAATAATGGTGGCATGACAAATGTCAGGGGAGGCTTTCAAATGCCCAACATGCCACCAGATCTCTACAAAGCCACAATGCAGTGGTTCCTGAACCAGCAGAGGGACAAAACGGACGGTCCATCCACTAGCAAGGAAATGCCCTTTGTACCGAATAATTCGGAAAACTAGAGACAACCTCTGAGATGGTGGTAGCAGAGGTTGAGGAGGTGAAAGATCAACCACCGGTGACAGTGATGCCTAAATGTTTGGATGAGCAGAGTCACCGGGAGGTTTCTTGTAATGCGTGCTCAACTGTTACAACAGCACCGGTAATAAAATGTACAGTGATAGACCAAATACAGTGTTGTATTCTTGATACAGCTGCAGTTATCACTGTCATTCCCAGAACAAGAGACCTTCCAGTTGCTAGACTCAGGCTCAAAGGAGTCACGTCACACAAAGCAAATTTGTATGGACCAGCTCTGACAACATTCACAATAGCTGGCAAAGAATTTACACACATGACATATGAGGCGGACATCAAAGAACACTTAATAGGAATAGACTTCTTACACAAGTATGATGCCGTGCTCAAAATTAAGGATGAGATCATGAACATTGGACAGGGTGCTGACAGGGTGCAAATACCGTTTACACTTAATGAATCCCAAAGTGCCAGGACTTATGTGGCAGGGAAAGTAGTGTACAGGATAAGAGCGGAAAATAGTTTTGTGTTGAAACCTTTCACAGAGAAAGAGGTTAAAACAGAATTCAAAACAGATACGGTAGCTGATGAGTTGGTTAGGGAAAGAACCAACGACCTGCCAAATGGTAACAAAACTCGTGTTCAGGACTTAGGTGGAAACTCTCTTTCCCAGGGTAGGAGGAGAGCGGAAGCCAAGACCGCTGAACGGGGAGGATTGTTAAATTTGGAGGAAGACACGATGGGTACCCAAAATAAAAATCAAAGCCAGCTACCAGGGGATGCAAAGTTAGGGTTGTTCGTGTCCAACCCAGCATTTGGAAATAAAGTTTCCAAACTGCCAATAGGAGTAGTAGCTCAATCGGGATTAGTACCCTGTGTGACAGCACCACTAACCATTGTCATGCAAAACTTTGGGGATAAATGCGTTACAATTCCCAAATATGCAGTGGTAGGAGAGGTATTCGTCCTACACCCAGATGAATACGAGGAAGGAGTAGGAGAGGAGGAAAGAGATGAGGAGGAGGATGAGTGTGCATTTGTGAATGTAATTAATCATGAAACAGTTACATTCGAAGATGCGGAGTACAATACAGAACCATCTTTGCCTGAGATAGGGGAGGACGAGGATCTTCCAAAGGACTTGCAGGAGCTCGTAAGCAGGTGCACGATGTTATCTGAAACAGAAAAGAAGGACTTAGAAAAGTTGTTGAAAAAGCATCACGACGTGTTTGCAAAAGACAACACAACATTTGGTAAATGCCCATGGATAAAGTTCAGAATAGATACAGGAGACCACCCACCCATAAAGCAAACGGCACGACCCATTCCCATCCACTACAGACAAGCAGTAATGGAGACCATTAAAAAGTATTTAGAACAAGGAGCTATAAGACCCAGTCAGTCTGCATGGGCATCTCCGATACTTTGTGTCTTGAAAAAGACAGGGGAGGTCAGAGTTTGCATTGACTACAGAGCACTGAATGCAGTCACTCGGGTACCAGCAACACCCATACCCAGAGTACAGGACTTGTTGCAACATATGGGAGGGAAGAAAATGTATCATGCATTTGATCTTGCACATGGGTACCATAATTTAGAGATCCACCCAGAGGACCAGGCAAAGACTGCAATAATACTACCGGAGGGTCTGGGGCTGGCACACAGACAGTTTGAATTCACCAGACTAAGTTTTGGTCTGTCAGCAGCACCAGGAGCCTTCCAGTATATTGCAGATAGAATAATCACTCCAGCGAAAGAGAAAAATGCACAAAATGATTTAGGAGATACTGTGTCAGTTTACCTTGATGATATCTGCATAGGAGGGGACAACGTCACACAAATGATGCAAAGATTGGAAGCTCTGTTTAATCGTATCAGATCAGCGGGGTTTCTATTGAAGGCAAAGAAGTGTGAGCTGTTCCAGCCAGAGGTATCATACTTGGGACACAGATTATCTGAAAAAGGAATAAAAACAGATCAGAACAAAATAGAGAAAATATTGAATTGGCCAGTACCTACAAATGTGAAAGAGGTTAAGTCTTGGTTAGGACTGGTTCAATATTATTCTAAATATGTACCACATATGGCCACCATAGCAACACCCATATTTAAGTTACAGAAGACGGGACAAAAGTTTGAGTGGACATCTGAATGCCAAACAGCATTTGACAAAGATAAAACATCTGCTGACTACGGCACCAGTACTAGGCACTCCAGATGTAAACAAAGGACCCTTCACACTAACTTGTGACGCAAGCCTGACAGGACTTGGAGCTGTACTGACTCAGGAGCAAGATGGAAGGGAAGTCACCATTGCATACTGGTCGAAAACACTTAATCCAGCACAGAGGAACTACTGCGCCACACACAGGGAATTATTAGCCCTAGTTGAGTCAATAAAAGCATTTAATCATTACCTAGCAGGAGCTCCTTTCACAGTGCGATCAGATCATGCAGCCTTGCAGTGGTTGAAGAACTTCAAAAATCCAACAGGCAAACTTGCTAGATGGCTTGAGAGACTTGCTCCATATCAGTTTCAAGTGGTACATGTCAAAGGCACCAACATAGGACATGCAGATGCCCTGTCTCGAAGGCCCTGTGAAGATTGCAAGAAATGTGACAGGTTAGAAGACAGAGACAAGGAAGTCATGGTTTGTGCATGCCAAACACAGGAACAATGTCACAACTGTAGCACATGCACTGCTATGGAAAGAAGTAAAATTAGGATGAGTGAGAGCACAGTGGATGTGAACTGGACAAAAGTCATACCTGATGGAGTAACAGAGGAGGAAATGCATAAGGCACAGGTCTTGGATGAGAACTTGATGCCCATCATAATTGCAGTCCAGGAACGTAGAAGACCAGAGTATCAGGAAATAGCAGGATGTGGTCCAAAAACCAGAGCACTCTGGTATCAGTTCAATTCGTTGGTTATCCACAGGAAACTTTTGTACAGAAGGTTCGAACATCCTACAGGACAAAAAGAGAAAGAAGAGCTACAGTTAATTGTTCCCATCCAAGTATGTAAAGTCAACAATAAAGGCATATCATGAACAGTTAGGTTTGGGCAACCACTTTGGAGTCTCAAAAACTTTGGCATATTTAAAGAGATTCTTCTGGTGGCCAAACATGTTCAATGATGTCTATGAAATTATAGGCAATTGCAAAGTATGTGCAAGGTTCAAGGGTCCTAAACACATGACAAAAGTTCCGCTGAAATTATTCCAAGAAGGAGTGTTGCATGGAAGATGGCACGTAGACATATGTGGACCAATAAACCCTAAAAGCAGAGAAGGATATGAGTACATTTTAGTGGCAGTGGAAGCATTTTCAGGCTGGCCAGTAGTTGTACCTCTGTACAAACAAACAGCCGATGAAATTGCACAAGCACTAATTACTCACGTCTTCTCCATATTTGGGGCACCTCAGTCCATCCTCACTGACCAAGGAAAAGCGTTCGACTCACTGTTATTCCAGGAAATTATGGAACTGTATCAAATCAAAAAGTATCGAACAACTGCATTCCATCCTGCAGCAAACGGAAAGGCAGAGCGATGGATCAAAACACTTAAACAGCACTTAATGATACTGATTGAAAATGACAGACTAGATTGGCCTAAATACTTACCTTTCATAGCACAGGCGTACAGGAGCCTTCCTCACTCTTCACACAAGTTTTCACCTTATGAGGTTATGTTTGGTGCACCCATGAGAACACCACTGGACTTGGACAGAGGTGAGCCGCCCAGGCAGGAGGAGATGCACAAGATGTATCCGTTTTGGGTTAGGCGAACGATGCAGGACATCCATGAAACAGTGGCACACATGAGCAAGAAGGCTGCAAAACGTATGAAAGAGTATTACGACAGAACAGCGTCACTAGCACCGTTCAAGGAAGGGGACAAAGTCTACTTGTACTACCCACGAAGGAAAAAGGGCATCTCTACCAAATTACTTACAAGATGGGAAGGGCCTTACGTGATACTCAACATACTGAATGACTGTAACGCCAGAATCAAAAATTTGGAAAACAACAAGGTCGTTATAGTACACATAGACCGACTGGCGAAGTGTCCAGAGGGAGATGAAAACAAGCACACAGACCTCACGAGTGCCTGGCTGTCGTATGCTACATGAGGGCCGCCATCTTGGATCGATGGTATCGAACTCGATCCCAGACAGCGCGCGGAGGTTTGAAAGGCCAGGGTTGCTAAGGGTGACCCATTGGCAGGGGAATGCCAAACAATCAAGGCAAGCCGAGGCCATTGAAAAGTCGAGCAAAAAGAGAGCAGAGAAAAATAATTAAAATGAACACAGAGGCTAAAAGCGACAAAAGTATTGACTTAAATAAAGCTAGCAGAAGTGGCGAGCAAAGTCAAACTAAAAATCAAGCAGGAGAGTGAAAAAGGGAGCAGGAAAAGGACCCAAAAATCTAAAGCGTTACACTCTACTCAAAAGGAAAGTCACCAAAAATAAAGGTACCACAACAAAGCCAAAACTCGAGAAAGCGCTACAAATAGATCATGAGGAAATTAGCCTGGAGGAGATATTCAAGGAAATGATCATCAAAATAGAGCCAGTCACAGAAATTGAAGATCCAGAGGAGACTGCGGAAACTACAAGCAAAGCAGAAGTGGCAAAGCAGTGCAAGACAGAAGAGAGCAAGACAGTGGTTTTCTTCAGACTAGTGGACGATTTCAATGTGACGGACAATGAAAGTGATGAAGGAGAAAGAAGCGAACAAAGCAAACAACAAGAAGTGAGTGTGAGGAGGCTGGAAGCAGAAGGACAAGAGACGAACACAGACGAGGAAGAGAAGGAGATGGACAAGAGGATAGCGGAGGAAGAAGCGAGAATCAGAGAAATAGAAAAACAATTAGTTAAAATAAAGGAGGAAAAGTGGAAGCTAATACGAATCGAGGAGGTAGCAGAGGCAAAAGGAAGAAGGGAGTGGTTGGACAGAGTGACAAAGAGATGTAGAAAGTGTAAAAAGAGAGGACATGTTGCCAAAGAATGTTTGTAAAAATTAAAGTGTTGTGCCAAAGTGTTAATTGTGCCAAAAGTGTTAATAAATAATGTTGAAATGTTGAAAATTGGAGTGGTTAATCAAATACCCAAAGTGAGGAAACGGGAAAGGGAGAAACAGCCAAGGTTGGAAAAAGAAAGGTAATATTTCAAACGAAACAAAACAGGCTGACAGTTGGACTGTAGACAGCCCACATAAAAGGGGCAATAGAATAGAAAAACAAACAGAATGACAGAAAACTGTAGACTACCTACATAAAAGAGGTAAAGTAACTAAATAACCCACAAAAAGGGGTGAAAGATCAAACATAAGAAATGAACGTAAGAAATAAACATGAGAGTGAGAGTGGTGATAAATAAACCACAACAGGCAAGGAAAAATTAAAAGTAAACAGAACAACCCACCAAGGGGTAAAAGAAAGGTTTGGAAAACGAAAAACAAACAAGAAACAGAACAGCCAAGTGGGGAGCCGAGGAGCAAGGGTCCAGGAAAGGCACAGGATTAAAAATTCACCTGGGAAAGGAAGGACATGTAAGGAAATAGGGTGAAAGAAGAGAGGAAAGGAAAGGTTGGAGGACACTAACCTTACTCCTCAGCATCCCTCGGCAGGAGAGCCGCCATGGCGTCGACCAGACGATGGACCTCGGTCTGCAAAGAGGGCGGAGATAAGCAACAACAAGACAAACAATAGCAAAAGAGAGCGCGAAGTCACAAAACCACGAAATGGACGCACAAATGTCCAGCGCAAACAGCGCGCACAAATGAAGCGGCTGTGAGGGCCGAACAAGTCCTCCACGGGCAGGCGTTTAAGCCGATATACGGCAGCACCGGTAAGGACAAACAGGGGAGAAGCATAAGGCGCACAGGGCCCGCATAATAAAACTTCCTCCCCATCTTCAAGTGCGAGGTGGTAGTGGAAAAAGACTACTGACATTTCGACTACAAAAGCTAGACGCGTGAAGTAAACAAACAACGATACGTTACCAACGAGACGAGACGGAAGAGTCCGACAGAGATGGGGAATCCTCCAACGCCGAATCCTCGTCTGACTCCTCGGAGGACAAGTCGGAGTCGGAGTCGGAGCCCTCGCCGTCAGAGGCCAAGTCGGCGGGCAGCTCGAAGCCCTCAAAGTCGAAGCCGGCCATGATGGCGGGCGGGGGATGCGGATGGTGTGCGGGCGGGACAAGCTCGATCAGGCGAGGCTCCGGGAACTGCTCCAACACACCAGCCGGCATGGGAGCGGCACTGGAGCACAGGATCACCTGGATGGCAAATAATAAAAATAAAATAATAAAAATATAATTTAAAAAAAAAATTAAAAAAAAACAACAAAAACGCTTACATAGCACGGCTCGCCGCAAATCCCGCAACCATAAAACCAATTGCAGTCAAGGAGAGAGGACGGAACCATAGCATCGAACTGGACGAAGCTGGGAGTGATAGCCGTCCAGTTCGGGAAGGAGTAGCAATAGGGTATACACTGAAGGCAGATCTGAAAGGAAAACATACAGACGCCGCATTGAAAGCACGCCGGGCACGGGCAGAACAGGGAAAGTTTCACCAAGAAGTACGCAAGGAAAAAGGTACTTACTCGGGACACAGATGCGGGATCATCATTTGGATACCCGGAGAAATGCTGCACGAGAATGATGTTAGACATTTCGCGAGATGAAGACGGATAGAAAAGGACGAAGAAAAGACGACGCGAAGAGACGAAACACGGGCAAGATGGACACAAGACAGACGCGGAAGTAGCAACAATGACAACAAACGGCAAGCTACGCGTGGAAAACGAACAGAACCGGCGCGACGAACCAGGGGAAGTTTTTCTCGGAACAGAAGGGAAGTGCGGAACGACAGCCAATCAGGAGCGAGGACACAAACGACGGCGCGGCTTGCACTCGGGAGAACCGAGGCAGCCGGCTGGTCGGAGCGGCTCGCGATCAAGGGACCCGAGGGTCGAGCAGAGCTGACAGAGGGCAGACTCTGAGACATTGGTGAAACGGAATAAACAGCACTAGTATGGAAAATACTAGCGGGAAAGGAGGGAGAAAGGAACTTGGAACTTAGAAAAATATTTCCAAAAATTGGAAATTGGAAATCCAAATAAACACATCAAGACGACGCAGAGTAACCACAGGACAGGAGCAACAACGGAGGCAAACGACTCGACGCTGGATCAGATACGCAAGACATCCTTAATTTACAAGTTAAGTATCCATAACCTATAGAAGGTTATAAGGTGTTATAAAAGGTTTAGATTTTCAAGGTGTCACGTAGATAGGATTAGCTAGAGGGTAGGAGACACCTAGGGCTAGCAAAAGCATGCCCTAAGGCAGTGGTAGAAAAGTGCGACATTTACTGTTCCAGGATTCATTGTGTGTTTCAGGTTTTCCTGTTACACCATTGCAGGACTTCAAGACAGCAAGATTTAATGGACTTGAATATTTGACATATACTCCGTGGTTGATCAACCTTAAAGGATTGAAGCTACTATCAGTAAGGAGCTGATGGTGGTCCGGCAAGGTGTCATACTAATACAGTGATTACCTGTTAGGAGGAAAGTCAATTTCTTTTTGTATGCACACTGAGTCAAGCCAGTAGGGTTGAATAATCCGTAGGCTTGTACAAGGTGGAAGTTTCAGGTCATCTATTTAAGTAGAAAATAATTTATTGGAATTGTTAAAGTAGTCGAAACATGTTAAACATGCATTGTAAAATTTATGTGATTGTATCGAAGACTGAGGCGGAAACTGGTGAGACTATGTCAAGGGGCATGCGTTCTAAGGAAGAGGAGGTTTTGAAAAGAGGGAGTAGTGTAGTATTATGACAACAAACATAACCCTATCTGGTCACAGCAGAACGCATTGTCACGGCCCGGAGTGATCACTACCAGACCGCATAGAAACTCAGTCCCACAACCAACTTTTGTTTTACGATCGCCTTTGTTCTTCCTATTGTTATGCCAAGTTCCCAATAAAAGGAGGCGCGAGCTTCGAGCTCGCTGTCATTCTCCACTCTGACTGAGGCCTGGCTTCTAGATATAATATAATAATAATAATAATAATAATAATATAATAATAATAATACAACTACAGACTAACAACAAACGTGATTGATATGTGTTTAAACTAAACTACTTACAGTATTAAGAATATTCACAACTCTTGACCGTCTTTTCCCGCGAAACGGCACAACCGACACACACGCACCTACACACCAACATGCCACCCCTCCGCCACTGACAGTCAATAGTCGAACTATGACGCGCGCTCTGTCCTTCCCCTATCTTTACCGACCCGTACTACGCGGCTCGGTTCAAAAGATGCTTTCGTTGCGATGCATACTAAGGTCATTCGATTTACTCACTAGAGTTAGGACGCCACTACAATACCCCCCCCACCCTCTCTGTTGTGACAAAATACACAACCACAAAAAGTCTAATTAAAGAAAAACAAAGGAACTCTATTTCCTGAACTTTTTAGCATTACCATAAAAAAAACCGTATTTTACCGTATTTTACTCGTTTTTTTTACCAGTCTTTTACTTTGAGTTCAAAAAAACGGTAATTTTAGAACACTAGTGTGGTGAGGGCGGGGGTGGTGAGGGCGGGGGTGGTGAGGGCGGGGGTGGTGAGGGCGGGGTGGTGAGCGCGGGGGTGGTGAGGGCGGGATGGTGAGGGCGGGGGTGGTGAGGGCGGGGTTGGTGGGGGCGGGGGTGGTGAGGGCGGGCGTGGTGAGGGCAGGGTGGCGAGGGCGGGTTCGGTGAGGGCGGGTTTCGTTGGGGGCGGGGTTGGTGAGGGCGGGGGTGGTGAGGGCGGGGGTGGTGAGGGCGGGGTGGTGAGGGCGGGGTGGTGAGGTCCGGTGTGGTGTAGTTTTCTAAAGGGATGGTAAATTACCGTAATTTTGGGTAAAATACTCGGTAAAATACAGTTTTTTCTCATCGGGTTTTTGGTTTTTTACTCAAAAATACGCAAAATCTCCATTAGATTGAAGAAAAATTGTTGAAAATATTCTTAAAGTTAGTGTTCTCAATAATTAAAAAAAATTGATAAAAAAAGAATAATAATAATAATAATAATAATAATAATAATAATAATAATAATAATAAGGGAAACGTCCGGAAGTCCCCCCTCCGGGAGGTCCCCCCCGGATTATTTTATTATTTTTTTCGAATAAATCTATTGAGGAATTAAAATATAATAAAATATTCTAAAATATTCCAATATATTAAAAATATTATGTAAGCGCGCTGAGCGATTTCCCATACCGTGTCCGACACGGCATTCGTGAATCCCGCCGTCCCAGCGCGATATTTGAAAATCGAGATGGGCAACCAAGCATTCGAAGCATGTGTGGTAGGTTACTTTTAAAAAATGAATTAAATTATTGTTGCCATCCTAACCGTCTGAACAGTGATCTGTCGTTCTATTGCTTCCCTCCGTCCAGGTAAGAGCACTTCTTATAGAAACAAAAAATGTGTGTTGGTACACTTGATATATAGAAAGCTACAATGAGCTAGCTGGTCAATTTTTTTCTCTCATTTAATACCAAGGCTACATTTTTTTGTATTCTTTCAGGACTTGGGGATTGCACCCTTTATCGTGGAGCTCTTCATCAGAGTAACGAAGTACGTCTTTCGTGCTTAGCACGACTTAGCTTTCTCAGTTTATCAAATCAATAAACAATTGCACTAAATCTCGTCTCTCTTTACGACCTGCATTCCCACATAAATGTACTGATGTCGTGTTCACTGGGTGATATGGACAACTGAACTGTCCTCGTTCGCCACGATTCTGTGCTGTGATTTTAATAAATGTTATGAACGAGTCATAAGTATTCTGTTCTTTGAAGGAACCGACACCTTATAGCTCAAATTTTTAGTTGGCCTTCCTTCCTCCCTCGCCCTTTTGTACTTTTGATGTCTCTTCTCATCCAGACTGATCAGTTGTCCATATCACCCTGTGAACACATCAGTCTATCTTTGTGAGAGTGCAGGTCATAAAGGGAGACAGTGGCGGTCTTAGGTTGGACTGAAAAGGGGGAAGGGGGGGTGGCGGCCGCCGGAGAAGCACTTCAGGTTGCCTACATACAGGGATGTTGTCGGGCAATTTGCCTACTTTTCAGGCGGCTATCTCGAGACCGATGGAGGGGGAAGGGGGCATACCCCCGGTGCCCCCATTCCCCCCAGAACCGCCCCTGAAGGGAGATGAGTTTTAGTGGAATTGTTTATTGATTTGATAAACTGAGAGAGCTAAGTCGTGTTAAGCAGGAGAAATGTACTTTGTTACTCTGATACAGAGCTTCACGATGAGGGGTTCGATCAGCGGGTCCTAAAAGAATGATAAAGAAAAATATATAATTAAAGAATCTGTCTCCTTGGTACGAAATGAGAAAAAATCAACCAGCCAGCTCATTGTATTGTAGCTTTCTGTCAAGTCAACCACTGACAATGGAGGAGTCGCCTTATTTGTCGCTCTTAGGAGAGCGACTTTTCTGTACCAAATTTTCATGCTCCTGGGAGAGCGAGATGGATTAACATCGCTCTATTAGAGTCACTTAGATGACTCTTTTTGAGTCAAATCACCACACGTCACTCTTCTAGAGCGATTTCAAAATACCTAAAAAGACTCGATTTGAGTCGTTTTAGCGAACGTCACTTTAACTGAGCGATGAAAAAACGCTCCGCTCATTACGGGCGATAAATGTGACTATTACATTTCCAGTGAACCAACGAGCATTTTTTGTTTTTATAAGGAGTGCTCTTACCTGGATGGAGGGACGCAATAGAACGGCAAAGAGATCACTGCTGAGACGGTTAGGATAGTAACAATAATTATATTAAATTTTTGAAAAGTATACTTCCACACATGATTGGTTGCCCATCTCGATTTTCAAATATCGCGCTGGGACGGCGGGATACACGAACCAACGAAAGCCGTGTCGGAAATGGTATGAGAAGTCGCTCGGCACGCTAAGATAATATTTTTAATATATTGGAATATTTTAGAATTTTTTATTATATTTTAATGCCTCAATAGATTTATTCGAAAAAAATAATAAAATATTCAGGGGGGGCACCTCCCGGAGGGGGGACTTCCCGCATTGATCCAATAATAATAATAATAATAATAATAATAATAATAATACAACTACAGACTAACAACAAACCTGATTGATATGTGTTTAAACTAAACTACTTACAGTATTAAGAATATTCACAACTCTTGACCGTCTTTTCCCGCCAAACGGCACAACCGACACACACGAACCTACACACCAACATGCCACCCCTCCGCCACTGACAGTCAATAGTCGAACTATTACGCGCGCTCTGCCCTTCCCCTATCTTTACCGACCCGTACTACGCGGCTCGGTTCAAAAGATGCTTTCGTTACGATGCATATTGCGATGGTCATTCGATTTACTCACTAGAGTTAGGACGCCACTACAATACCCCCCCACCCCCTCTGTTGTGACAAAATACTCTACCAAAAAATTTACCACCCAAAATTACCAAAAAAAAACGTATTTTACCGTATTTTACTCGTTTTTTTTTACCAGTCTTTTACTTTGAGTTCAAAAAAACGGTAATTTTAGAACACTAGTGTGGTGAGGGCGGTGGTGAGGGCGGGGTGGTGAGGGCGGGGTGGTGAGGGCGGGGTGGTGAGGTCCGGTGTATTGTAGTGTTCTAAAGGGATGGTAAATTACCGTAATTTTGGTTAAAATACTCGGTAAAATACAGTTTTTTCTCATCGGGTTTTTGGTTTTTTACTCAAAAATACGCAAAATCTCCATTAGATTGAAGAAAAATTGTTGAAAATATCCTAAAAGTTAGTGTTCTCAATAATTAAAAAAAATTGATAAAAAAAGAATAATAATAATAATAATAATAATAATAATAATAATAATAATAATAATAATAATAATAATAATAATACAACTACAGACTAACAACAAACCTGATTGATATGTGTTTAAACTAAACTACTTACAGTATTAAGAATATTCACAACTCTTGACCGTCTTTTCCCGCCAAACGGCACAACCGACACACACGCACCTACACACCAACATGCCACCCCTCCGCCACTGACAGTCAATAGTCGAACTATGACGCGCGCTCTGTCCTTCCCCTATCTTTACCGACCCGTACTACGCGGCTCGGTTCAAAAGATGCTTTCGTTGCGATGCATACTAAGGTCATTCGATTTACTCACTAGAGTTAGGACGCCACTACAATACCCCCCCCACCCTCTCTGTTGTGACAAAATACACAACCACAAAAAGTTTAATTAAAGAAAAACAAAGGAACTCTATTTCCTGAACTTTTTAGCAAAAAGAAAAAAAAATTACCAAAAAAAAACCGTATTTTACCGTATTTTACTCGTTTTTTTTACCAGTCTTTTACTTTGAGTTCAAAAAAACGGTAATTTTAGAACACTAGTGTGGTGAGGGCGGGGTGGTGAGGGCGGGTGTGGTGAGGGCGGGGGTGGTGAGGGCGGGGGTGGTGAGGGCGGGGGTGGTGAGGGGCGGGGTGGTGAGGGCGGGGGTGGTGAGGGCGGGGTGGTGAGGGGCGGGGGTGGTGAGGGCGGGGTGGTGAGGGCGGGGTGGTGAGGGCGGGGTGGTGAGGGCGGGGGTGGTGAGGGCGGGGTGGTGAGGGCGGGGGTGGTGAGGGCGGGGTGGTGAGGGCGGGGTGGTGAGGGCGGGTGTGGTGTAGTGTTCTAAAGGGATGGTAAATTACCGTAATTTTGGGTAAAATACTCGGTAAAATACAGTTTTTTACTCATCGGGTTTTTGGTTTTTTACTCAAAAATACGCAAAATCTCCATTAGATTGAAGAAAAATTGTTGAAAATATCCTTAAAGTTAGTGTTCTCAATAATAAAAAAAAGTGATAAAAATAATAATAATAATAATAATAATAATAATAATAATAATAATAATAATAATAATAATAATAATAATAATACAACTACAGACTAACAACAAACGTGATTGATATGTGTTTAAACTAAACTACTTACAGTATTAAGAATATTCACAACTCTTGACCGTCTTTTCCCGCCAAACGGCACAACCGACACACACGCACCTACACACCAACATGCCACCCCTCCGCCACTGACAGTCAACAGTCGAACTATGACGCGCGCTCTGTCCTTCCCCTATCTTTACCGACCCGTACTACGCGGCTCGGTTCAAAAGATGCTTTCGTTGCGATGCATACTAAGGTCATTCGATTTACTCACTAGAGTTAGGACGCCACTACAATACCCCCCCCCCTCTGTTGTGACAAAATACACAACCACAAAAAGTTTAATTAAAGAAAAACAAAGGAACCCTATTTCCTGAACTTTTTTAGCAAAAATACCCAAAATTACCAAAAAAAAACGTATTTTACCGTATTTTACTCGGTTTTTTTACCAGTCTTTTACTTTGAGTTCAAAAAAACGGTAATTTTAGAACACTAGTGTGGTGAGGGCGGGGTGGTGAGGGCGGGTGTGGTGAGGGCGGGGTTGGTGAGGGCGGGGGTGGTGAGGGCGGGGGTGGTGAGGGCGGGGGTGGTGAGGGCGGGGGTGGTGAGGGCGGGGTGGTGAGGGCGGGGGTGGTGAGGGCGGGGGTGGTGAGGGCGGGGGTGGTGAGGGGCGGGGTGGTGAGGGGCGGGGGTGGTGAGGGCGGGGTGGTGAGGGCGGGGTGGTGAGGGCGGGGGTGGTGAGGGCGGGGTGGTGAGGGCGGGGGTGGTGAGGGCGGGTGGTGAGGGCGGGGGTGGTGAGGGCGGGGTGGTGAGGGCGGGGGTGGTGAGGGCGGGTGGTGAGGCGGGGTTGGTGAGGGCGGGGTGGTGAGGGCGGGGTCGGTGAGGGCGGGGGTGGTGAGGGCGGGGGTGGTGAGGGCGGGGGTGGTGAGGGCGGGGGTGGTGAGGCTCGGGGGTGGTGAGGGGCGGGGTGGTGAGGGCGGGGGTGGTGAGGGCGGGGTGGTGAGGGCGGGGTGGTGAGGGGCGGGGTGGAGAGGGGCGGGCCGGTGAGGGCGGGGCTGGTGAGGGCGGGAATGGTGAGGGCGGGGGTGGTGAGGGCGGGGTTGGTGAGGGCGGGTTGGTGAGGGCGGGGCTGTTGAGTGCGGGGGTGGTGAGGGCGGGGCTGGTGAGGGCGGGGGTTGTGAGGGCGGGGTGGTGAGGGCGGGGTTGGTGAGGGCTTGGTGGTGAGGGCGGGGGTGGTGACGGCGGGGTGGTGAGAGCGGGGGTGGTGAGGGCAGGGGTGGTGAGGGCGGGGGTGGTGAGGGCAGGGTTGGTGAGGGCGGGGGTGGTGAGGGCGGTGGTTGTGAGGGCGGGAGTGGTGAGGGCGGGGTGGTTAGGGCGGGGGTGGTGAGGGCAGGGTTGGTGAGAGCGGGGTTGGTGAGGGCGGGGGTGGTGAGGGCGGGGGTGTTGAGGCAGAGGTGTGCGAATCGGGGTTTTTGTGTTCGAATCGAATCGAATCCTAAAAATTTCTTTCGAATCGAATCGAATCGGCTCCATTTCAAGTCCGAATCAAATCGGGGGGGACAATCCTTTTGTTTTACCTGATAACAACAATTAGCTTTACGCTGCTCTATAAATACAGTAACAATTGCGTACTGAGTCATGGTAAAAGCTAGAATTAAGTCTGGCTGCGACCGACGGCTTCCGTTTGCCCTACTTGGACCCCGAAGCGATTCGTCTTCGAACTTACCCGATTCGAAATTTCGAATTATTCGACATCAAATCGGTCAAATTCGAATCTGGCCGATTCGATTCGATTCGATATCGAACAATTCGCACACCCCTATGTTGAGGGCGGGGGTGGTGAGGGCGGGGTGGTGAGCCCCGGGGGTGGTGAGGGCGGGGTGGTGAGGGCGGGGGTGGTGAGGGCGGGGTGGTGAGGGCCGGGGTTGGTTAGGGGCGGGGTGGTGAGGGGCGGGGGTGGTGAGGGCGGGGGTGGTGTAGTGTTCTAAAGGGATGGTAAATTACCGTAATTTTGGGTAAAATACTCGGTAAAATACAGTTTTTTACTCATCTGGTTTTTGGTATTTTACTCAAAAATACGCAAAATCTCCATTAGACTGAAGAAAAATTGTTGAAAATATCCTAAAAGTTAGTGTTCTCAATAATAAAAAAAGTGATAAAAAAGAATAATAATAATAATAATAATAATAATAATAATAATAATAATAATAATAATAATAATAATAATAATAATGATAATAATAATAATACAACTACAGACTAAAAACAAACGCGATTGATATGTGTTTAAACTAAACTACTTACAGTATTGAGAATATTCACAACTCTTGACCGTCTTTTACCGCCAAACGGCACAACCGACACACACGCACCTACACACCAACATGCCACCCCTCCGCCACTGACAGTCAATAGTCGAACTATGACGCGCGCTCTGTCCTTCCCCTATCTTTACCGACCCGTACTACGCGGCTCGGTTCAAAAGATGCTTTCGTTGCGATGCATACTAAGGTCATTCGATTTACTCACTAAAGTTAGGACGCCACTACAATACCCCCCGCCCCTCTCTGTTGTGACAAAATACACAACCACAAAAAGTTTAATTAAAGAAAAACAAAGGAACTCTATTTCCGGAACTTTTTAGCAAAAGTACCCAAAATTACCAAAAAAAACCGTATTTTACCGTATTTTACTCGTTTTTTTTACCAGTCTTTTACTTTGAGTTCAAAAAAAAAGGTAATTTTAGAACACTAGTGTGGTGAGGGCGGGGTGGTGAGGGCGGGTGTGGTGAGGGCGGGGTTGGTGAGGGCGGGGGTGGTGAGGGCCGGGGATGGTGAGGGGCGAGTTGGTGAGGGCGGGGGTGGTGATTGCGGGGTGGTGAGGGGCGGGGCGGTGAGGGCCGTTGTTGGTGAGGGGCGGGGTGGTGAGGGGCAGGGTGGTGAGGGCGGGGGTGGTGAGGGCGGGGGTGTTGAGGCAGAGGTGTGCGAATCGGGGTTTTTGTGTTCGAATCGAATCGAATCGAATCCTAAAAATTTCTTTCGAATCGAATCGAATCGGCTCCATTTCGAGTCCGAATCAAATCGGTGGGAAAATCCTTTTGTTTTACCTGATAACAACAATTAGCTTGACGCTGCTCTATAAATACAGTAACAATTGCGTATTGAGTCATGGTAAAAGCTAGAATTAAGTCTGGCTGCGACCGACGGCTTCCGTGTGCCCTACTTGGACCCCGAAGCGATTCGTCTTCGAACTTACCCGATTCGAAATTTCGAATTATTCGACATCGAATCAGTCAAATTCGAATTCGGTCGAATTCGAATCTGGCCGATTCGATTCGATATCGAACAATTCGCACACCCCTATGTTGAGGGCGGGGGTTGTGAGGGCGGGTAGGTGAGCCCCGGGGGTGGTGAGGGCGGGGTGGTGAGGTCCGTGGTTGGTAAGGGGCGGGGTGGTGAGGGCGGGGGTGGTGAGGGCGGGGTGGTGAGGTCCGTGGTTGGTAAGGGGCGGGGTGGTGAGGGCGGGGGTGGTGAGGGGCGGGGTGGTGAGGGCCGGGGTTGGTGAGGGCGGGGGCGGTGAGGGTGGGGGGTGGTGAGGGCGGGGGTGGTAGGGCGGGGGTGGTGAGGGCGGGGGTGGTGAGGGGCGGGGTGGTGTGGGCGGGGGTGGTGAGGGCGGGTTGGTGAGGGCGGGGGTGGTGAGGGCGGTGGTTGTGAGGGCGGGGGTGGTGAGGGCGGGGGTGGTGAGGGCGGGGGTGTTGAGGCAGAGGTGTGCGAATCGGGGGTTTTGTGTTCGAATCGAATCGAATCCTAAAAATTTCTTTCGAATCGAATCGAATCGGCTCCATTTCAAGTCCGAATCAAATCGGGGGGACAATCCTTTTGTTTTACCTGATAACAACAATTAGCTTTACGCTGCTCTATAAATACAGTAACAATTGCGTACTGAGTCATGGTAAAAGCTAGAATTAAGTCTGGCTGCGACCGACGGCTTCCGTTTGCCCTACTTGGACCCCGAAGCGATTCGTCTTCGAACTTACCCGATTCGAAATTTCGAATTATTCGACATCAAATCGGTCAAATTCGAATCTGGCCGATTCGATTCGATTCGATATCGAACAATTCGCACACCCCTATGTTGAGGGCGGGGGTGGTGAGGGCGGGGTGGTGAGCCCCGGGGGTGGTGAGGGCGGGGTGGTGAGGGCGGGGGTGGTGAGGGCGGGGTAGTGAGGGCCGGGGTTGGTTAGGGGCGGGGTGGTGAGGGGCGGGGGTGGTGAGGGCGGGGGTGGTGTAGTGTTCTAAAGGGATGGTAAATTACCGTAATTTTGGGTAAAATACTCGGTAAAATACAGTTTTTTACTCATCTGGTTTTTGGTATTTTACTCAAAAATACGCAAAATCTCCATTAGACTGAAGAAAAATTGTTGAAAATATCCTAAAAGTTAGTGTTCTCAATAATAAAAAAAGTGATAAAAAAGAATAATAATAATAATAATAAATAATAATAATAATAATAATAATAATAATAATAATAATAATAATAATAATGATAATAATAATAATACAACTACAGACTAAAAACAAACGCGATTGATATGTGTTTAAACTAAACTACTTACAGTATTGAGAATATTCACAACTCTTGACCGTCTTTTACCGCCAAACGGCACAACCGACACACACGCACCTACACACCAACATGCCACCCCTCCGCCACTGACAGTCAATAGTCGAACTATGACGCGCGCTCTGTCCTTCCCCTATCTTTACCGACCCGTACTACGCGGCTCGGTTCAAAAGATGCTTTCGTTGCGATGCATACTAAGGTCATTCGATTTACTCACTAAAGTTAGGACGCCACTACAATACCCCCCGCCCCTCTCTGTTGTGACAAAATACACAACCACAAAAAGTTTAATTAAAGAAAAACAAAGGAACTCTATTTCCGGAACTTTTTAGCAAAAGTACCCAAAATTACCAAAAAAAACCGTATTTTACCGTATTTTACTCGTTTTTTTTACCAGTCTTTTACTTTGAGTTCAAAAAAAAAGGTAATTTTAGAACACTAGTGTGGTGAGGGCGGGGTGGTGAGGGCGGGTGTGGTGAGGGCGGGGTTGGTGAGGGCGGGGGTGGTGAGGGCCGGGGATGGTGAGGGGCGAGTTGGTGAGGGCGGGGGTGGTGATTGCGGGGTGGTGAGGGGCGGGGCGGTGAGGGCCGTTGTTGGTGAGGGGCGGGGTGGTGAGGGGCAGGGTGGTGAGGGCGGGGGTGGTGAGGGCGGGGGTGTTGAGGCAGAGGTGTGCGAATCGGGGTTTTTGTGTTCGAATCGAATCGAATCGAATCCTAAAAATTTCTTTCGAATCGAATCGAATCGGCTCCATTTCGAGTCCGAATCAAATCGGTGGGAAAATCCTTTTGTTTTACCTGATAACAACAATTAGCTTGACGCTGCTCTATAAATACAGTAACAATTGCGTATTGAGTCATGGTAAAAGCTAGAATTAAGTCTGGCTGCGACCGACGGCTTCCGTGTGCCCTACTTGGACCCCGAAGCGATTCGTCTTCGAACTTACCCGATTCGAAATTTCGAATTATTCGACATCGAATCAGTCAAATTCGAATTCGGTCGAATTCGAATCTGGCCGATTCGATTCGATATCGAACAATTCGCACACCCCTATGTTGAGGGCGGGGGTTGTGAGGGCGGGTAGGTGAGCCCCGGGGATGGTGAGGGCGGGGGTGGTGAGGTCCGTGGTTGGTAAGGGGCGGGGTGGTGAGGGCGGGGGTGGTGAGGGCGGGGTGGTGAGGGTCCGTGGTGGTAGGGGGGGGGTGGTGAGGGCGGGGGGTGGTGAGGGGGGGGTGGGTGAGGGCGGGGTGGTGAGGGCGGGGGCGGTGAGGGGGGGGGTGGTGAGGGCGGGGGTGGTGAGGGCGGGGGTGGTGAGGGCGGGGGTGGTGAGGGCGTGGGGTGGTGGGGGGGGGGTGGTGAGGGCGGGGTGGTGAGGGGGGGGTGGTGAGGGCGGGGGTGGGTGAGGGCGGGGGGGGGGAGGGCGGGGGTGGTGAGGCGGGGGGTGGTGAGGGGCGGGGGGGGTGGGGGGCGGGGGTGGTGAGGGGCGGGTGGGTGAGGGCGGGGGGTGGGTGAGGGGGGGGTGGTGAGGGCGGGGGTGGTGAGGGCGGGGGTGGTGAGGGCGGGGGTGGTGAGGGGGGGGGTGGTGGGGGGGGGTGGTGAGGGCGGGGTGGTGAGGGGGGGGGGTGAGGGGGGGGGGTGGTGAGGGGGGGGTGAGGGGGCGGGGGTGGTGAGAGCGGGATGGTGAGGGCGGGGCTGGTGAGGGCGGGGGTGGTGAGGGCGGGGGCTGGTGAGGGCGTGGGTGGTGAGGGCGGCGGTGTTGAGGGCGGGGGTGGTGAGGGCGGGGTGGTGAGCCTCGGGGGTGGTGAGGGGCGGGGTGGTGAGGGCGGGGGTGGTGAGGGCGGGGTGCTGGGTGGGCCGGGGTTGGTGAGGGGCGGGGTGGTGAGGGGCGGGGTGGTGAGGGCGGGGTAGGTGAGGGCGGGGGTGGTGAGGGTGGGGTTGGTGAGGGCGGGGGTGGTGAGGGCGGTGGTTGTGAGGGCGGGGGTGGTGAGGGCGGGGTGGTTAGGGTGGGGGTGGTGAGGGCAGGGTTGGTGAGAGCGGGGTTGGTGAGGGCGGGGTTGGTGAGGGCGGGGGTGGTGAGGGCGGGGCCGGTGAGGGCGGGGGTGGTGAGGGCGGGGGTGGTGAGGGCGGGGGTGTTGAGGCAGAGGTGTGCGAATCGGGGTTTTTGTGTTCGAATCGAATCGAATCCTAAAAATTTCTTTCGAATCGAATCGAATCGGCTCCATTTCAAGTCCGAATCAAATCGGGGGGGACAATCCTTTTGTTTTACCTGATAACAACAATTAGCTTTACGCTGCTCTATAAATACAGTAACAATTGCGTACTGAGTCATGGTAAAAGCTAGAATTAAGTCTGGCTGCGACCGACGGCTTCCGTTTGCCCTACTTGGACCCCGAAGCGATTCGTCTTCGAACTTACCCGATTCGAAATTTCGAATTATTCGACTTCAAATCGGTCAAATTCGAATCTGGCCGATTCGATTCGATTCGATATCGAGCAATTCGCACACCCCTATGTTGAGGGCGGGGGTGGTGAGGGCGGGGTGGTGAGCCCCGGGGGTGGTGAGGGCGGGGTGGTGAGGGCGGGGGGTGGTGAGGGCGGGGTAGTGAGGGCCGGGGTTGGTTAGGGGCGGGGTGGTGAGGGGCGGGGGTGGTGAGGGCGGGGGTGGTGTAGTGTTCTAAAGGGATGGTAAATTACCGTAATTTTGGGTAAAATACTCGGTAAAATACAGTTTTTTACTCATCTGGTTTTTGGTATTTTACTCAAAAATACGCAAAATCTCCATTAGACTGAAGAAAAATTGTTGAAAATATCCTAAAAGTTAGTGTTCTCAATAATAAAAAAAGTGATAAAAAAGAATAATAATAATAATAAAAATAATAATAATAATAATAATAATAATAATAATAATAATAATAATAATAATAATAATAATGATAATAATAATAATACAACTACAGACTAAAAACAAACGCGATTGATATGTGTTTAAACTAAACTACTTACAGTATTGAGAATATTCACAACTCTTGACCGTCTTTTACCGCCAAACGGCACAACCGACACACACGCACCTACACACCAACATGCCACCCCTCCGCCACTGACAGTCAATAGTCGAACTATGACGCGCGCTCTGTCCTTCCCCTATCTTTACCGACCCGTACTACGCGGCTCGGTTCAAAAGATGCTTTCGTTGCGATGCATACTAAGGTCATTCGATTTACTCACTAAAGTTAGGACGCCACTACAATACCCCCCGCCCCTCTCTGTTGTGACAAAATACACAACCACAAAAAGTTTAATTAAAGAAAAACAAAGGAACTCTATTTCCGGAACTTTTTAGCAAAAGTACCCAAAATTACCAAAAAAAACCGTATTTTACCGTATTTTACTCGTTTTTTTTACCAGTCTTTTACTTTGAGTTCAAAAAAAAAGGTAATTTTAGAACACTAGTGTGGTGAGGGCGGGGTGGTGAGGGCGGGTGTGGTGAGGGCGGGGTTGGTGAGGGCGGGGGTGGTGAGGGCCGGGGATGGTGAGGGGCGAGTTGGTGAGGGCGGGGGTGGTGATTGCGGGGTGGTGAGGGGCGGGGCGGTGAGGGCCGTTGTTGGTGAGGGGCGGGGTGGTGAGGGGCAGGGTGGTGAGGGCGGGGGTGGTGAGGGCGGGGGTGTTGAGGCAGAGGTGTGCGAATCGGGGTTTTTGTGTTCGAATCGAATCGAATCGAATCCTAAAAATTTCTTTCGAATCGAATCGAATCGGCTCCATTTCGAGTCCGAATCAAATCGGTGGGAAAATCCTTTTGTTTTACCTGATAACAACAATTAGCTTGACGCTGCTCTATAAATACAGTAACAATTGCGTATTGAGTCATGGTAAAAGCTAGAATTAAGTCTGGCTGTGTGATACCCATCAAGAGCCCTTTTCTAAAGCCTGGCACTCGTTGTATTGTTTGTTTCATAACCCCTTCATTTGCACTAGGCTAAGGAACGTGAGATGGGTGCGCCATGAGACTGGCCCGGCCAAGGACGTTTTGTGTGTCCCTGCGTTGCGTAGGCAGGCCCACATGCGTGTTCGGCTGCCAGGCCCTTTCCCCACGCGTATCCCCTCTCCACTTCCTTGCCTAGGCCGGCTGGCGAGTTCCCCGCATATATAAAGCCTTCTGCAAATAGTCAGTCATCTCAGTCATCACAGTCACTTCAGTCAGCTCGGGGACTCCCAGCCGTGCACCCGCTGCTCTGTACTACCTGTCATAATGAGTAAAGTATCTAACCGTTCAATATGGGTAATTATTGAGTGAGGACCCTCTGCTCTGAAGAGACTTACCTCTGGAGTAGTATAATATATACTAAGAGAGGTATTACATTTGGTGGCAGCGGACGTCGCTCAATTCTTACCCGTTTTTTTCTTGTTTTTGTCAGTGCATTGTGTAATTTTAAGCCAAGTGCCATGTCTGCCCCAGTGCCTAGTGCTCTTCAAATTCTATTAGATTTACTTCACTCCGGAGTGATTCACGTAGAAATTACTTTTAATGACGGTCAGTCCCGACCCACTCGCCCCTCACCCGTTCCTCAGGCACCCCGACGCCGTCCTTTTGTTCCCCACGCGCGCACATGTCGCTGCTATGAGTGTTTCCGTCGTTTTAACCGCCGTTAATTACTGCTCGAAAATGCATTCTCTTTTAATGTGGTTTTCCTGTTGTTTGGCATGCTGTTACTTTGTCTTCTAATATGTCCCTTTCCCCTGCCGAAGTTCGTGGATTTTTATTACAATTTCCACTAGCCGTTACCGCTCAATATCCGCGATTTGAAATTATAAATTTCAACGCTCTTACAACTGCTGCCAGTGTCACCGCGCTTGTCTCAGATTTTGATCTCCTTTATTCTAAACTTTCCACAACTTTATCCCTTAACTGGCGTACATCTCCTGCTAGTGTCACTCTCACTACGGCAGGTACTGCTCTAAACGCTACTGTTCCTCCGCTTTGCACTGTTCCCCGCTTGCATTTTGCTACAACGCGCGCAGATCTCTACGCCTGTGAAGATAGACTCTTCATAAACCTCAAAAATATTTTAAAACTTTTTGAAGAACATTACCCCGCTCAAGTCCCTGAGCCTCCACAGCTCTTACTTATTACTATCGCTAAAATCGCCGATAAAGCCAACATGGCACTCCCTCCCGCTCTTTTGTCTGCTGTAGACCCATGGAGCGCAACCGATTCCGTTTCTTACACATTTGATGATTTCTTAGCCTCCTGTGAGTCTGCTCTTGGATTTATTCCTAATCTCACTGACCCTCAGAAGCGTGATTTTGTTATTTTAAAATTACGTGGCCCCGCCCGCCAAGTCCTTCACGGTAACCCTTTGCTTCGTACAGGAACTTATGATGAGTTAATTGCCGCTCTGCGTGCCCGTTTTCGCCCTATTGTTGATACTTACACTGCTTCCAAAGCCTTCCGTGAATGCACTATGCTACCCTCTGAACCAGTGGCGAGCTACGCTACTCGTTTAAGAGAGTTGGCATGTCGCTACGCGGACAGCCGACCGGAAACTCCGGAAGCTGCACGCGCTACTGTTCAAACTCTTCTCGAAGAAGAGATATTGCATACATTTTTACGTGGTTTGCCCGCTAAAATCCGTACATTCGTTCGTCTCCAGGCCCCCACCACCCTTCCCCAAGCTATTCAGTTAGCACAAAAAGAGGAGATTGAACAAGCAGCATCTGATTTAGCCAATACGCTGACCATTAATGCTCTCCAAAATCAAATTGCCGCAACCGCTGCACAGACTGTACAGCCCCCCTCCCCCCAAGATGCCCCACCCGCCCAACCAGAGCCTTCCCCTTCTCCTTCTAAAAAGAACGAGTCGGAGAATTCTTCTTGCTGTCATTTCCAACATGCCTCTGTCTGTTCGGTAGCTTATCAGCAACCAATCAAATGTCATTCCTGTCATCACCCAAATCACTTTAGCGTGCATTGCCGTGCACCGCGTAACTCTCAGGGTCGCTTTAACCGCGACAGGCCAAATAGGCCGCCGAATCGCCAACGACCTAATTTTCACAACCACGCATCTCAGCGTGATTTTAATCGCGAGGACCGTAGCTCTAGCCGTTTCCATAACGATAGGCGCTCGCGTCCGCCGCAGACCCAGCCCTGGCGTTCCCCCTCTACTTCGCGAGATCGCGAAGGCCGCTCCTCCAGCGCAGGACGCTCTCCAGGCCAACGCCCCCCCAACGGAAGACGCAATGTTTCTTTTTTAGAAACTCGGCGGCAGTAAACGCCGCGCAAGATTTGGACGAATCTGACGCTCCTGTTAGTTTTTACGTAAAATTATGGGTAGAAAATTCGTACGAGATGTGTAATCTCGATACGGGAGCACAAGTATCGTTAGCTTCTGCGGACATCTGTCCCACATTTAATCGTAAAAATATTAGTAATATCGTATCTATAGATGGTCACGTCTTACCTATAGTCGGAACAGCTGTCTTACAGGTTGGTAAGGGAGCCAATCAAACAGTAAGACATTTGTTCTATATTTGTTCCGCGGAACATCCTTTACAGTTGCATACCAAAATTTTGCTAGGCTCATCCTTTTTCCTTGAGCACAAGTGTGTCATTGATTTAGACGCACGAAGATTTAAGATAGGCAAACTTATGACAACGGTTTTGATTCCGGCTAATAAGCCTATCGTATGCACTGTTGGTGAATTCAGCTGGCGCCTTACGGTAGACGCGAGTCGCGATCCGTCTTTACCAGCGCAAGAATTCCACATACGTGATGCTCTCACATGCCCTGAGAAAGAGCTGGGACAGGAAGCGTTAGACTCTAGGTGGCCTCCTGGCACCCTAGAGGGGCGCTCTCCTGGTCCTTCGCTAGCAGGTAACGTTTATTTTGTGCATGCGCACACAGATATTCTCCTGCCTCCTTCTTGTGAAATGATTTTTAGGGTACCCACAAACGCGCGTATGCTGGCTGAATTCCTTTTTGACCCATGTGACTCTTCTTTCGGGTCTGACACAGTGACCCATTTTATCCTTAAGCCTAGTCTAGTTACCGTATCTTTAGATGGGACAATCCCTGTCCTAGTTTTAAATCCTAAGACAATAGCTTTAACTATAGAGGCAGGTTCTCGCCTCGGCGCCCTGTTCGTAAACACGGACGCGCCCAACGCGCCCACCGCGCCCAGCGCCGCGCCCAGCGCCGCGCCCAGCGCCGCGCCCATTGACGCAACACACGCACCATGTGTTTGTCATTCACCTCACAACGCACAGCCGTGCGCCGTCCTTCAGCGCGCCGCGCCCACGGACGTCTCGCTTGCGTCGCGAGGCCCCCCTCTCTCCGGGTCCTCGTCCTTGCACAACGCAAGGCACGCCCATTAAGCCACTTCGTTGCGTCCCTGGCCCTCCTCTGCTGGCCCGACGCCCACGACTGTCAACATCGTGCATTTAGAACACCAAGATCTCCCTGACCTAGACTCGATAGCCCCTCCTTCCGCCACGGAACGCGTATCCGCACCTAAACCGGAAGCAGAGATTGCTAAAATTGATCTTACTCATTTATCTCCCTCTCAGGAAAAAGAACTTCGTTCGTTACTGCTCGAATTTCGCATACTTTTTGATAAATCAATTTTTCCCAGTGTTACAAATTGGAAAGTTCCAATTCACCTGGACACATCAAAACCCATTTTTATCCCGCAGTACCGTCTCCCTCAAGCCCAAATCGATTTCCTACGAGAAGATGCCCGTGAATTGGCACGACTAGGAATCGTAGAACCCACGCGCTCGGTCCATAATTTCCCTGTTTTAGCAGTTCCTAAAAAGCAGGTTAGCCCGGACCAACCGCTTTCTTTCCGTAGCGTCGTAGATTTACGACAGTGTAATGCTCATGTTATTCCGAATACTTCCTCTCACCTACCGCGAGTACAAGAAATCTTAGACTCTCTCGCCCACAATCAATATTTTACAAGTTTGGATCTTCGAAGCGCTTTCTTCAGCTTACCTCTTTCCGATGAGTCTCGCCATCTTATAGCTTTTACCATTCCGGCCGACGCTCATCACGCCGCAGAAAGATGGAGTTTCAAAAGAATGCCGATGGGATTGTGTAGTTCAAGTCATGAATTTCAAAATTTTATCTCAGATTTAATTTCTGGTTTAAAATGTGTAGCTTTTATAGACGATCTTTTAATTGCTAGTCCTAATTGGCAAGCACACATGCATACCTTGAAAGAAGTTTTTAAGCGATTGAAATCCCAAAATCTCACTCTAAATGCGTTAAAATCTCAATTTGCACGACCAGAAGTGTCCTACCTAGGACACATTCTTTCTCAAGACGGTTCTCGCCCGTCTCCCGCAAAAATTGAAGCCGTCGCAAAGCTTGCGCCTCCTAAAACCCCAAAGGAAATTAAAGCTTTTCTAGGTATTTTATCGTTCTACTCTGCATTCATCCGTGACCTATGGCCCACAGCCGCCCCATTAGTTAACCTCACACGGAAAGGAGTTCCCTTTCTCTGGACAGACCAACATCAAAACGCATTTGAACTCCTAAAATCCCGTCTCTGCTCAGAACCCGTATTTTGTCACTATCCCGATCATAATAAAAAATATATTCTTGATTGCGATGCAAGTCAGAATGGAGCTTCAGGAATCTTGTCTCAGCCCGACAGCAAATCTCCCCGTGTCATCGCTTACTATAGTTTTCTATTTTCGCCAATCCAAAGGCGCTATTCGACTACTGAAAGAGAACTGCTAGCTATTACACAATCCGTTCGCCACTTTACCCCTCTCCTATTGTATTCCAAGCATCCATTTTTAATTCGTTGTGATCACCGCTGCCTCCTTTTCCTCAAATCTCTTCGAGACCCGCATACCAGGTTAATGAGAATGGCACTGTTTCTACAGTCTTTTAATTTTACCGTAGAACATGTACCAGGAATTTCTCATACTTCGGCTGATAGCCTCTCTCGCCTCTTTCCTCCGCCTTCTGTCTCTGTCGTAACCCGACAAGGAACAGACACACAATTTGATGGGCCGCGCCCAACCGCGACCCGCCACAACCATCGCCCCCCCTCTCCGCCGCGTCCTTCGCAGCGCCGCGCTGCACAGCGCCCACGCTCGCGCTCGCGCTCGACTTCCCCTCCCCCTCCCCCTCCACCTCCCGTCATGGTCAACCCGACCTTGCCCTTGCCTTCGGATGAAGTCTCACTTCAAACAGGCCCACCTCCTGATCCTGTTCTTCCACAGGATGTCACTCATATTCCAGTATATTGGAACCTTCCTGAACTTCGTTTTTTGCAATCTAAGGACCCCTTCACAAAAGAAATTATTCGATTACTACGGCAAAATTCTACTTCTCCCCGAATCGCTTCTTATTTTATAGACGAATCTGGCTTGCTCCGAAGGAAATGTGACTTTAAACCATTGATAATCCCTGCTGCTGCAAAATTCTATGTTCTAAAAATGTCACATTCCTCTCCGCTAGGTGGTCATTATGCACTTAACTCCACGTACCAACTTCTACGCCGTCAGTTTTGGTGGCCAAAAATGAAACTTGAATTAGAGCATTTTATTGCTTCTTGCTCAACTTGTCTTAAATTTAACCGCGGACCTACTCGTCCCGCCCCTCTCATACCCACACGTGCTTCCACTGGCTTTATGAACACACTTTCAGTCGACTTATGTGGACCTCTTCGTCCTTCCGCTTCAAATAACAAATGGTTGCTTACAGCCATTTGTCACTGGTCTCGATTAATGTGGGCAATCCCCCTCGATGTAGCTTCAAGTGAGAATATAGCACAAGCCCTACTTGAGCACATTTTTTGCAAGTTTGGGTTTTGTCATACTCTCGTTAGTGATCAAGGTAGAAATTTGATTTTTGGTTCGCTTTCCCATTGCTGTAAATTGCTAGGGATACGCCAACTCAAAATTCTTGTCTACACTCCTTCTTTGCATGGTATTATTGAAAGACAGCACCACACGCTTAATAAAATCCTTGCAAAATTAATTCAGCCCGATCAGTCCGACTGGGATACAAAATGCTTCATCGCTACGCTTGTAATGAACACTCATATTCACACGGATCTCAATGAAACTCCCCTCTTCCTAGCTACTCTGCGCGACCAAAAATGGCCGACTTACAATATGTTTTTCGAGGAAACTCCCGATAACATCCCTCCCCCCACTCCTGACCGCGTGTCTTCCCTTTACGCTCAATCACGTGAACTCTATCGTCGTATTATGGAAGAGCATGAAAATGCTTCCGCTATTCGTGCCCGTTATCAAGCACAGAAAGCACGCCCTAAGCCTTTACAAATAGGTGATAAATGTTTTCTCAAAATTAATGTCACCCCCTCCCATTTGTCCCGCAAACTGGCCCCTAAATATGATGGTGTTTTTCGCATTACCAAAGTACTTGGTAATTCAATTGTTGAAATAACCAAAGTATTCCCTAAAGATGTGAAAGATGCATCGCCCAAAACGGTGCATGTAAATAAGCTCAAAGTCGCCCCATGCGTCTTAACGCCCTGCGGCGATATTCCCTCATGTATATATGACGACTGGATCTCAGAGCCCCAGCCCCGCCTAGACCCGCCCGAGCGCCTGCAAACGGATGGATAGGCCACACTGCCTACACCTCTGTCCTATGCGTGGCCTATGCTCAAGGCGTTTGTCCTTCTAAGGCACTTATAAGGATATAATAATCATTTTTTATTCCTTTTATTTTAGGTACTCTTATGTATATGTTAATTATGTTAACAGCTCCAATCGTGCTCGTGTTCTTGGCCGCCGCTCTGCTAAGCCCTGTGACAACTTTTCGTCGCGGAGGTCCCATTCTTCCTCGACATGAAGGCTCACCAGCTACCACGTCGCCAGTCATCGAACTGTCTGACGAACTACAATCGGGAATAATTTTCAGTCGCGAACGTTCTTTCTATCTTTCTCTCTCAGAATGGAACGTAATCATAAAAATTCCATCAATTCATTCATTCTCTGAGCATCTTCAACAACTTAAAACTAATCTCCATGCCGCCATGAAAACTGTGTCTAGCGCGAACATCAAAGCCGAACTCAACCTTCTCCTTGACGCCACAAGCGCAACGGACAAGGAAATAACAAACTTCGTTGCTTCTGCTCCTAGAACAAAACGTTCTTCACGCAATTTTGCACCTTGCTCTCCTTCCGATTCCTCGTGTTCCAAAGCAGCTGTCTTTCTTCCTATCTATCAGCCGCGTGAACAAAATCTAGACACCCTACATGCTCTTCGCTGGCTCGCAACCTACTACCGACGCGCTGAACTTCGACTAGCTGCTCTCCTACTCCGTGGAGAAACCTACAAACCCGAGGAAATTTTTCCCAAACGTTGGCATCAACTGATTAACATCACTCACTCCTCATCTAACTCAAATCCTTCTTCCCCCCGCCTCTCCCTTACTGCCCGCCCGCTCTCCTCCCTTCCCCGTGATCAAGGAAACCCTTCATTGCCTACCCGACGAGTCACCTCCACCTCTCCTCCTCCCTCCGCCTTCGACCCCATACCTACCGCCGCCCCCGGTTCCCAGTCTCAAGAAGAATACGTCGATCCGTTCGCCTTCTCTCGTCTTGTGCGAACAGACCTTGCTCTCGACGCCCCTGAATTTTCGGATCTTTCTAACCTTCTTCAAAATTTTACTTCCACCACTCAAAATTTCTCTGACTACCGCGCCTCTCTTCCTCGTTTCGATCTTGGTGGATTTACGTGGTATGTCGACAACGGTCGTAGCTATCTTTGGCTAAACGCAAGCTGTTTTAACATTCCCTCAACAGCCCTTGCTGAATTGTTTTGCCCTTCTGTTTTTCACTCATTCTATCCGCAAAACCGGACAAGCTACGACCCTATGTCTGCCCCGCCAGTCCCGGCATCTCTCCGTTCGCGTACCCGTCGCGAAATTTCGTCATCTGACGAAGCTCGCGACGAGGCTATAGAATATTTGGAAAATGACGTCAATTCTCTATTTGAAACTTATGAATCTGTCTTAAAACGCGCCGATCTTGGCGTTGCCTTAACATCGCACTTCGGTTCAAAATTGTCAAATTTAACTTCCGTGGTTGATCGCATTGTATCAAACACGGAACGCGAACTTACTTCCATACATTATCTCCTTAGCCAACTACTCTCTTCTGACCGCCGAAAGCGCGCGTCATCTCATTTTTCTTCACCTCATCGTAGATCTCGCCGTGCTGTTCTGGATTTTCTTGGAAATTTGGTAGGAGGAGATCTCCTTGGTCTCATGGACTCCCGTGACCGCAAAAAATTGACTAAACAAGTCGCTGAACTGGAAAAGCACGACCAGATTCTCACCCGTCTTGGCCAAGAACAAGCGTCAGTGTTAAATTTAACACTGACGGCTGTTCGTCAGCATGAGGTTATTTTAGCTAAATTGTCTGCTTTGGCGAGTATAAATTTTTCAGCGATGCTCGATCAATCGACTGAGTTTGCCGCCTCTATGCGTGCTACTCAGGGATTGTTAATGCTTATACGGACAGAAGTACAAGCTTTTCTTTCCGCATATCAATTTGCCACACATGATAAACTCTTGAGCCCCATTTTTGTTGAACCGTCCAGATTCTTAAAAATTCTTGGCACCCTCGCCGAACATGTGCCTAAAGGCTTAACATTGCCTCTCCCTGTAGATTTAGACAACTTATCCTATTATTACAAAACTGCTCGAGTTTTTCCTCATTTCCACGAACAAATTTTAATTTTGCATGTACATATTCCTCTGGTTCATGATAATAGAAAATTCACTTTGTATCGCGCCCACAGCTGGCCATTTAAAGTAAGAAATGACTCTGGCTTGTTTACTTATTTTGAAGCACCAAAGGACTACATCGCTATAAATTCGGCCACGGATTCACACATGCTACTATCATCCGAAGATCTGCATGGTTGCCTATCTGATAGGCAACTGCATATCTGTCACCCGGCCACCTCCGTCATCACCGGACGACAAACCTGCACTTCCGCCCTCCTGCTCAGCGGTGTAGAGGATGTTGCACGCCTGTGCAGCCCTCTCTACACACTCCACCCGCAGCCGAGATTTCTCAGTCTCCGACAAGGTCGAGACTGGGTCTTCAGTCTTCCACATTCTTCCCGGCTCGCTATCACGGACCTCGCTCATCACGCCTTCCCGCTCATCAATGCATCACTACCGTTAACTGGAATCCTTCGACTGCCCCCTGGTGCCGCCGCATCCATTGACGGCCACGTACTCTATTCCGGGAGCACGTACACCAGCGCGGCCATGGATGACACTGGAGTCGTCCTGCCGGATGTCCCAGCGATCGAGCTCACCAAGCACCTGGACCCAGTCGCCCTCTCCCCGGAAGGACAAGCCTTCCTGCGCGACGCCTTACGGGAAAGCAACAACACGATTCGACTAGCAGGTGTGTCGCTAGAAAAAGTAAATTCCATAGCCCGTCAGGCCGAATCCCACCTCGAAGTGCTTCACAAAGCCATTAAGACCCCTTGGGGAATTTCTGTTACTACTGCTATTGTCATTTTACTTTTAATTGCCACTCTAGTTGGTGCATTTTTTTATTTTCGTTCTAAATTCCCTTGGTTATTTTGTTGTCTAACTTCTTCGCCCCCCTCCGCAAAACCTCCCCCGCGTTCCAATAATTATGCTCCACGTCTAAATCCAGAGGAGGAATTAGCTATGATTCCTGTCCCGAGCTATCGCTAATTTTTATTAACTTGTCTTTTATACGATGCCGCTTGGATGTGTTGATTCTGCCTTCGTTCTCTTCTCTTTGTTGCAGACGTTCCGCCCGGAGTTGACTAAACCTTTCTGCAGACGCATGCCGTGCCGTGCTCTCTCTCGCCACCTCATGCCACGCGCTCTGCGGAAATTGACCTCAAAACATTCTCTTCGGTCTCGTCTCCTCCGTTGCTGTTCGTCCTGCACTCTACTTTCCTATAAGGGCGATCCGACTGGCCCACGGACCCCGCACTATAATTTCCTCAACACATCACTCCCTCAAGCTCAGCCTCGTCTTCCAAATTTTGCATTTATTTATCGCCATTTTTTAAGACAATTTGTTTTCATTCATTAGTTTTTTGTATTTTATATTTTATACTTTTTCACAATCTTATTGTAATTTTATATTCTTTTATATCAATTTTATATTATCAGTTTTATATTATTATTAATTTTATTGTTATCCTTCACATTTTATTGATTTTTATTGAATATTCTCACATTGTTTTCGTATTTTTATTCATATTTGATACCCCCTTCATTTTTTTTTTTTTACTTAAATTCACTTTTTTTGTATTTTTTTATATTAATTTTTCTTCCTTCCAACGAGTGCCTCTTTGTATTTACGATCTTTTTTCAAGAGAAAAAGGGGGGTGATGTGATACCCATCAAGAGCCCTTTTCTAAAGCCTGGCACTCGTTGTATTGTTTGTTTCATAACCCCTTCATTTGCACTAGGCTAAGGAACGTGAGATGGGTGCGCCATGAGACTGGCCCGGCCAAGGACGTTTTGTGTGTCCCTGCGTTGCGTAGGCAGGCCCACATGCGTGTTCGGCTGCCAGGCCCTTTCCCCACGCGTATCCCCTCTCCACTTCCTTGCCTAGGCCGGCTGGCGAGTTCCCCGCATATATAAAGCCTTCTGCAAATAGTCAGTCATCTCAGTCATCACAGTCACCTCAGTCAGCTCGGGGACTCCCAGCCGTGCACCCGCTGCTCTGTACAACCTGTCATAATGAGTAAAGTATCTAACCGTTCAATATGGGTAATTATTGAGTGAGGACCCTCTGCTCTGAAGAGACTTACCTCTGGAGTATAATATATACTGAGAGAGGTATTACAGCTGCGACCGACGGCTTCCGTGTGCCCTACTTGGACCCCGAAGCGATTCGTCTTCGAACTTACCCGATTCGAAATTTCGAATTATTCGACATCGAATCAGTCAAATTCGAATTCGGTCGAATTCGAATCTGGCCGATTCGATTCGATATCGAACAATTCGCACACCCCTATGTTGAGGGCGGGGGTTGTGAGGGCGGGTAGGTGAGCCCCGGGGATGGTGAGGGCGGGGTGGTGAGGTCCGTGGTTGGTAAGGGGCGGGGTGGTGAGGGCGGGGGTGGTGAGGGCGGGGTGGTGAGGTCCGTGGTTGGTAAGGGGCGGGGTGGTGAGGGCGGGGGTGGTGAGGGGCGGGGTGGTGAGGGCCGGGGTTGGTGAGGGCGGGGGCGGTGAGGGTGGGGGTGGTGAGGGCGGGGGTGGTAAGGGCGGGGGTGGTGAGGGCGGGGGTGGTTAGGGCGTGGGTGGTGGGGGCGGGGGTGTTGAGGGCGGGGGTGGTGAGGGCGGGGTGGTGAGCCCCGGGGGTGGTGAGGGCGGGGTGGTGAGGGCGGGGGTGGCGAGGGCGGGGTGGTGAGCCCCGGGGGTGGTGAGGGGCGGGGTGGTGTGGGCGGGGGTGGTGAGGGCGGGTTGGTGAGGGCGGGGGTTGGTGAGGGCGGGGGTGGTGAGGGTGGGGTGGTGAGGGCCGGGATTGGTGAGGGCGGGGGCGGTGAGGGTGGGGGTGGTGAGGGCGGGCTGGTGAGGGGCGGGGGTGGTGAGAGCGGGATGGTGAGGGCGGGGCTGGTGAGGGCGGGGGTGGTGAGGGCGGGGGTGGTGAGGGCGTGGGTGGTGAGGGCGGGGGTGTTGAGGGTGGGGGTGGCGAGGGCGGGGTGGTGAGCCCCGGGGGTGGTGAGGGGCGGGGTGGTGTGGGCGGGGGTGGTGTGGGCGGGGTGGTGAGGTCCGGGGTTGGTAAGGGGCGGGGTGGTGAGGGGCGGGGTGGTGAGGGCGGGGTAGGTGAGGGCGGGGGTGGTGAGGGCGGGGTAGGTGAGGGCGGGGGTGGTGAGGGCGAGGGTGGTGAGGGTGGGGTGGTGAGGGCGGGGGTGGTTGTAACGTGCGGATTTTGTTACTGGGAGAAAATAAACTGTGCCGGCAGCTAGCTCCAAAAATGCCGGAGAGGGGGTGGGTTTGTACATAAAATTTATAAACGGCGCCAAGTGCCGAAGCCCTCATTATGAACAGGACCCGATGTAAAAGTTATCACAGTTTAATCAAAGTAGATATCACATGGGAAAATAGCGCATGGCGCAAAGGCATAACAAAACACACTTCGGTGAACAACTCAAAAAATAGGAGGTTAAAGCCCCGGGGGTGGTGAGGGGCGGGGTGGTGAGAGCGGGATGGTGAGGGCGGGGCTGGTGAGGGCGGGGGTGGTGAGGGCGGGGGTGGTGAGAGCGGGATGGTGAGGGCGGGGCTGGTGAGGGCGGGGGTTGGTGAGGGCGGGGGTGGTGAGGGTGGGGTGGTGAGGGCCGGGATTGGTGAGGGCGGGGGCGGTGAGGGTGGGGGTGGTGAGGGCGGGCTGGTGAGGGGCGGGGTGGTGAGAGCGGGATGGTGAGGGCGGGGCTGGTGAGGGCGGGGGTGGTGAGGGCGGGGGTGGTGAGGGCGTGGGTGGTGAGGGCGGCGGTGTTGAGGGCGGGGGTGGTGAGGGCGGGGTGGTGAGCCTCGGGGGTGGTGAGGGGCGGGGTGGTGAGGGCGGGGGTGGTGAGGGCGGGGTGCTGATGGCCGGGGTTGGTGAGGGGCGGGGTGGTGAGGGGCGGGGTGGTGAGGGCGGGGTAGGTGAGGGCGGGGGTGGTGAGGGCGAGGGTGGTGAGGGTGGGGTGATGAGGGCGGGGGTGGTTGTAACGTGCGGATTTTGTTACTGGGAGAAAATAAACTGTGCCGGCAGCTAGCTCCAAAAATGCCGGAGAGGGGGTGGGTTTGTACATAAAATTTATAAAGGGCGCCAAGGGCCGAAGCCCTCATTATGAACAGGACCCGATGTAAAAGTTATCACAGTTTAATCAAAGTAGATATCACATGGGAAAATAGCGCAAGGCGCAAAGGCATAACAAAACACACTTCGGTGAACAACTCAAAAAATAGGAGGTTAAAGCCCCGGGGGTGGTGAGGGGCGGGGTGGTGAGGGCGGGATGGTGAGGGCGGGGCTGGTGAGGGCGGGGGTGGTGAGGGCGGGGGTGGTGAGGGCGTGGGTGGTGAGGGCGGGGGTGTTGAGGGCGGGGGTGGTGAGGGCGGGGTGGTGAGCCTCGGGGGTGGTGAGGGGCGGGGTGGTGAGGGCGGGGGTGGTGAGGGCGGGGGTGTTGAGGCAGAGGTGTGCGAATCGGGGTTTTTGTGTTCGAATCGAATCGAATCGAATCCTAAAAATTTCTTTCGAATCGAATCGAATCGGCTCCATTTCAAGTCCGAATCAAATCGGGGGGACAATCCTTTTGTTTTACCTGATAACAACAATTAGCTTTACGCTGCTCTATAAATACAGTCATGGTAAAAGCTAGAATTAAGTCTGGCTGCGACCGACGGCTTCTGTTTGCCCTACTTGGACCCCGAAGCGATTCGTCTTCGAACTTACCCGATTCGAAATTTCGAATTATTCGACATCAAATCGGTCAAATTCGAATCTGGCCGATTCGATTCGATTCGATTCGATATCGAACAATTCGCACACCCCTATGTTGAGGGCGGGGGTGGTGAGGGCGGGGTGGTGAGCCCCGGGGGTGGTGAGGGCGGGGTGGTGAGGGCGGGGGTGGTGAGGGCGGGGTGGTGAGGGCCGGGGTTGGTTAGGGGCGGGGTGGTGAGGGGCGGGGTTGGTGAGGGCGGGGGTGGTGAAGTGTTCTAAAGGGATGGTAAATTACCGTAATTTTGGGTAAAATACTCGGTAAAATACAGTTTTTTACTCATCTGGTTTTTGGTATTTTACTCAAAAATACGCAAAATCTCCATTAGACTGAAGAAAAATTGTTGAAAATATCCTAAAAGTTAGTGTTCTCAATAATAAAAAAAGTGATAAAAAAGAATAATAATAATAATAAAATAATAATAATAAAATAATAATAATAATAATAATAATAATAATAATAATAATAATAATAATAATAATAATAATAATAATAAATAATACAACTACAGACTAAAAACAAACGCGATTGATATGTGTTTAAACTAAACTACTTACAGTATTGAGAATATTCACAACTCTTGACCGTCTTTTACCGCCAAACGGCACAACCGACACACACGCACCTACACACCAACATGCCACCCCTCCGCCACTGACAGTCAATAGTCGAACTATGACGCGCGCTCTGTCCTTCCCCTATCTTTACCGACCCGTACTACGCGGCTCGGTTCAAAAGATGCTTTCGTTGCGATGCATACTAAGGTCATTCGATTTACTCACTAAAGTTAGGACGCCACTACAATACCCCCCGCCCCTCTCTGTTGTGACAAAATACACAACCACAAAAAGTTTAATTAAAGAAAAACAAAGGAACTCTATTTCCGGAACTTTTTAGCAAAAGTACCCAAAATTACCAAAAAAAACCGTATTTTACCGTATTTTACTCGTTTTTTTTACCAGTCTTTTACTTTGAGTTCAAAAAAAAAGGTAATTTTAGAACACTAGTGTGGTGAGGGTGGGGTGGAGAGGGCGGGTGTGGTGAGGGCGGGGTTGGTGAGGGCGGGGGTGGTGAGGGCCGGGGATGGTGAGGGGCGAGTTGGTGAGGGCGGGGGTGGTGATTGCGGGGTGGTGAGGGGCGGGGCGGTTAGGGCCATTGTTGGTGAGGGGCAGGGTGGTGAGGGCGGGGGTGGTGAGGGCGGGGGTGTTGAGGCAGAGGTGTGCGAATCGGGGTTTTTGTGTTCGAATCGAATCGAATCGAATCCTAAAAATTTCTTTCGAATCGAATCGAATCGGCTCCATTTCGAGTCCGAATCAAATCGGTGGGAAAATCCTTTTGTTTTACCTGATAACAACAATTAGCTTGACGCTGCTCTATAAATACAGTAACAATTGCGTATTGAGTCATGGTAAAAGCTAGAATTAAGTCTGGCTGCGACCGACGGCTTCCGTGTGCCCTACTTGGACCCCGAAGCGATTCGTCTTCGAACTTACCCGATTCGAAATTTCGAATTATTCGACATCGAATCAGTCAAATTCGAATTCGGTCGAATTCGAATCTGGCCGATTCGATTCGATATCGATCAATTCGCACACCCCTATGTTGAGGGCGGGGGTTGTGAGGGCGGGTAGGTGAGCCCCGGGGGTGGTGAGGGCGGGGTGGTGAGGTCCGTGGTTGGTAAGGGGCGGTGTGGTGAGGGCGGGGTGGTGAGGTCCGTGGTTGGTAAGGGGCGGGGTGGTGAGGGCGGGGGTTGGTGAGGGCGGGGGCGGTGAGGGTGGGGGTGGTGAGGGCGGCTCTGGTGAGGGCGTGGGTGGTGAGGGCGGCGGTGTTGAGGGCGGGGGTGGTGAGGGCGGCGGTGTTGAGGGTGGGGGTGGCGAGGGCGGGGTGGTGAGCCCCGGGGGTGGTGAGGGGCGGGGTGGTGTGGGCGGGGGTGGTGAGGGCGGGGGTGGTGAGGTCCGGGGTTGGTAAGGGGCGGGGGTGGTGAGGGGCGGGTTGGTGAGTGGCGGGTTGGTGAGGGCGGGGGTGGTGAAGGCGGGGTGGTGAGGTCCGTGGTTGGTAAGGGGCGGGGTGGTGAGGGCGGGGGTGGTGAGGGGCGGGGTGGTGAGGTCCGTGGTTGGTAAGGGGCGGGGTGGTGAGGGCGGGGGGTGGTGAGGGGCGGGGTGGTGAGGGCGGGGTTGGTGAGGGCGGGGGCGGTGAGGGTGGGGGGTGGTGAGGGCGGGGGGTGTTGAGGGGGGGGTGGCGAGGGCGGGGTGGTGAGCCCCGGGGGTGGTGAGGGGCGGGTTGGTGTGGGGGGGGGTGGTGAGGGCGGGGGGCGGTGAGGGTGGGGGGTGGTGAGAGCGGGGGTGGTAGGGCGGGGGGTGGTAAGGGCGGGGCTGGTGAGGGCGTGGGTGGTGAGGGCGGCGGTGTTGAGGGCGGGGGTGGTGAGGGCGGCGGTGTTGAGGGCGGGGGTGGTGAGGGGCGGGGTGGTGAGGGCGGGGGTGGTGAGGGCGGGGTGCTGATGGCCGGGGTTGGTGAGGGGCGGGTTGGTGAGGGGCGGGGTGGTGATTGCGGGGTAGGTGAGGGTGGGGGTGGTGAGGGCGAGGGTGGTGAGGTCCGGGGTTGGTAAGGGGCGGGGTGGTGAGGGGCGGGGTGGTGAGGGCGGGCTGGTGAGGGCGGGCTGGGGAGGGCGGGCTGGTGAGGGGCGGGGTGGTGAGAGCGGGGTGGTGAGGGCGGGGGTGGTGAGGGCGTGGGTGGTGAGGGCGGCGGTGTTGAGGGCGGGGGTGGTGAGGGCGGGGTGGTGAGGGCGGGGTGCTGATGGCCGGGGTTGGTGAGGGGCGGGGTGGTGAGGGGCGGGGTGGTGAGGGCGGGGTAGGTGAGGGCGGGGGTGGTGAGGGCGGGGGTGGTGAGGGCGAGGGTGGTGAGGGCGGGGTTGTGAGGGCGGGGGTGGTTGTAACGTGCGGATTTCGTTACTGGGAGAAAATAAACTGTGCCGGCAGCTAGCTCCAAAAATGCCGGAGAGGGGGTGGGTTTGTACATAAAATTTATAAAGGGCGCCAAGGGCCGAAGCCCTCATTATGAACAGGACCCGATGTAAAAGTTATCACAGTTTAATCAAAGTAGATATCACATGGGAAAAAAGCGCAAGGCGCAAAGGCATAACAAAACATACTTCGGTGAACAACTCAAACAAGCAGGCCCGCCCTTCCGCCAAACGTCGTTGCCAGCTCCGCTTCGCTACGCTGGCAACTCTGTTCGGCAGGGGGCGTGCCTGCTTGGCCTGCCGGCGGCGTTCGGTCGGGCCTTCGGCCCGACCCCTAAGTCACACAGGACGTGCTCTTAGCTTGTAAATGATCGGGCCTGCGGCCCGTAAAGGCATTCTCTTCGGAGAGAGGCAGTTTGTAACGGTGAACCACCGAAACTACAGCCCTCCCTTCTGCTTTGAAAACGTGCCGATAGTGACTAAACGGTCAGTTATTTGGCAAAAAGGGGGAGTCGGAAATCTCGAAAAATGTCGAAATACGTGAGTTCGGCCTCAGATGGAACGGTCGAACTCGGACTTTAATTGGCAGCAGTTGGGAACACTGAATTAGGCTCGTCGAAACGATTTTAACGGTATAGGTGTCGAGGGGTGTCAAAAATTTCAAAAACTGTCGAAATATGTCGAAAATTGTCGAAATATGTAGAAATACGTCAAAAATGTCGAAAACTCTCGAAATATCTTAAAAATGTTGAGATAAATCGACAACTATGGAAAATGTCGAAAAACATCGAAAAACATCGAAAAATGAGGGATAATGTCGAAAAATGTCGAAGAATATCAAAAATTGTCGAAAATGTTTACAAATATCGAAATATGTCGGAATATGTCATCAATGTCGAAAAATATCGAAAAACATCGAAAATTATCAAAAATGTCAAAAAATATCAAAAACTATCGAAAATTATGGAAAAATATCGAAAAATATCGAAAATTATCGAAAATGTCGAAAAATATCGAAAATTATCGAAAATTATTGAGAATGTCGAAAAATATCGAAAAATATCGCAACAATATCGAAAAATATCGAAAATTAACGAAAAATGTCGAAAATATCGAAAAATATCGGAAAATATCGAGAAATGTCGAAAACGTCGAAAATAATCGAAATGTTTGAGTTTTGACGATTGGCAACACGGGAAATTGAAAAACGGCTGGCACCACTGTATTGCGCTCGAAAAGACGGTTCTAGAGAGGTGCGGGTCGATGGGGTTCGTAAAAGTTGAAAAGTGGGTCAATTTTGGGTGCTTTTTACAGTGTAGTCGCGAGTTGGGTCCTTTTTATCAAAAAACGGTGGGCGCCATTGAACTGGACGCGAAAAGTCGCTTCCAGAGAGGTGCGGGTCGATGGGGTTGAGAAAAGTTGAAAAGTGGACCAATTTTGGGTTTTTTACAGTGGAGTCTCGCGAGTTGGGTCCTTTTTATCGAAAAACGGTGGGCGCCATTGAACTGGACGCGAAGAGACGCTTCCGGGGAGGTGCAGCTCGATGGGGTTGAGAAAAGTTGAAAACTGGACCAATTACGGGTGCTTTTTACAGTGTAGTCGCGAGTTGGGTCCATTTTTTCGTAAAACGGTGTGCACCATTGAACTGGACGCGAAAAGGCGCTTCCGGAGAGGTACGGGTCGACGGGGTTGGAAAAAGTTAAAAATTTTTATTTTTTTTATTCCGTGAAAACTTTAGGAATTTTTTTCAGTGCCTTAATGAGGGTTAGCAGGATTTGCACCCGGCGTTTCGTTGTCCAGGAGTGACCCTTAAGATACCCTAAAAATTTCAACTCTCTAGCTCAACTCCTTCGAGTGGAACAGACAGACAGACAGACAGACAGACAAACAAACAGACAGACACCGCATCGATTGCATAAGCCCGCTCTAAAGCTTTTTCAAAGCAGAAGGGCGGGCTAAAAATAGGAGGTTAAACAATCGGCACACGGCCAACAGCTATCAAAGTACATGCGCACACAAATCCGGACACAGCCGACATGATAACCAACAGAAACCAATCACAGTCTAACGAGTTCAAACACCGAAGAAGCGAAGTGAACTTGAAGTCAGAAGTCAAACTTGAGTAGTCATGCTTGAGGTTATGAAACTCGTACGAAGCGCACCACAGCGCAAGAAAAACCCATAGGTCAAAAAGGCCCGGGAAAGAAATGTTGTTGGGCGGAGCTGGAACGGGAGGCCCGGGCCGGTGGTCAAAGCAGCTCTGACACACCGACGCCGACCAGCTGGGATCGGGAGGGGAAGGAGGGGGGAAAGGGGCAAGCGCAGGCGACCGCGGTGCACAGGCAGCGCCATCCATCGGCTATTCCGAGGAATAGTGAACCAAGTGAACAAAGGGTTGCCTATGCACCTGGCGCCGGTGCCGGAGATTGGAAAGGAAAAGAGCCCAAGCCACGGCGAGCCGTGACAACAGGTTGTAATGTGTAACGTTACCTCTTTTACGGCTCCGGTCCAGGCGCCTGGCGCATAGGCAACCCCTTGGACGCTTTGCCTCGGATTGCCGATGGATGGCGTTGCCTGTGCGTCGGGGTCGTCTGCTCCTCACCTTTCTCCCTCCCCCTTCCCCTCCTGTCTCCAGCTGTTCGGCCGGCCGGCGCCGGTGTGTCAGAGCTAGCCTGACCACCGGCCCGGGCGCGCCCAACTAGCTCCGCCCAACACCATGCTTTTCCCCGGTAAGCTCACTGGCCCTTTGTGCCGTGATGCATTTAGTTTTTCATTCGAGCCTTGTGTAACTTTTATCTATTACTTTTAGGGCCACTTTCCTGACTTCTGGGTCGGTGCACATCGGTTCTCCGACCTTTTTTTCTCCGACCTCGGTCTTTTTGCGCGCGTCAGCGTCGCACGTTTTTATTTCTCCGACCTAATTTTGTCCGACCTGCCACTCGGCCTGTCATGTTTTTTTTTCTCCGACCTCGTTTTCTCCTACCTCGTTTTCTCCGACCTCGTTTCGTCCGACCCCAACGATCCGTAGGGGTTGCCCATCGCGCAGGCCATATCAGCCGATGTGACAACGCAAAATGGGTTGCCTATCTTACAAGCGCGAAACCCGAATGTTACGGTGAGGCTAAGCAGCGTGGGCTGCCTACCCTCCAGGCGCGCAGCTCGAATATTACAGTGAGACCAGGCAGAGTGGGTTGCCTATCTCCCGGGAGCGCAGTACAATTGTGTAGAAGTGACCACGCAACATGGGTTGCCTATCTCCCAGGCGCGCAGTGCGAATGTTACAGTGTGACCAAGCAGCGTGGGCTGCCTACCTTCCAGGCGCGCAGTCGAAATGTTACGGTGTGGCCAGCAGAGTGGGCTGCCTACCTTCCAGGCGCGCAGCCCGAAGTTACAGTGTGACCAAGCAGAGTGGGTTGCCTACCTTCCAGGCGCGCAGCCCGAAGTTACAGTGTGACCAAGCAGAGTGGGTTGCCTACCTTCCAGGCGCGCAGCCCGAATGTAGCAGTGTGACCACGCTGCGTGGGTTGCCTATCTCCAGGTCGCGCAGTCCTAATCTGACGGTGTGCGTTCTTTAGACCGTTGCAACTGGTTACAACTCTGCTTCCCGGGCCGCTGCTGAGGCGTCCGTCAACTGTAGAGAGCAGAACGGCTCGGTTGGTTTCAGGGACACCTTTTTGGTAGGTTGGAGACTTTGTGAGGGCAACCCGGCAAACGCCAGGGACCAGGAGCAGGCGCGGATTCGTGGGGGTGGGGGGGGGGATGGGGGCGCAATCAGACGCTTTGGCGCCCCTTAAAATTTTAGAGAAGGGAGAAAGAGGAGAAAAGAGAAGAGGGGAAAAGAAAAAAAGGAAAAGATAGAGAAAAAAGAAGTCACCCAAACTTTTCTTCGCGACTTCTATACTATACCTTCCGTGTCAGTCAAAACGGTCACGTAAAATTCAACATTTTTTCGCTCGCTACGCTCTCGTTGTACACTTTGCTTTACTCGCAGTGATTTTTGCAATAACCTCCATCTGACTTCTATATGTCAGTCAAAACAATCTCTTAAAATCAATTGTTTTCGCTCGCTACGATCGCGTTGTTCAGGAATCTAAATTAACTCCCACTCCACTCGCAAAATTTTCGCAATCACCTTTATCTGTGTGCCTCCTGTTTCGCAAACTGAAGTACTCTCCATTCTATAACAGTGAGTTCAAACGAGAATATTCTCGGGTTCATACCATTTACACCCTTGCGAAATCTAGAGACACGCCCTTTGTCACGTAACAGGGGGAAAAAAATCATCTTTAGTGACCCCTGAAAGTAGGCAACCCGCGTGTTTTGCCCCTCCCATAGCCACGAGCCAGATCCGCCACTGGCTAGGAGTGAGCTCCCGGTGCCACCAGTGTCACGGTCCTTCTTATAGAGGCGATTGGATCGCACCTGAGCGGAATAAGAACCACTGCAGAACATCTCTTGATTTCGCTCAGCGCGCACACAGACGCGCCAGCGGTGCGGTACGTCACCGGGCCAGCGAACGCAATATATCTGCGTAATGCATACTGCGTTACATACTGCGGTCCGCTAGGCCTGTATAGAGTCAAGCGCGAATATCATCCTAACATTGTGCCCATGCGCACTTGTATGTGAAACGTTGTGCGTAATTAGTGAAGACGAACGTTGGGAGGAGCGCCCTTCACATAGGCAACCCCGTTACTTATCACGTCTGCTCGGTTGCCTACCACTGCAATGGTTGGGGCCGAGTAGTAACCTACTTGTCGCTTGTCGCTGCCGGCGAAGTCGTCGGCGACGCGAAGCACATACGTACTCCCGCGGATATCGGTTTGCTCTCCAGAACCCAAAGACGGCCATGTGAGTAATCTTTTTCAGCTATGTTTCTGTTGCAAGAGCTTGTCGACTGTCGATGAACGTGTGCGGACGTCTCCCTGCTTCGCTTGCTGTACTGCTTCTGTTCAGCAATCCCACCTGCACCCGCAGGAGCACCTCCTTTAAGCTGCTGAACATATGCACATCCCAGGCTGAAAAAAAATAAATAAAATAATGCCTATCCCACTTCTAGCTCTCATTCCGTGCAATGTATTGAAATAATCAGCCGCCACCAAACGCAACCTACCTAGAGACAACCTACAGAACAAAAATGTACAGGTCAGAACAAGACACTACGACGCCCCTGCCATGCTCAAGCAGTGCGGTATGCAGGAGGCGAGGACCAGCACTGCGCGCTGCTGGGCACCGCTCGCACGCCACCGCCATGCTCAAGCAGTGCGGTATGCAGGGGGCGAGGACCAGCACCGGGCGCTGCTGGGCACCGCTCGCACGCCACCGCCATGCTCAAGCAGTGCGGTATGCAGGAGGCGAGGACCAGCACTGCGCGCTGCTGGGCACCGCTCGCACGCCACCGCCATGCTCAAGCAGTGCGGTATGCAGGGGGCGAGGACCAGCACCGGGCGCTGCTGGGCACCGCTCGCACGCCACCGCCATGCTCAAGCAGTGCGGTATGCAGGAGGCGAGGACCAGCACCGGGCGCTGCTGGGCACCGCTCGCACGCCACCGCCATGCTCAAGCATTGCGGTATGCAGGAGGCGAGGACCAGCACTGCGCGCTGCTGGGCACCGCTCGCACGCCACCGCCATGCTCAAGCAGTGCGGTATGCAGGGGGCGAGGACCAGCACCGGGCGCTGCTGGGCACCGCTCGCACGCCACCGCCATGCTCAAGCAGTGCGGTATGCAGGAGGCGAGGACCAGCACTGCGCGCTGCTGGGCACCGCTCGCACGCCACCGCCATGCTCAAGCAGTGCGGTATGCTGGAGGCGAGGACCAGCTCTGCGCGCTGCTGGGCACCGCTCGCACGCCACCGCCATGCTCAAGCAGTGCGGTATGCAGGAGGCGAGGACCAGCACCGGGCGCTGCTGGGCACCGCTCGCACGCCACCGCCATGCTCAAGCAGTGCGGTATGCAGGAGGCGAGGACCAGCACTGCGCGCTGCTGGGCACCGCTCGCACGCCACCGCCATGCTCAAGCAGTGCGGTATGCAGGAGGCGAGGACCAGCACCGGGCGCTGCTGGGCACCGCTCGCACGCCACCGCCATGCTCAAGCAGTGCGGTATGCAGGAGGCGAGGACCAGCACTCTTTACGTACTTGGGGCGCGTCTCCGGTTGTGCTAACTGCGCGCCTCGCTCGGCCTGCGGTGCTCACAGATTGTATGTTTAGTTTTTCTTACCCTCCTCATAGCGGCGGGTCGGTCCCAAACTTATCCTTTTACTACGCTTGCCTGTGCCGTGGCCGGAGGTGGACCCTGCGGGGCCATGTAGGCTGAAGTCGGTCAGCTTTTTATTATTGATATAGATCTAGGTTTAGCTGTCTATTATTATTATAATCAGATTTTTTCTTTTAAATTATTATTAATTCTTTTTTCCTTTTTTTTTTTTTAATCTGTTAAGAATCAGTCTGTATGAAGAATGATAATGGTTTCATCAAATACAATTCTGTTTTCCTTCTTTGTTCTTGCAAATTTATCTGGTCATTTAAGCCAAAAAAAAAGGAAAGATCTCTCATCGGACACAGACTGACGTTTTGACTAAAATAAAAACAGAAATGTCTCGATAAAGGTGCCAAGTAATTACGTATGGATCTATAATCGTGAAGTGACCTGAACAAGGAGAAGAATCAATGCAAAGCCCCTTTTGTTTTTAATTTATTTATTTTGTTTTCATTTAGTTTATTTGGTGTAATATTTTGGAAGTGTGGCCTCTCAAGTATGTGTTGAGGAAGTCCAGGTGTGAAAGCATTCACAAAATTTTCTCATACTTTGTCTGTCATCTCCTTCTCTGAGCATCGGTGAGTTGCCACTCTTCTACCAGATGGAAACCGTATACATTAGGCAGGTCTCCATCTGTCTCACCTAAACTGAAAGAGCTTGGATGTACGATTTAATGACTTGATGTCGTTGCAGAGCGCTGACCATCATCAAATAAACTGTTTGATATCGTCAAATTCACAAACATATGACCTCAATGGACACCAGGAGTCGTAGCTAATAACATTCTCAGAAAGGTTTAGCTGACTTCTAAGGGATTCCAGATCTTCTTTGAAATGATGGAACGTTCACTGGAGAGGTAGTTTGAGACGGGAAGTGGTCTTTACATTTCTTCCATCAATCCATCGAATCACTGTTTTTCTCCTCACACAACAAATTCAGCGGACAGAACCTACCCGATGAAAACCAACAAGAAAAAATATTGGGTTCCACAAGGAGTAACAAGGGCAGCATCGTCACTCACATAAGTTATCATTTTTGTTCAAATCTTGTCAAGTCTTACTCACTCTGCTGGTCGAACTAGGGCAACAGTCATCAAGATCTTAAGTTGGCACGGTTGCGATGTGTGTGGTAATTCGTCGAAACGGATTAAAGCTGAAAACTACGCTTCCATTTCAGCTATGCAACATGCTGTCATTCCTCCTCCTCCTGCGTGAAAACGAAAATGAGTACACAATCATTGTGGTTACATACCACTTTCACACAAAATCCCAGTGCAAAATGTGAGTGTGCTAACCTTTCGCAGTGCATGCTACCAACATTTTCAGCTTATCCTCTTGCTCGCAGCATTTCCTCACTTACCTTTAAAATGCTAGAACAGCTTGTGTTCAATTTTTATTGTAATTTTTTTTTTTGAAAAGTGCTAACACTTTGGTTGGCGTCTTCTGCTGGTGCAAGTCCGGCTGTTTACTGCTGCGCCGTGGCGGCAGTATTCCCTCGTAGTTTCAAGTAGTCGAGTTATCCTTATGTGTCACAAAATTAAATTAATTCAAAAAGCTGCCGGTTTTTACATTACATGGTTAGCGTTGAAGGCCCGGCACAGGGCACGGAGTACTTTGAAATCAGGAGTCGGGAGATTTTGTGGGGTGCCCGGGTGTTGGCAGGTCTGCTCTACGATTATTCCAGGATGGCGGAGGGAGGAGACTGGTGGGTGGGAGCGAGTAGTGACGTCAGTGAAACAAAATCGCAAGCAAAGTGATGAAACTATCCAGTGGAGTTCCTCAAATCCTTTGGTTTTATTTTACGTTATCTGCGTTTCACCGGTAATGCGCGTACGTGCTCTGCAACTGACACCTGCACATCGCTATCGGTACAAATATCCGTTAGAAACAGGCTAGGCCGGCCGTTTTGATTGGAGTAGGCCGGTTTGATTATCACAGTTTTTGCTGCTTTCACTCGCTTTCGTGCTTCTTATCTGTTTGGGAACTTTCTCAAACGCTTTTCGTTCTTTATGGTACCCGAATCTGCTCTGGCACGAAATGTTTCTTTTGAAGTTTCTCACATTCAAACAGAAGTTTAGTTTTGCGTGTTTTGTAACCACCAACTGTCGGTGGTGGGTCGTTAAAATGTTTTCTTCTATCCTCGCACGTACTAAATACGACCCCTTCCTGTGACACTGTTTTCTGACTTGTTTCATAGCAAAGCCTCTCCTAACCTATGAGCTTCTGTTGCCTTCTATTTTGGTTTATATGCTGTCAAGTCAATGTGGAAATGTTTCACAATTCGAGTCACCTATGCTGCAAAGTCCACTGTTCGCTGTTTTTCCTCTGAATCTTCTCTGTAACTGTGTCTAATGTGATGTGTGGTTTCAGCGTTCAACTGGTTCAACTAACTGTGCTGCTGATTTCTCTCTGAGGTGGACTGCGCTTAGCAACTGCATTCTCCTTGGGCTTTCTGCTGGAACACTCGTCAGTCGTTCATCGCAGGGGATCATATGTCAGTCTGAGGTAGGTTGCTATGCTCTTTGCACAGTCAATAGAGTTTAATGTAGCTTTGTTTGTTTGCTGTTCCTAATTTGTATTTGTTCCTCCTATTGTTACAGTTGGAATTTTACAGCAACTTTCTTCTGCTGCCATCAGTTTGCTGTGGTGTCACTGACCAATTGGATCACTGGAGTGGTGCAGGATCTCGCCACTTGCCCTCTGATACATGGGTGAGTTGTAATGGGAGGCATCAAGTTACCGTGTTTGAAATTTCTTGAAACAATGCTACCCTCATCGTTCCTGTTTTTATTTATTTATTTATTTATTTATTTATTTATTTAAAGGTTTATCGGAGATGAATGCAGTGGCCCAGGTGAAGCGTAGCTGCTGACTTGCCAAGTACTCAGTGCAAGTGTACTTCAAGAAGACAACATCATAAACCAAAGGAAGAATATGAACTCAACACACTTGATATTGTTTTGTTTAAATGTTCTGGATTGTTTCTAAGGGGGGTGGGGGGCATGTGAGTGTGTTAGGGTGCATGTATGTTTCTCCAGACTGATGGATTGCTTCTTGTGCATTTTAAGGTCTTGCTTTTGATGTGTTCATGAACGGGTTTAATAGTTTAGAGCGGGTTAATCTTGTCTTGCAGTTGTGGTGTTCAAAACTTGGGTCTGAATCTGGGAATGAGTGTGCACCCTCTATGCTGCTTTTGTGTTTCTACTGCTGTTCCAACTCTGTCTTGTCTTCTTTTATCTGCTTCTATTGGATTTATGCACCAAACCGGGCCTGTAGTTTGCTTCCATCTTAGCCTGGTCTAACTCGAGTCTTTGCTTGCATGTGTTGTGATATGTTATGGCTGGGCTTTGACCTATATTCATTATGCTTTAATTTTATGTCCAGGTTGTCGGACTTATTTTGACCAATTTTTGTTAGGGAATATCTGTTTGATTTCTCTTACATTGCCTCTGCTCGCTTGGCCCATGTATTGGATGATATTTGTTGACTATAATTACATAGCCTTTTTTTCTTTATTTTCATTTTGCTGTATGTACCTAAGAAATCTCTGTCTTACAGTGGTGTGCCTTTCTGTAAACCATAGATGACATGTACGGTAAATCTTCATGCAAATCTTCTCGCTGTGTGAGTGGAGAGAAGATGACAGTCTCCCGCTTACGAGAAGTCATGTAGTAGTCTCATACATTTTCGAAGTATGAGACCTGCAGTCTGCATTTTGAATGCTGCACAAGCCCAAGGAGCTACTGCTTGGCTTCATTCCTGGTAGTTGATTCCTTTTATTCTTCTTTCATAAACTTTTCTCTGACAAAATGTGTCACCTGCTTGTCTTGTATTGAACAGAAGCACATTCTGGAATTGAACACAAACAAGTCTTCTTGTTTTTTTTCTTTTCCTTGTATTTTTTTTGTCTTGTACTAGCAGTAGTGCTTGTTACCTATCCTGTTTTTCCTGCTTTGCCATGTCAAATTTGTTCAGCTGTTTAGAAACGCAAAATTGCAAGACTTTTAAAAAATTTATTTTTATCATGCTTCACGCTTTGGGCATCATCTGATATTTGTATTTCATGAAATAAGCTGTCCACTATTTTCCCTGCTGCTTGCTGATGGGCGTTTGTGCTTATTGCCTGCCTGCTTTTGTGGTACTAACCGCATTGATGTATGCGGTTTTGCTTCTGTCATGAGTTAAACCTCATAATATCTGCTTTGGATTTGTTTCTCCTTTCATGTTTCTTGCAGTGTATTGTTTCTTGAATGCTTGAATATGTTGCACCTTTTGGGAATTAATTAATTAATTGATGAATTATTTGAATAGGTGTCACTTGCTTGGCTGTACTGTACAGAGGCACTGGTCGAGCTTTCTGGGATTGAACACTGAGGATTCTCTTTCTTCTCCTTTTCTTTTCTTGTATTGTATTGTACTAGCAGTAGTGCTTGTTTCCTATCCTGTTCTTCCTGCTTTCTACCCTAAGTGCATGGCTGTTTGAAGTAGTTGTTATCTTTCCAGTAGTCCTTGATGACTGATGCAAGTGTATGTTTGTTGCAGCATGTCAAATTTGTTCAGCTGTTTTGAAACGCAAAATTGCAAGACTTTTAAAAAATTTATTTTTATCATGCTTCACGCTTTGGGCATCATCTGATATTTGTATTTCATGAAATAAGCTGTCCACTATTTTCCCTGCTGCTTGCTGATGGGCGTTTGTGCTTATTGCCTGCCTGCTTTTGTGGTACTAACCGCATTGATGTATGCGGTTTTGCTTCTGTCATGAGTTAAACCTCATAATATCTGCTTTGGATTTGTTTCTCCTTTCATGTTTCTTGCAGTGTATTGTTTCTTGAATGCTTGAATATGTTGCACCTTTTGGGAATTAATTAATTAATTGATGAATTATTTGAATAGGTGTCACTTGCTTGGCTGTACTGTACAGAGGCACTGGTCGAGCTTTCTGGGATTGAACACTGAGGATTCTCTTTCTTCTCCTTTTCTTTTCTTGTATTGTATTGTACTAGCAGTAGTGCTTGTTTCCTATCCTGTTCTTCCTGCTTTCTACCCTAAGTGCATGGCTGTTTGAAGTAGTTGTTATCTTTCCAGTAGTCCTTGATGACTGATGCAAGTGTATGTTTGTTGCAGCATGTCAAATTTGTTCAGCTGTTTTGAAACGCAAAATTGCAAGACTTTTAAAAAATTTATTTTTATCATGCTTCACGCTTTGGGCATCATCTGATATTTGTATTTCATGAAATAAGCTGTCCACTATTTTCCCTGCTGCTTGCTGATGGGCGTTTGTGCTTATTGCCTGCCTGCTTTTGTGGTACTAACCGCATTGATGTATGCGGTTTTGCTTCTGTCATGAGTTAAACCTCATAATATCTGCTTTGGATTTGTTTCTCCTTTCATGTTTCTTGCAGTGTATTGTTTCTTGAATGCTTGAATATGTTGCACCTTTTGGGAATTAATTAATTTATACGTTTTGGAGGCTGTTTGAAGTTGCCTGCTTAGCTAATGGTTTTACTAGTATTGCATACTATTGTCCCGCCTTGCCTTCCTTTTTTTATTTCATGTGTGGATATGGTTGCTTTATGCAGCTCCACAGTCCTTTGGTCCTGGTCCTTTTCCTTTGCCTCTGAGCTTCTTGCTTTTGCATGTTCAATTTGTGAGTCCTCTCTCAGATACGCCTGAGAAATAATGTCTGGAACCAAATAGCCTTTTTAGGAAACTCAGGGCTTATGGAATTTACACTGTTATATGGTAGATGTAAAGACTCATGTGATAAAATTTATTCTCGTAATACTAGGAATAAGGAATAAAAAATTTGTGCCTTTTCTGGAAAGTATCTTAATACAGTTTCTGCAAGCTACCCAAAGAAATTGGAGATACGTAGTTTTCAGAGTCTGCTTTAGAAATGTGTAACTGATGAGGAATATTACAATATGAGTGAGTTCTTAAAAGAATGAAAAGTTTTTATCACAGCTGAGGACTGCATCAGAAAATTTTGTTTTATTTCTGACTGCTTCAGGCTTCAGTAAAAATGGTTTCTCACTCTCAGACCATTTCAGACATTTGTCTCCATGAAAATCTGTGTCGTCATATTGACTTAAATAAACTTTTTAACCATTTAAATTGGTTCTTCTCCATATTTGTACAGTTTTTGTCATCAATTATGCCACGCTTTTACAATTTCTGTAAATTTACTGACGAAGTAGTCTGTAGGTGTAGACAAATAGTCTAAAGTTCAGAAGTTTGTGTAAGTCCAAATTTTATACTGAAAATGTCAATAGAGGTCTGAGAGTGCTCTATGCCTGCATAAATGCTCTAACTAGACTTTTTCAATTGTAGTTTGCTCGCTGTACATCAACAATCTCCTTTGTACAATGTTCCAATATGTTTTATCAGTGTGCATTTAGTGTAGTTCAGTATCCTTCATAATGTTGACTTTTACTACTGCTTTCTACAATTATTGTAACTTTTGCACAGCACTCATCTTTCATACTTCTTTGTGATAAGGTGTTCTTTGAATTTCATTCAATAAATTGCAAGATCATGACGTCATGAAATGTTTGTTTATTTTTTTCAACCGTTAAAAGGTAAAAAAGGGAAAATAAAATTATAGTGACAATTCAGAATCCAGACAGAATTCACATCAAGATATAACATGGCATACAAAATCAAAGTAAAGAACTTGTGGATGTCCGACATCCACTAAAAGAGGTAAAAACATATTAACTACTAAAATCAATCACTCCTGCATGATAAGGTCGGGCTCATTTCTGCATACAGGGCAGCATACGCGGACCTTGTGCCACTCACATATACAGATTTCGCAGAATGTGTGGCCACATTCTTGAGTCTTGGGTTCCAAAAAAGGCCCCAGGCAAACAGCACACTCTGGAAGAAAGAATTTATATTTGTAATCCCTGAAACAATGAGTGATTCCTTCTACTTAAGAGGCAAGTACTACCTGGATTAGTGGAGAATCTCATCATAAATTCCCTGCACTCTACGGGAGGCCCGCCTAAGGAATTCTGAAATTGTTATGGTTCTATTCAGGAGATCAGTGTACAGTCCCTCGATTCTCAAGTCGTTTGTCACAGCTGATGCTCTTCTTCGCCTGGTAGGATTGCCTCCATCAGAGAGAATGGCAATGTCAAGCTCGGCAATATCTTCCAGCCGAACAAAGCCTCCTGTTTAGAACCAAAAATATAACATGAATAGTTGACTGGTCCTGTGTGTAAGAATGTACAAGAGCTTGTTAATTTCGCTGTAATTGGTTTTGAAATACCTACCAATTAGATGCCATACATTTGGGTGTGCATGTCTTACTTCACCTCGAAGGGTTCGGTTACTAGACTCACATGCATTATTTGTCCTATCATCACATTGAAATACACATATGTTTGAAATCATTTCAGGGTTGCACAGCCATTGGTTGGCAAAGTATGTGAAGAGGGGTTCAAGAGCATACAGTCTTCTTCGGAGCAGTCTGCGCACCACCGCATTGTAGCCTTGAACAATCCATTCTCTTGGAAGGAAAGGAATAGCACAAAGAGACCTGACAATGCTATCAGCCTCGTTATTTTCTCGTAGCAATCTTCTGAGTCCCAAGTATTTAGCATACTCACAAACAGCCTAAAATCAAAGAGATAGTTAGGTTAATCAAAAAGAGGCAGCGCAGAAGTCTCTGAGAAGGAGCGTTAAGTCACAGGCATTGGTAATACCTTCGAGAAATGAAAATGGCAGCCTTGAACATGTGCGTTTGGGTACACCAACTTCCATGCAGCTTTTTCTGCTCTCTCAAAATCACAAATGACTTGAGTTGGCTGAAACCCAGGTGCCAAGCGACGCAATCCTTCCAGAGCTGCCTGGTAGGCAATCTTTAGCCAGCTTTGCATAAGGACCCACCCTAAAACAATTATCTGAAATAACAATTCAAATTAATTCACAAAGAGGACTGAAAAAGTAAACTGAGACGACACATGTGTTGCTTCAAAGTGCAATACATACGTGATTGCGCCTGAGGGTAATAAGGGTCCAGATTTGGCTGCATTCCATGTGAGATGGAACAACAAAGGTACCATCACAAAACACCTTCTGTACTCTTCTACGGGAACTCATGTACTTCAGCTTTCTCTTTGAAAAGAGGAGGACACACCGAGTGCGGTTATCACTTCGGCCAACTACCCCGGCAAACAGGTTGTCTTCTCCATCAAGTGTTTGAGTGATGTGAGCATTTTCTCCCCTCATTAACGCATCACTCAACTGGCTGAGAGTATGTGGGATGTGAGGAAGGCGATCCTCACGTGCTCGCTGCATACAGGGACGAAGCTTGATTAAGGGCAAGTTCACAGCAGCATCCTTTGGTGTCCTGTGGCAATAGATCATACAGCAGCACATCACATATAACATTTAAACTACTAGTACTTTTACCTTTGATGTTATTTTTATCACTCCTAAGCCAAAGAAAGCGAGCAAAAATCAAAATTTGTATCCAGTTGATGAATATGCACTTACTTGAGTTTGCGCCTTTCCTCATGATAAATATTAAAGAAATCACTCAAGTCCCCCGCTCGGCATCTATTCAGCACAGCATGGCGCAAGCGTCTTTCATGAATGAGAAGTCTCGTCTGAGGGTGATTATGCCTTATAGTTTGATGGAAATCACCGTCTACACCAAGACTACCTGCCCCATTGCACCTTCTCTTGAAGAGCAAATGGCATCTGAAAGACAAAACATTGTTATTGAACGGAGAAATACTAGAAAATGAGCAAACGAACAAAGCAAACGAACTTCATGTAGGTCCTTCCGCCCTTCATCACTCTGTTTGCATGATAACTGTGACCGTCCTGGAAGTGGTAGATCTTAGTCCTACGCCGCATACCATCTTGAACGATAGCTCTTCTGTTCACCATGATAACTAAAGCCTAATTCTCAGCATCTAAGTGTTCGAGATTTGGTCCAAAACCCCCCCATAAACAACTTAACCGAGTTGTAAGGAGAGGGAGTAGGGAGCAACGCTAACGTTACGTGTCTGGGTATGCGCGCCAAGGTGGTGTGCGCATGCGCCTATCATACTTCTTTCTCTTTCATCATGGTTTTAATTGGGGCAACCTGAAAAACTTAAACTTTAACGAGACACACAAAACTTTTTGATTTGGTTATTTTTCAGAAATAATCAATTAAAAAAAGTAAGCAGTTGATATTTTTCAATAGTGATGTCTGATGTGCTGTAAAACTGACACGATGTACCATCACAGTACAATAATAATAATGATTGGCAGCACTGACAGCAGCGTTCTCGTTTTCCCTCCCCTCCTTGCCACCCAAGTCATGTTGAGGACATCAATATACAATATTGTCCTAAAAATAAAAGGATATTTCACTTTTGGTCTTGTAATGCGTGGCAATATTTTATTTATAAATAAATAAATATACACATAAACAGATTTTTTTTTAATGATGTGTTGCGTCCTCCTCTTGTAGAGAAGCTTGACTAGCATCCGGTGCCGATCCTACACCTCGAGGCCGTGGTCCACTGTGGTTTGTCGGGTGGTGTGGTGTGGTGGATTTGCTGAAGGTTATTCGTCTCGCCGTCGCAGTCCTCGTGTTACACTTTTCTTATATTGAACAGAAGGGTGAGTTTTTTCAGCAAATTAGCATCAGTGTAGGCGACGAATCTCAAGTTCACTTTCAGTTTGGTTGTGGTGCTGATAAACTTAATCGCGCATGCCTCAATGAATGAAGGTGGAGGATGTGTCCGCCATTTTATCACAGCATCTAGCACTCCATACATCTCGTCGGGGTTCTTATTTGTATCTAAATTTGAGATTAGAGTTTATTTATGACTGAAAAAAAAGTCGTTTGGCTTCTATTGGCGTGGAAATGAAGTTAGATGCGTTCTTTGACTGACGCTATTGGGTCGTGGGTGCTGATTGTTCCAAAGGAATAAATCAGGTAATAGTCCGCCCTTCCATACAAGGTCCCGATTCTCTCGATTCTCTCATGCTTCCTCCCCGCGGCCGGCGATCGGTGCTCTACCTACTCTAACGGTCGTGAGAATGTGGACCTTAGGCCGGCCGGACTAAAACTGCGACCTCGTATTTGAGCCCTTTCAATCCGACACAGGCCGTTGCTTCAGCCTGCAGCCATTCTGAAGCCACCCCTCATTCGATTACGTTCGTTTCCTTTCTTCTCGATGTCGCCCTGAAATGCCTTGTTTTTAATTTCTGTTTTTTAGGAAATGGCAAACAATTGGTTCCTAGAACTGCAGCAAATGCAGGCCATGTTGAATGCCCAGGCCCAACATGGCCCAACATGGCCTATCATGGTCATGAATCCAGCCGCCACAAATCCAGCCGCCACAAATCCTGGTGTCATGAATCCAGGCGTCATGAATCCAGGCGTCATGAATCCAGGAGTCATGAATCCAGGCGTCATGAATCCAGGCGTCATGAATCCTGGCATCTTGCATCGTGGTATCAACTCGCCCTCGCCCATGAAAGAAAAGGCTAATGAGATAGCGGCAGAACTAAAGAAAAGCATAGCATCATCTGTGGAGGAGGCTATGGACTCACTTAAAAAATGCTCTGAGGAAGCTTGCCACAATATTACCCAAAATGTTGTGTCACTGTGCAACACCGCTACTGGTGAAATAGAAAGGGAAAAGTCTCTGATGCTTGTCAAAGTTCAAGAGGAAGTGGATGTATCGTTAAAATCTCAAGTTGGTGAAGCATCTCAAAAGTTGGCAGAAATTGCATCAGGCCTTGAGAATGGTCTCAATGAGATAGGCAACAAGGCTGGAGCGAAGATGAAAGAATCTTATGATGGGCTCTTTTTTAAAGCTGAAAGTTCCTTGAAGGACATTGTGAAAGGAATAGATAAGTTGAATCAGGAAGCTGACCTTGTAGTTAAGAAGGTGACAGAATCAACTAACCAGGTAAGGCTGGTAAGGTTCCTTACCATCTTGCTGATAAATTTAGATTTGTATTGAAGTTTTAAACTTGATCTCATATTTCTTTTTCCTAAGGCGGAATCTAAGTTACAAGAATCTTGTAGTTGTCTACTTTTTAAAGCTGAAAGGTCATTGAAGGATTCTGTTGGTAGCTTTGATTTACAATTGGAACATGCCACAGGGCTGGCTATTGACAAAGGTGTGAATATGATCAAAAAGGAAGCTGAACTCAGTGTTGTGAAGGTGAATTACTTACATAATCAGCTTTCCAATCCTGCACATAAATCTATATTTCTCTTAAGTTTTAAACTGAATCTCTTTTACCCCACTAGGTGGAATCAAAAATAAAAGAATCTTGTGACGGGTTACTTTTGAAAGCTGAAGGCTCATTGAAGGGATCTGTCGAGTCCTTTCATTTAGACCTGAAGCAGGCCACAGAGATGGCTATTGAGAATGGTATTGATAAGTTATATCAGGAAACTGACCTCTGTATTAAGAAGGTGAATGAATCAAGAAATCAGGTAAGGTAGTTTACAAACTTACTTACAAATACACATTTGTATTTAAATGTTAGATTTACTCATTTTCATACCACAGCTTCACCTTGGATCATCAACCAGCAGACTGTCGAAGTCTGTCTTATCAGCGCCTAGTACAAGTACTGAACAATATTCTGCCCCCTCTGTAAGTTCTAACACGTCATTTCTTAGGATAAGAATTCATTAGTTCATTGACTGTTGTAATACAGCACCATTACTAGCTTTCTATGTCTTCTTCACTTAACCCTGTGTGATTGTTTTTAATTTTTTTATTACTATTATAAAAAAAATATCCATCAGTTTGGCATTTCTGACTTTGGAGATAGTCAAGACAGCAGTAAGCTAACCAAAGAAATGGATAAGAGTAAACTGCGATATCAGCCTCGCCTTGGATCATCAACCAGCAGTTTTTTGAAGTTTGGCCCTTCAGAGCCGAGCACAAGTTCTGCACAGTATCATGTAAGTTCCATGATGTTACTTCTTACGCAGTGAACTCGCCACATTGCCCGTTGTAATACAACATCATTCGTCGCTTTCTATGTCTTCTTCAAATAGCCCTGTGCCAAAGGCGAACTTTTTTTATTTTACTGTTATCACCATTATTAATAATATTAATGTTCTTATGACTAGTACTATTATTACTGTTATAATTTTTTTTTTCAACAGTTAGACTTTGCTGATATGGAAGAAAGTAGTGAGCCTACTAAGGAACCAGAGCAGACTAAACTCATGCATTCAGTATTGCTTCATGTGAGTATATTTACTTGCACTGACCAATTAACAGCAAATAGAAAATTTAATTGTTTTATCTGTCCACAGGGATCTGACTCGGAGTCAGAATCTGACGTGGATCCCTACAAATACAACGGCAAAGAAAATAGCCTGTTAGATGTGAAAGTGAGTCAGAGCTCAACTTAAATTAATAATGAATTTAGAGGTTGTTTTTTTTTCTGATTTCATTCCCCTTTTTCCAGAAATTGATCAATAAAAACCTGCAGAAGGATTCTGTAGAATTTGAGGACAAGGGAAAAGTAAGAGCGTGCTTATCAGTGTCGACCTTTTTGCTAGAAATGCTTTTCATGTTCCACATAAATGTATATATTTCTTTTACAGAAACCAATTCGTCGCCGAATCATAAATTCCGATGACGAAGAACCTGATGATGAGGATGGTAACTTGACTAAAGCTCGACTGAAGAGAATGAAGAAAGATGATTTAATTGATTACTTCACCAAAAAAAGTGAGCATGGGCTTTATTTAGAATTATAGGCATACAGTATTTTTAAGCAATTTGCCTACTATTGATAAACATTAGCAATTGCTGCACATTTTAGTGACTAGTTTTTTTATTCCCATTTGTGTTTGAATGATTTTTAAGTGGCATGACCTAAAATAAAAAATTTTAACTCCGTTTCTCATTGTTTCAGCAAGTCGAAACAAGTAAAACTCCAGTGCAGTATCCAGGTAGTACTTGCCTCTTAAGTAGAAGGAATCACTCATTGTTTCAGGGATTACAAATATAAATTCTTTCTTCCAGAGTGTGCTGTTTGCCTGGGGCCTTTTTTGGAACCCAAGACTCAAGAATGTGGCCACACATTCTGCGAAATCTGTATATGTGAGTGGCACAAGGTCCGCGTATGCTGCCCTGTATGCAGAAATGAGCCCGACCTTATCATGCAGGAGTGATTGATTTTAGTAGTTAATATGTTTTTACCTCTTTTAGTGGATGTCGGACATCCACAAGTTCTTTACTTTGATTTTGTATGCCATGTTATATCTTGATGTGAATTCTGTCTGGATTCTGAATTGTCACTATAATTTTATTTTCCCTTTTTTACCTTTTAACGGTTGAAAAAAATAAACAAACATTTCATGACGTCATGATCTTGCAATTTATTGAATGAAATTCAAAGAACACCTTATCACAAAGAAGTATGAAAGATGAGTGCTGTGCAAAAGTTACAATAATTGTAGAAAGCAGTAGTAAAAGTCAACATTATGAAGGATACTGAACTAAACTAAATGCACACTGATAAAACATATTGGAACATTGTACAAAGGAGATTGTTGATGTACAGCGAGCAAACTACAATTGAAAAAGTCTAGTTAGAGCATTTATGCAGGCATAGAGCACTCTCAGACCTCTATTGACATTTTCAGTATAAAATTTGGACTTACACAAACTTCTGAACTTTAGACTATTTGTCTACACCTACAGACTACTTCGTCAGTAAATTTACAGAAATTGTAAAAGCGTGGCATAATTGATGACAAAAACTGTACAAATATGGAGAAGAACCAATTTAAATGGTTAAAAAGTTTATTTAAGTCAATATGACGACACAGATTTTCATGGAGACAAATGTCTGAAATGGTCTGAGAGTGAGAAACCATTTTTACTGAAGCCTGAAGCAGTCAGAAATAAAACAAAATTTTCTGATGCAGTCCTCAGCTGTGATAAAAACTTTTCATTCTTTTAAGAACTCACTCATATTGTAATATTCCTCATCAGTTACACATTTCTAAAGCAAACTCTGAAAACTACGTATCGACGCATCCGTGCAACAACGGCGGATCTGTGGAGAACACGTGAACAAAGGCGGATCTGTTTAGGACGCGTGAACAAAGGCGTATCTGCTTTTTGAGAATTTCTGCATGTCTGTCTTTGGAGGCCTCTTACTCCTCGTGGTAAAGTCAGATCATTCCGGACAATATCTCATTGCACTCTGCATTGAGCCTGGAATAAAACGATAACGCTTTTAAAACGGTCTGACGTCACCACGAGGAGTAAGAGGCCTGCAAAGATAGGCATGCAGAAATTCTCAAAAAGCAGATACGCCCTTGTTCACGCGTCCTAAACAGATCCGCCTTTGTTCACGTGTTCTCCACAGATCCGCCGTTGTTGCACGGATGCGTCGGTATCTCCAATTTCTTTGGGTAACTTGCAGAAACTGTATTAAGATACTTTCCAGAAAAGGCACAAATTTTTTATTCCTTATTCCTAGTATTACGAGAATAAATTTTATCATATGAGTCTTTACATCTACCATATAACAGTGTAAATTCCATAAGCCCTGAGTTTCCTAAAAAGGCTATTTGGTTCCAGACATTATTTCTCAGGCGTATCTGAGAGAAGACTCACAAATTGAACATGCAAAAGCAAGAAGCTCAGAGGCAAAGGAAAAGGACCAGGACCAAAGGACTGTGGAGCTACATAAAGCAACCATATCCACACATGAAATAAAAAAAGGAAGGCAAGGCGGGACAATAGTATGCAATACTAGTAAAACCATTAGCTAAGCAGGCAACTTCAAACAGCCTCCAAAACGTATAAATTAATTAATTCCCAAAAGGTGCAACATATTCAAGCATTCAAGAAACAATACACTGCAAGAAACATGAAAGGAGAAACAAATCCAAAGCAGATATTATGAGGTTTAACTCATGACAGAAGCAAAACCGCATACATCAATGCGGTTAGTACCACAAAAGCAGGCAGGCAATAAGCACAAACGCCCATCAGCAAGCAGCAGGGAAAATAGTGGACAGCTTATTTCATGAAATACAAATATCAGATGATGCCCAAAGCGTGAAGCATGATAAAAACAAATTTTTTAAAAGTCTTGCAATTTTGCGTTTCAAAACAGCTGAACAAATTTGACATGCTGCAACAAACATACACTTGCATCAGTCATCAAGGACTACTGGAAAGATAACAACTACTTCAAACAGCCATGCACTTAGGGTAGAAAGCAGGAAGAACAGGATAGGAAACAAGCACTACTGCTAGTACAATACAATACAAGAAAAGAAAAGGAGAAGAAAGAGAATCCTCAGTGTTCAATCCCAGAAAGCTCGACCAGTGCCTCTGTACAGTACAGCCAAGCAAGTGACACCTATTCAAATAATTCATCAATTAATTAATTAATTCCCAAAAGGTGCAACATATTCAAGCATTCAAGAAACAATACACTGCAAGAAACATGAAAGGAGAAACAAATCCAAAGCAGATATTATGAGGTTTAACTCATGACAGAAGCAAAACCGCATACATCAATGCGGTTAGTACCACAAAAGCAGGCAGGCAATAAGCACAAACGCCCATCAGCAAGCAGCAGGGAAAATAGTGGACAGCTTATTTCATGAAATACAAATATCAGATGATGCCCAAAGCGTGAAGCATGATAAAAATAAATTTTTTAAAAGTCTTGCAATTTTGCGTTTCTAAACAGCTGAACAAATTTGACATGGCAAAGCAGGAAAAACAGGATAGGTAACAAGCACTACTGCTAGTACAAGACAAAAAAAATACAAGGAAAAGAAAAAAAACAAGAAGACTTGTTTGTGTTCAATTCCAGAATGTGCTTCTGTTCAATACAAGACAAGCAGGTGACACATTTTGTCAGAGAAAAGTTTATGAAAGAAGAATAAAAGGAATCAACTACCAGGAATGAAGCCAAGCAGTAGCTCCTTGGGCTTGTGCAGCATTCAAAATGCAGACTGCAGGTCTCATACTTCGAAAATGTATGAGACTACTACATGACTTCTCGTAAGCGGGAGACTGTCATCTTCTCTCCACTCACACAGCGAGAAGATTTGCATGAAGATTTACCGTACATGTCATCTATGGTTTACAGAAAGGCACACCACTGTAAGACAGAGATTTCTTAGGTACATACAGCAAAATGAAAATAAAGAAAAAAAGGCTATGTAATTATAGTCAACAAATATCATCCAATACATGGGCCAAGCGAGCAGAGGCAATGTAAGAGAAATCAAACAGATATTCCCTAACAAAAATTGGTCAAAATAAGTCCGACAACCTGGACATAAAATTAAAGCATAATGAATATAGGTCAAAGCCCAGCCATAACATATCACAACACATGCAAGCAAAGACTCGAGTTAGACCAGGCTAAGATGGAAGCAAACTACAGGCCCGGTTTGGTGCATAAATCCAATAGAAGCAGATAAAAGAAGACAAGACAGAGTTGGAACAGCAGTAGAAACACAAAAGCAGCATAGAGGGTGCACACTCATTCCCAGATTCAGACCCAAGTTTTGAACACCACAACTGCAAGACAAGATTGAAGGTGGCCCTCCAATAGACGGGCGTCGCAACCCATCACCCATCACCCATCACCCATCACTTGCCGATTTCGTGTATTTGCCGTACCAACTCGGGTTGTGGACAAAGTTTTGGATCTCCCGAAAAGAATTTTTTGAAAAAAAAATAAATTATAAAGAAATTTCATATTAACAAGCGAAATGAATAGGGGAAACGTCGTGGCCGCGTTGGCAGCTGTGGATCGGTCGGCTCGAGTGCTGCCATCTAGCAGTAGCGGCGGACCCGCGGACTTCTCCCCCTTTCCCCCCCGCTGAGCTGAGTTCTGTTGTTGTGATTACATTCATAAATATTAAGAAAGAAGTGTTGAAAAATGTCAAATCTGCTACGGACTCGACAGCTGGTGAAGTACTTTGTTCTTCTGAACGTACTGACGACGAGGACGCGTCGTCACCTTATGCCGAGCGAATGGGGTAAACCTTCATCTCTGTAAAGGAAATCCTACTCTTCCTAACCTGTATTCTGTGTGTGTCATGTACACTTTTTACGATTTCAGAGAAACTGAAGAAAATTTTACTGTTCAGTTTGTACAAGGAGAAAAATCAGCAAGTTCGTCAGATTTTGATTTGTCATGCTATGAAGACAAGAAGATGGCATGTCCGTCCTATGCTTCAAGATAGAGGGCTTGGTACTCACTCGTACCGGTCTTGGCGCAGCATGACAAAGATGAGTACTTTAATTTCATGAGGATGACACCAGATTCATTTGAATGGCTGTTAGGAAAAGTCTCCCCATTCCTCACCAAGTCATCCAAACGCAAGAGCATTTCCCCTGGAGAACGGCTGGCAGTTACTTTGAGGTGAGGATATTAAGAACGTAATTCTTGTATTATTATTTTGTACTGAAGTAAAATCTGAACCTAAATTTACTCCACCTCTCAGGTATCTTGCATCTGGTGACAGTCACAGTTCATAGTCATATCTATTTAGGATTGCAAATCAGACAATCTCTAAGATTGTAACAGAAACCACAGCTGTGATCTATTATGCTCTTAAGAAAGAGGTATTTGAGCCGATTTCACCTGAGTTCTGGAGACGAAAGGCCGCAGAATTTGAAAGTATGTGGCAGTTTCCAATGTGTGTCGGTGCCCTAGATGGGAAACACTGTGTCTTTCAGGTATGTCTGTAATTCACTGTACTGTCTTCATCCTTACCAAATCTGTTCTTGTATTATTAATGTGTATGTATTATCACATTTCTATTTACTTTTGCAGAAATTTCCTATGAGAGGGTCTGAGTTCTATAATTATAAAGGCACCCACAGTGTTGTTCTTCTTGCACTGGCTGATGCAAAGTACAAGTTTATTTTGGTTGACGTTGGAGCAAAGGGACGGGAACATGATGCTGGTGTATTTGCCAAGTCTGAGTTTGGCCAATTATTTCTGAACCATGGTCTGCAGTTCCCAAACTTTGTGTATCGTGACAGTATAGACGATATTGTGCCTTATGTTATTGCTGGTGATGGCGCTTTCCCACTGCATCAACATTTGATGAAGCCGTTTGACAAGCCAGTAGATGCAATGGGAAATTTCAAAGGAGAGGAAATTCTCTTCAACTACCGTTTATCAAGAGCAAGAAGAGTAGTTGAAAATGCCTTCGGTATTCTAAGTGCCCGCTTCAGAATTTTGAGGCACAATACAATTGCTAGTGAAACACTGGCCCAAAACATAGTTTTAGCAACTGTTGCCCTGCACAACTTGCACCTTCAAAGGGAGGATAGCATCCCACCAAAACAACACATGTACAATCCACCTGGTTTTGTTGATACGTTCAAAGGCAATGGATTTTACAAGAAAGGAAGATGGAGATCAGAGTGCAAAACATCAGAAGACAATTTCTTTCAGAAACTGGCTGAACAGGAAATCAATCGACCCAACCCAACAGATGATGTCGATTTAGGTCCAATCCTTGTTAGAGAGAAATTCCTAAGATTATTTATCCATGAGCCTGTGCCATGGCAGTGGAGACTGATTCCTCCTATAGAAGAGCCAGGAAGTCCTTCCCACCAGGTACCATAACAACTGGTCATGGTCATGTTCAAATTTTCCTGTGTTTGCTCTCATTATGTACATTTTAAGACTGAAAGGTGCGATATTGAAAATTAGTAACATTCCTTTCCTTATATGTGATAGTACTTGTAAAGTACCGTTGAGTTTAACTCTTATTTTGTGTGTTATAATATTTAATGATTGTAAGAAACAATATGTAAGGTTTGTAGGCAGAAACAATTAAAATGCTTTGTTGTCAAAAACTGTAAAAAGTTGTATTTCCAAAAATATCAATAAGACAGATTCAACCATTGCTCTGCAAAATGCAATAAAAATTACAGTTCCTACCAAAGGTATTATGAGTTATACAAATCTTGCACTACCAAGTGCAATGAAAGTAAAGTAATAATCACAGTACAGTGCATTTTGCATACTTTCATACACAATTAAAATACGTAGCAATTTAAACGTCAATAATAAAATAACCATATCACGTAAAACATAAACAAGCATGCATGAACAAACAAAAATAAAAGAATCAACATGTTCTAATAATGTACTGAGCTCAGTCTTAATCTTCAAGTCCTTCGCCCTCCTGCAGGTAGCTTGTGATAACATTTAAAACTTCAGTCATGACTTCTGCCCGTTTTTGCAAGGTGAATTTCTTCAGCAAGTCTGCAACGGTCATTCCAAAAGCATCAGTACCATCCATGGTTTTGGCGTTAACCAGTTGCTGCTGGAGCCGCACCTCCGCAGTATCGTCTCCAGGCTGCTGCTGCTGAACTTCCCTACGTCTTCCCTGCTGCTCGCGCTCCCGCTCACGCTCCTGCTGCTCCACTTCAGCTAGCTCCTGCCGACGCCTGCAGATCATGCGGTCTGCCCTCCTTCTCTCCTCCATGGCTTGCTGCAGCAGCTGACGGGCGGTGATGTGCTCTGCGTGCTGCTCGAGAGCATGGTCGCGACCCCTCCCTCCTCGTCCCCGTCGCGGCGGGCTAGGAGGAGGAGGGTCATCCTCTTGCTCCGACCCACCGAGGGCCGCGCGGGGCATTTGTTGCGGCTGGCGTGCTGATGCTGGGCGTCTACGTGGCTGCAACGTCGGGGTGCGTGGAACGTGAGGGCGTTGGCGCTGGTCTCCGTGGTCATTATCCTGGACCTCGTTAATGCCTCCTGCCCGACCCCCATCTCCCTGGCTTGGTTCTTCCCCTTCAGGTCCAGGGCTTCCGTCTCCGCCTCGCTGCTCTCCTTCAGGATGTCCGTCTCCATCTTGGTGCTCTCCTTCAGGAAGCCAATCTTCGTCCATGTTTTCTCGGCAGAGGCCTTCTCGCTGATGGCGGCGGAGCGTGACATGTGCTCCCCGCTCCGGGTGCTGCAGGTCCACGTCGCTACCAAACATGTCGGGGGACAGAAAGTTTGATTCGCGGTTGAGGAGCTGCTCGCTGTCCTCCTCGCCTACAGTGGACAGACGACGCCTGGCGGTTCTCTGGTGGTTCACATTGTCCCTCCTTCGCTTTGCACTCGTGGAGCCTCCGGACGCCCCCGAGCACGCTGAGCCCGTTGAGTTGGCGGGGCTTGTGCCTCGACTGCTTGCCGGCTGCCTTTCAGGAGGACTGAACCTGGTTGGTGCTCGCAGAGGTCTTCCCGTCCGAGAGGTCCGTCCCCCCGGCCCATGCTGCTGGGACGACGGTGTCTTCCTGGGGGTGACCTGCTGTCCTGAGGCGCCGAGAGCGCGCGCCAGCTCCTCTTCCACTTCCCTCCGACGACGTTCTTCTCGGCCCCGTGGGGTTAGCAGCAAGTTCCCAGGATTTTGCGGGCTGGACAGAGTGGTTGGGGATCCGGGCGGGGGCAAGTGCAGGGGTGGGGGCCGGGGTGGTGTTGGGGGCGGTGGCCGCAGCTCACGCTCAGCCTCACGTCGCTCATTTTCAAGGTTGATTTCCTGACAGCAATCCTCTATTAGGTTATTTGCTGCAACAAAATCATAAACAAGAACGAAGTTAGAAAATATGATGACTTCTACTAAATTTGTGCATTAGGTAGAACATGAAGTTACCAGGCTGCTGTTGCAGAGTAATGCTGCACTCTCTGCTGCCAGTATCGCCCCCTGGTCCGTCTAGGAAGGCAAGTTTGTGTGCTGCCAAATTAGTAAGCCTCTGCCCACCTGCAGAGCCACTCTTCTTTCCTTCTTTAGCTCGGCGCTTCTTCTGCGCCCAATTATCGCGTAATCTCTCAAATTCGTCTTGACAAAACAGAGCTGCAAAGACAAGACACGTCAGTTTCGATTAACCTAACTCATACCTAACCAAAGTAAGCGCGCGTCGGCGCTATACTTTTCAATAACACAGTATTTCACTTTTTAAACAAATTACCAGTCACATGCGCTTCTCTGAATTTTTTGGCTAAGTGCCCCCACAACGCACTCTTGTCTGAGTAGTACTCAGGATGCGTCGGCAGATAAATACATTCATATTTCTTGAAAATTGCAATGAAATTGTCTTCAGTATATTCTACAGCATCAGGATATGGCACCTTGATGGCTGAAGGCGGAGCGTTTTTACTTCTCTTATTTCTTCCCATGATTTTCAACTAAAATGAACACTTTGCACTCGAAACACACCACAAGGGGACTTCTTACCACAGTCACAGTTGAAACACATGAAAACTCCCGCCTGGGGCGTCCGCTAGGTGGCAGCACCCGAGCCGACCGATCCACAGCTGCCAACGCGGCCACGACGTTTCCCCTATTCATTTCGCTTGTTAATATGAAATTTCTTTATAATTTATTTTTTTTCAAAAAATTCTTCTCGGGAGATCCAAAACTTTGTCCACAACCCGAGTTGGTACGGCAAATACACGAAATCGGCAAGTGATGGGTGATGGGTGATGGGTGATGGGTGATGGGTTGCGACGCCCGTCTATTGGAGGGCCACCTTAACCCGCTCTAAACTATTAAACCCGTTCATGAACACATCAAAAGCAAGACCTTAAAATGCACAAGAAGCAATCCATCAGTCTGGAGAAACATACATGCACCCTAACACACTCACATGCCCCCCACCCCCCTTAGAAACAATCCAGAACATTTAAACAAAACAATATCAAGTGTGTTGAGTTCATATTCTTCCTTTGGTTTATGATGTTGTCTTCTTGAAGTACACTTGCACTGAGTACTTGGCAAGTCAGCAGCTACGCTTCACCTGGGCCACTGCATTCATCTCCGATAAACCTTTAAATAAATAAATAAATAAATAAATAAATAAATAAATAAATAAATAAATAAATAAATAAATAAAAACAGGAACGATGAGGGTAGCATTGTTTCAAGAAATTTCAAACACGGTAACTTGATGCCTCCCATTACAACTCACCCATGTATCAGAGGGCAAGTGGCGAGATCCTGCACCACTCCAGTGATCCAATTGGTCAGTGACACCACAGCAAACTGATGGCAGCAGAAGAAAGTTGCTGTAAAATTCCAACTGTAACAATAGGAGGAACAAATACAAATTAGGAACAGCAAACAAACAAAGCTACATTAAACTCTATTGACTGTGCAAAGAGCATAGCAACCTACCTCAGACTGACATATGATCCCCTGCGATGAACGACTGACGAGTGTTCCAGCAGAAAGCCCAAGGAGAATGCAGTTGCTAAGCGCAGTCCACCTCAGAGAGAAATCAGCAGCACAGTTAGTTGAACCAGTTGAACGCTGAAACCACACATCACATTAGACACAGTTACAGAGAAGATTCAGAGGAAAAACAGCGAACAGTGGACTTTGCAGCATAGGTGACTCGAATTGTGAAACATTTCCACATTGACTTGACAGCATATAAACCAAAATAGAAGGCAACAGAAGCTCATAGGTTAGGAGAGGCTTTGCTATGAAACAAGTCAGAAAACAGTGTCACAGGAAGGGGTCGTATTTAGTACGTGCGAGGATAGAAGAAAACATTTTAACGACCCACCACCGACAGTTGGTGGTTACAAAACACGCAAAACTAAACTTCTGTTTGAATGTGAGAAACTTCAAAAGAAACATTTCGTGCCAGAGCAGATTCGGGTACCATAAAGAACGAAAAGCGTTTGAGAAAGTTCCCAAACAGATAAGAAGCACGAAAGCGAGTGAAAGCAGCAAAAACTGTGATAATCAAACCGGCCTACTCCAATCAAAACGGCCGGCCTAGCCTGTTTCTAACGGATATTTGTACCGATAGCGATGTGCAGGTGTCAGTTGCAGAGCACGTACGCGCATTACCGGTGAAACGCAGATAACGTAAAATAAAACCAAAGGATTTGAGGAACTCCACTGGATAGTTTCATCACTTTGCTTGCGATTTTGTTTCACTGACGTCACTACTCGCTCCCACCCACCAGTCTCCTCCCTCCGCCATCCTGGAATAATCGTAGAGCAGACCTGCCAACACCCGGGCACCCCACAAAATCTCCCGACTCCTGATTTCAAAGTACTCCGTGCCCTGTGCCGGGCCTTCAACGCTAACCATGTAATGTAAAAACCGGCAGCTTTTTGAATTAATTTAATTTTGTGACACATAAGGATAACTCGACTACTTGAAACTACGAGGGAATACTGCCGCCACGGCGCAGCAGTAAACAGCCGGACTTGCACCAGCAGAAGACGCCAACCAAAGTGTTAGCACTTTTCAAAAAAATAAAAAAAAAAAAAAAATTACAATAAAAATTGAACACAAGCTGTTCTAGCATTTTAAAGGTAAGTGAGGAAATGCTGCGAGCAAGAGGATAAGCTGAAAATGTTGGTAGCATGCACTGCGAAAGGTTAGCACACTCACATTTTGCACTGGGATTTTGTGTGAAAGTGGTATGTAACCACAATGATTGTGTACTCATTTTCGTTTTCACGCAGGAGGAGGAGGAATGACAGCATGTTGCATAGCTGAAATGGAAGCGTAGTTTTCAGCTTTAATCCGTTTCGACGAATTACCACACACATCGCAACCGTGCCAACTTAAGATCTTGATGACTGTTGCCCTAGTTCGACCAGCAGAGTGAGTAAGACTTGACAAGATTTGAACAAAAATGATAACTTATGTGAGTGACGATGCTGCCCTTGTTACTCCTTGTGGAACCCAATATTTTTTCTTGTTGGTTTTCATCGGGTAGGTTCTGTCCGCTGAATTTGTTGTGTGAGGAGAAAAACAGTGATTCGATGGATTGATGGAAGAAATGTAAAGACCACTTCCCGTCTCAAACTACCTCTCCAGTGAACGTTCCATCATTTCAAAGAAGATCTGGAATCCCTTAGAAGTCAGCTAAACCTTTCTGAGAATGTTATTAGCTACGACTCCTGGTGTCCATTGAGGTCATATGTTTGTGAATTTGACGATATCAAACAGTTTATTTGATGATGGTCAGCGCTCTGCAACGACATCAAGTCATTAAATCGTACATCCAAGCTCTTTCAGTTTAGGTGAGACAGATGGAGACCTGCCTAATGTATACGGTTTCCATCTGGTAGAAGAGTGGCAACTCACCGATGCTCAGAGAAGGAGATGACAGACAAAGTATGAGAAAATTTTGTGAATGCTTTCACACCTGGACTTCCTCAACACATACTTGAGAGGCCACACTTCCAAAATATTACACCAAATAAACTAAATGAAAACAAAATAAATAAATTAAAAACAAAAGGGGCTTTGCATTGATTCTTCTCCTTGTTCAGGTCACTTCACGATTATAGATCCATACGTAATTACTTGGCACCTTTATCGAGACATTTCTGTTTTTATTTTAGTCAAAACGTCAGTCTGTGTCCGATGAGAGATCTTTCCTGGCTTAAATGACCAGATAAATTTGCAAGAACAAAGAAGGAAAACAGAATTGTATTTGATGAAACCATTATCATTCTTCATACAGACTGATTCTTAACAGATTAAGGAAAAAAGAATTAATAATAATTTAAAAGAAAAAATCTGATAATAATAATAATAGACAGCTAAACCTAGATCTATATCAATAATAAAAAGCTGACCGACTTCAGCCTACATGGCCCCGCAGGGTCCACCTCCGGCCACGGCACAGGCAAGCGTAGTAAAAGGATAGGTTTGGGACCGACCCGCCGCTATGAGGAGGGTAAGAACAAGCAGGCCCGCCCTTCCGCCAAACGTCGTTGCCAGCTCCGCTTTGCTACGCTGGCAACTCCGTTCGGCAGGGGGCGTGCCTGCTTGGCCTGCCGGCGGCGTTCCCTAAGTCACACTGAACGTCCTCTTAGCTTGTAAATGATCGGGCCTGCGGCCCGTAAAGGCATTCTCTTCGGAAAGAGGCAGTTTGTAACGGTGAACCACCGAAACTACAGCCCTCCCTTCTGCTTTGAAAACGTGCCGATAGTGACTAAACGGTCAGTTATTCGGCAAAAAAGGGGAGTCGGAAATCTCGAAAAATGTCGAAATACGTGAGTTCGGCCTCAGATGGAACGGTCGAACTCGAACTTTATCAGGCAGCACTTGGCAACACTGAATTACGCTCGTCGAACCAATTTTAATGGTAGAGGCGTCGAGGGGTGTCGAAAATTTCAAAAATTTTCGAAATATGTCGAAAATTGTCGAAATATGTTGAAATTCGTAAAAAATGACGAAAAATCTCGAAATATCTCAAAAATGTTGAGATGTATCGAAAAATATGGATAATGTCGAAAAACATCGAAAAACGTCGAAAAATGAGGGATAATGTCGAAAAATGTCGAAGAATATCAAAAATTGTCAAAAATGTTTACAAATATCGAAATACGTCGAAATATGTCAAAAATGTCGAAAAATATCAAAAAACATCGAAAACCAACGAAAAATGTCGAAAATATCGTAAAATATCGGAAAATATCGAGAAATGTCGAAAATAATCGATATGTTTGAGTTTTGACGATTGGCAACACTGGAAATTGAAAAACGGTTGGCGCCACTGAATTGCGCTCGAAAAGACGGTTCTAGAGAGGTGCGGGTCGATGGGTTTCGTAAAAGTTAAAAAGTGGGTGAATTTTGGGTGCTTTTTACAGTGTAGTCGCGAGTTGGGTCCTTTTTTTCGAAAAACGGTGGGCGCCATCGAACTGGACGCGAAAAGACGCTTCCGGGAAGGTGCAGCTCGATGGACTTGAGAAAAGTTGAAAACTGGACCAATTACGGGTGCTTTTTACAGTGTAGTCGCGAGCTGGGTTCATTTTTTCGTAAAACGGTGTGCACCATTGAACTAGACGCGAAAAGACGCTTCCGGAGAGGTACGGGTCGACGGGGTTGGAAAAAGTTGAATTTTTTTTTAATTCCGTGAAAACTTTTATAATTTTTTTCAGTGCCTTAATGAAGGGTTGGCAGGATTTGCCGTAGGCGTTTCGTTGTCTAGGAGTAAAACTGTAGACACCCTGAAAATTTCAAGTCTCTAGCTCATCTCCTTCTAGTGGAACAGACAGACACACAGACACACAGACACACAGACAGACACGAGGTCGTTTGCATAAGCCCGCTTTTATGCTTTTTCAAAGCAGAAGGGCGGGCTAAAAACTAAACATACAATCTGTGAGCACCGCAGGCCGAGCGAGGCGCGCAGTTAGCACAACCGGAGACGCGCCCCAAGTACGTAAAGAGTGCTGGTCCTCGCCTCCTGCATACCGCACTGCTTGAGCATGGCGGTGGCGTGCGAGCGGTGCCCAGCAGCGCCCGGTGCTGGTCCTCGCCTCCTGCATACCGCACTGCTTGAGCATGGCGGTGGCGTGCGAGCGGTGCCCAGCAGCGCGCAGAGCTGGTCCTCGCCTCCAGCATACCGCACTGCTTGAGCATGGCGGTGGCGTGCGAGCGGTGCCCAGCAGCGCGCAGTGCTGGTCCTCGCCTCCTGCATACCGCACTGCTTGAGCATGGCGGTGGCGTGCGAGCGGTGCCCAGCAGCGCCCGGTGCTGGTCCTCGCCCCCTGCATACCGCACTGCTTGAGCATGGCGGTGGCGTGCGAGCGGTGCCCAGCAGCGCGCAGTGCTGGTCCTCGCCTCCTGCATACCGCACTGCTTGAGCATGGCGGTGGCGTGCGAGCGGTGCCCAGCAGCGCCCGGTGCTGGTCCTCGCCTCCTGCATACCGCACTGCTTGAGCATGGCGGTGGCGTGCGAGCGGTGCCCAGCAGCGCCCGGTGCTGGTCCTCGCCTCCTGCATACCGCACTGCTTGAGCATGGCGGTGGCGTGCGAGCGGTGCCCAGCAGCGCGCAGTGCTGGTCCTCACCTCCTGCATACCGCACTGCTTGAGCATGGCAGGGGCGTCGTAGTGTCTTGTTCTGACCTGTACATTTCTGTTCTGTAGGTTGTCTCTAGGTAGGTTGCGTTTGGTGGCGGCTGATTATTTCAATACATTGCACGGAATGAGAGCTAGAAGTGGGATAGGCATTATTTTATTTATTTTTTTCAGCCTGGGATGTGCATATGTTCAGCAGCTTAAAGGAGGTGCTCCTGCGGGTGCAGGTGGGATTGCTGAACAGAAGCAGTACAGCAAGCGAAGCAAGGAGACGTCCGCACACGTTCATCGACAGTCGACAAGCTCTTGCAACAGAAACATAGCTGAAAAAGATTACTCACATGGCCGTCTTTGGGTTCTGGAGAGCAAACCGATATCCGCGGGAGTACGTATGTGCTTCGCGTCGCCGACGACTTCGCCGGCAGCGACAAGCGACAAGTAGGTTACTACTCGGCCCCAACCATTGCAGTGGTAGGCAACCGAGCAGACGTGATAATTAACGGGGTTGCCTATGTGAAGGGCGCTCCTCCCAACGTTCGTCTTCACTAATTACGCACAACGTTTCACATACAAGTGCGCATGGGCACAATGTTAGGACGATATTCGCGCTTGACTCTATACAGGCCTAGCGGACCGCAGTATGTAACGCAGTATGCATTACGCAGATATATTGCGTTCGCTGGCCCGGTGACGTACCGCACCGCTGGCGCGTCTGTGTGCGCGCTGAGCGAAATCAAGAGATGTTCTGCAGTGGTTCTTATTCCGCTCAGGTGCGATCCAATCGCCTCTATAAGAAGGACCGTGACACTGGTGGCACCGGGAGCTCACTCCTAGCCAGTGGCGGATCTGGCTCATGGCTATGGGAGGGGCAAAACACGCGGGTTGCCTACTTTCGGGGGTCACTAAAGATGATTTTTTTCCCCCTGTAACGTGACAAAGGGCGTGTCTCTAGATTTCGCAAGGGTGTAAATGGTATGAACCCGAGAATATTCTCGTTTGAACTCACTGTTATAGAATGGAGAGTACTTCAGTTTGCGAAACAGGAGGCACACAGATAAAGGTGATTGCGAAAATTTTGCGAGTGGAGTGGGAGTTAATTTAGATTCCTGAACAACGCGATCGTAGCGAGCGAAAACGATTGATTTTAAGAGATTGTTTTGACTGACATATAGAAGTCAGATGGAGGTTATTGCAAAAATCACTGCGAGTAAAGCAAAGTGTACAACGAGAGCGTAGCGAGCGAAAAAATGTTGAATTTTACGTGACCGTTTTGACTGACACGGAAGGTATAGTATAGAAGTCGCGAAGAAAAGTTTGGGTGACTTCTTTTTTCTCTATCTTTTCCTTTTTTTTCTTTTCCCCTCTTCTCTTTTCTCCTCTTTCTCCCTTCTCTAAAATTTTAAGGGGCGCCAAAGCGTCTGATTGCGCCCCCATCCCCACCCCCACGAATCCGCGCCTGCTCCTGGTCCCTGGCGTTTGCCGGGTTGCCCTCACAAAGTCTCCAACCTACCAAAAAGGTGTCCCTGAAACCAACCGAGCCGTTCTGCTCTCTACAGTTGACGGACGCCTCAGCAGCGGCCCGGGAAGCAGAGTTGTAACCAGTTGCAACGGTCTAAAGAACGCACACCGTCAGATTAGGACTGCGCGACCTGGAGATAGGCAACCCACGCAGCGTGGTCACACTGCTACATTCGGGCTGCGCGCCTGGAAGGTAGGCAACCCACTCTGCTTGGTCACACTGTAACTTCGGGCTGCGCGCCTGGAAGGTAGGCAACCCACTCTGCTTGGTCACACTGTAACTTCGGGCTGCGCGCCTGGAAGGTCGGCAACCCACTCTGCTGGCCACACCGTAAAATTTCGACTGCGCGCCTGGAAGATAGGCAACCCACGCTGCTTGGTCACACTGTAACTTCGGGCTGCGCGCCTGGAAGGTAGGCAACCCACTCTGCTTGGTCACACTGTAACTTCGGGATGCGCGCCTGGAAGGTAGGCAGCCCACTCTGCTGGCCAACACCGTAAAATTTTGACTGCGCGCCTGGAAGATAGGCAACCCACGCTGCTTGGTCACACTGTAACATTCGCACTGCGCGCCTGGGAGATAGGCAACCCAAGTTGTGTGGTCACTTCTTCACAATTGTACTGCGCTCCCGGGAGATAGGCAACCCACTCTGCTTGGTCACACTGTAACTTCGGGATGCGCGCCTGGAAGGTAGGCAGCCCACTCTGCTGGCCAACACCGTAAAATTTTGACTGCGCGCCTGGAAGATAGGCAACCCACGCTGCTTGGTCACACTGTAACATTCGCACTGCGCGCCTGGGAGATAGGCAACCCAAGTTGTGTGGTCACTTCTACACAATTGTACTGCGCTCCCGGGAGATAGGCAACCCACTCTGCTTGGTCACACTGTAACTTCGGGCTGCGCGCCTGGAAGGTAGGCAACCCACTCTGCTTGGTCACACTGTAACTTCGGGCTGCGCGCCTGGAAGGTAGGCAGCCCACTCTGCTGGCCACACCGTAAAATTTCTACTGCGCGCCTAGAAGGTAGGCAGCCCACGCTGCTTGGTCACACTGTAACATTCGCACTGCGCGCCTGGGAGATAGGCAACCCATGTTGCGTGGTCACTTCTACACAATTGTACTGCGCTCCCGGGAGATAGGCAACCCACTCTGCCTGGTCTCACTGTAATATTCGAGCTGCGCGCCTGGAGGGTAGGCAGCCCACGCTGCTTAGCCTCACCGTAACATTCGGGTTTCGCGCCTGTAAGATAGGCAACCCATTTTGCGTTGTCATATCGGCTGATATGGCCTGCGCGATGGGCAACCCCTACGGATCGTTGGGGTCGGACAAAACAAGGTCGGAGAAAACGAGGTAGGAGAAAACGAGGTCGGAGAAAAAAAAAACATGACAGGCCGAGTGGCAGGTCGGACAAAATTAGGTCGGAGAAAAAAAAACGTGCGACGCTGACGCGCGCAAAAAGACCGAGGTCGGAGAAAAAAAGGTCGGAGAACCGATGTAGACTCTTCTGGGTTTCACGTCTTCGGCGTGTTGCAAGCTTAAATAGTTGTCTACAAGTTTCTACTTCAAGTTCAATTCATGTGTTGTTCCTTCGGTATCTGATTTGTATTTGAGATGTTCGTGATAGCGCGTTATCGGTGTAATCCGGATTTTGTGTACTGTGAGTACTTCTGCTATGTTCTGTCGGCCGTGGGCCTCTTCGACATCTTGTTTTGTTTTGAACCGAAGGGTGAACCCTGAGAATTCTGTGCCTTTGCGCCATTGCGCTGTGATGACACCCAATAAACTGTGATACAAGATTTTACATCGGGTTTTGTTCATGATCAGGGCTTCGGCCCTTGGCGCCCTTTATAAGTTTTGTGTACAAACCCACCCACTCTCCGGCCTCTAATGAGCTAGACGCTGTCCAGTTTAGTTTCTTTACACGGTAACGAAATCGCCACGTTACATTTTGGCGCCCAACGTGGGGCATGATGGGCATTGCTTCAGCTATATTTTTAGCATGTTTCAGTTGTGTTTGTGTATTTAGTACTGTACTATTAACATTTTACTGTATATTAGTCGTAGGTTGTCCTTTTGTAAATCTAACTGTGGAGTACCAGTGTAGTATAAGGCAGCTAATTTTCTCGTTGCTCAACCCCGTTGAATTGGCTTTACATTTTTGGTATTTTCTGAACTTGAAGGGTTGACACCATTTCTTTCTCTTTTGAATGCAAAGTGTTTCCATCTTTATTGGATTTGATAATAGTGCTGTATTGTCTTGCCATGATTTTAGGTTTCTTGAACGATTCAGTTTACGTTCTTGTGTTGAGTATGAATCGTATCGCTAGCACTTAGTTTATCTTGCACTCTTAGTCAGCTTCTATTTTGAGGTTATTTTAATTGCTTTACTGCTATTCATTGCAGGTGTGTGATCACTATTTTTGTTGTGTTATTAACTTAACAATTTTTGGTAGGGCAGGCTAGGTCTAAACACGAAGTGGGTTTTGTAAATCCTAGTCGCTACTTTGGTTGTTCAGCGTTTTCCTTATTGTGTAGGGCAGTCTTGTTATGCCCGGATATCCAGGGCGACGGGGTAATCTCTGGCATCGCGTGAAGTACACAGGAACGGCTCACTGTTCACAGTACGGTTTATTGGAGGTAATATTACACTGGGGGCGGCCACACCTCTTACACCGAGTCTATCCCTATCCGATGCTCACCGGTCTCGGATCCAAGTCTCGCGTGCGGCCGGCAGGCACCCGTCACCACTCGTTGCTCGTCCTAGGGCTCCTCGCTCACAACTGCCCTCGGTCCTGACCCCGCGAGCCCATGGAACCTCTCCCTAGCCGTCCTAGGTCGGGTAGGGGGAGTTTGATAAGGGCCGTCATGGAAGAAAGGGGCCGAGTTCTAGAATAATCTGAGCGTTCGAACGAGTGAGTGGGCGTATGCGTCCCGGATGCAAGCGAGATGTGCAGCTGCCTCGGCTAGGCCCAAGGCAGGGCACAACATCCCCTACGTCTACAAATGAAACGTCCCCGTTTCATCCGGAGAGTTCGGGTGTTAACTTATTCTATGGCAATAAAGTAAGTGAAAACAGAAAAAATTATAAAAAAACAAAACAGGAATAAAGTAATCGGAAAAATGAAAACAAATGCTTTTAAAATGAATGAAGTCCGGTGAGCTACGCGAAAAAGTACAAAATTAAAATACAATGAGTTACGCGAAAAAGTACAAAATTAAAATACAATGAAAATGTAGTGACAAAATTGAGAAAAAAAAATCGAATTACACGAGGCTTGCAAGGTGCACTTAACAATTTGTGGCACGTTGTTTAAAGTTTTACAAAGAAAAGAAAATTTTCGAGGTGTGGCGCGCAAAACGTTAGAAATAATAGTACAAAATTCCAAAAAAACAAAAATACAAAAGGTACAAAACACGAAATACAAAATACAAAATACCAAAAGACAAAGTACAAAATACAGAAGACACTCTTTTTTTTCCGTAATTTATGTTGCGTACTGTTTATTTGTAAATTTTCCAGAGATTGACAAACTAATAATAATTATAATGATAAGAATAATAAGAAAATACAATACGACAAGTCAAATTCAAAAGTAGTAGAAAATAGTTACATAATGAAATCGACACGACAACAACGGGACGGGCAGCGGAGGACAATACGCGGCGGACGCTCGCTGGCTGGACGCGAACATGTAGTATGAGGCGACGGAACGCAGCGACGAGGTGCGGGGTATTTAAATGATTGAAGTTTGTAGAGGGGGGGGGGGCGTGGCGGTGGAGCGGGGACAGCGCCCCGCACAGATGGTAGGCCAGGCCCCGTCAAGACGCGCTTGTTGTCAGCGTGCCCCGCACGTGTCGCAGCAGCGTCCGGCCGGATTAACCGGCGTCCAGTCAGGCAGGCAGCCGCGGCGCAGAGGCCTCCCATGCGTCGTCTCGATGATCCGGCGATGAAAGCAATCAACTGTAATCGGGAAAATACGAGGCTTGAGCTCTGCACATTGTAATATCAGAGGGTCGTCGCTCACCGACGGGGCGTTATCGCTCGAAGCTGGCCCGGCGACGAGCGGCGATTTTTAGGCGCCCGAGATTTGCCGAGTACAGTTGTAAATTAAGAACAAACTTAAGCGCTAAAAAAAATATATTAGTGGTAAGACTACTTAGCTTAATATTTACAACCGCCCGCGGCGTCCGGAGGGAGGGCGGCGCCGACGACGGTCACGGCCGTTGTCTTCAGTCGTCGTCGTCCTCGCTGAAGGTGGGGGCTGCCGGTATTGCGGGTCGCGTCCGCGGGTCGTGGGGCGGCGGCCGGCTGGTCCACTGCAGGCATTGTGCCACCTGCTCCGCGGACGTGCCGTACCCGTAGGCGTGCTGCGACGCGGCGTAGTTGGGCGGCGGCGGCGGGGCGACCACCACTTGCGGCTCCACGGTGACCGGCTCCGCCCCGCGCGGGAGCAGCGCCGGCAGGTTGATTGTTACCGGGCCGGTGCCAGCGTCGCGCCGCACGTTGATGTGCGCGGCGCGTCGGGCAGGGGGCCGAGGCAGCCGCAGTACGCCTCGACCCACGTCGTGCTTTCGTGGCAGTGGGCGCACAGGCGGAATGTGGCGCTCTCGTCGTCGTCCGCCTTGACGACCCCGTGGAGCTGGATGAGGTACCGGCCCTCGATGGAGGCCGGCAGGCGGAGGTACCGCGGGGCTCCGTTACGCTCCGTGATGTTTATGGCGCCGCTTGCGCACTCCTCGTGCATGGCGACGAGGCAGGCGTCGGCGCACCGCTGCACGTACACAACGTCGGTGAATTGACACTTAACGTTACCGACCATGTCAAAGTTTTTAGCAGATGATACGAAGGTATCAGCCTGCTTGTACTGTCATACAGCGAGCAGTATGCAGAGAGCAGCGCAGCCAGCAGAGAGCAACCGGCAGAGCGAGCAGCCAGTGTGGCATAATATTATACGTAGGGGGGAAAATTTCGCGCGGCGCGCGCTGCGCGCGCTCGGCGCGCGGCGCGCGGCGCGCGCCCCTCACTACTCTACGCCACCTCTCGGGACGCTGTGCTGCCGGGCCGCCGGGCCGGTGCCCCCTCCCGCCCCGCGCCTCCCCCCTCCTAGCCCAGCGCGACAGCGCTCCGCTCCGCTTCCCTGCAGCCTGCGACGCGTAGGGACATCTACCATACGTATCATCTGCTTTCAAGTTCCGGCGCTCCGGAACTTTTTGGTCACGGTCGCGTGGTCTGTTTTTAGCAGATGATACGAAGGTATCAGCCTGCTTGTACTGTCATACAGCGAGCAGTATGCAGAGAGCAGCGCAGCGAGCAGAGAGCAGCTAGTGTGGCATTATATTATATACAGGGGGGAAAATTTCGCGCGGCGCGCGCGTGGCGCGCGCCCATCACTACTCCACGCCACCTCTCGGCTCGGGACGCTGTGCTGCCGGGCCGCCGGGCCGGTGCCCCCTCCCGCCCCGCCCGCGCCCCGCTCCTCCCCCCTCCTAGCCCAGCGCGACAGCGCTCCGCTTCCCTGCAGCCTGCGACGCGTAGGGACATCTGACATACGTATCATCTGCTTTCAAGTTCCGGCGCTCCGGAACTTTTTGGTCACGGTCGCGTGGTCTGTTTTTTTTCTTACATTTGGAGCATTGATACAGCTAAAAAACAAAATAAAATTTTAAGTAAGACAGACCAAGTTTTAAGAACCGTGATAGTTTTAATTTGAGCATACCTTGCACGCAGCATTAGGTGTTGAGTCTACTGTCCGTGCAGCTAGTGCAGAGGGTTCCTGCTGGGTCAGGGGCCTGCTTTGGCGACCCGGAGATGATGAAGCTCCACTAACTCCACTGAACTCCAAAGGAGTCAGCACGGCTGCAGGTTCATCTGGATCGCTTCCAAAAAGATCTTCACTCATCTTTCCTGTTAAAGCAAGAAAGAAATAACACTCTATGCCTACCGGCCAGCCACATTTTACAGGAAACATAACAAGCAGGACACTCACCGTACTGATTAAAAAGTTTTCATAAACTCTAAACAATAAAGTTAAAAACAGACTCTATAACCACGAACGCGTTCCTCAGCAGCCGACGACTGAGGATAAAAGTAAACAAAGCTGCTCCGCGCGCTGAATTTTTCATAATCCACTGAGCGTCCGGTGCAGACGGCATCGATCGGATTCGCCTCAAACGGAGTTTAGTGACACAGTGATTTATCTATTTAAGTAAAATTACTTAAAGTGAGTTTTGTGCACAAAACCAAAGTGAAATGCACGATGGCGTGTTTGAAGATGTATTATCCAGTAGTGTTCAGTGTTATAAGCTTGTGGTTTTCTCACATTAAGGAAAACAGAAAACCGGTGCACTTTAGCCTCTTTGTGTACGATGTTTTTTATCCGCTTCCCTTTAGCTAATCGTACAGTATTATCGACTAACGAGGACTGATTCTCAATCCTTATAAAATTATACGTGGCGTAGGATATGTATGCATTTCTAATTTTCGACATTTATATTTTATTTATCGGGTCAAAGTGAGAATGACCGGCAGACGCTGTTTCGACGCATCGCATATTATTTACGATTTCTGTCTCGAGGTAAGTCTGAGCTGCATGTAATTAGGCCTACGCCACAGAACATCTTATGGAGAAAAATCGGCTCGCTGCGATGTAGGGTCTACGATGGCTCAGAACTGAGAACGAAGGAAAAACATAATCGGAGACAGCGTAGTCGGCGAAGGGCCACCTCACTCCCACCATCATTAAAAAAAATTGGGCCGTTATCGGAACAGGTCGACTAAACAGAAACATTCCTTGGACGTTTAGCTTCATTTCGGTACCGAAACTTTTGAAAATGTGTTAAGTTTTATGGCATTCTCAGCCAAAATAAGTTACGAAGGTGTCGTCTGCTGGCCGCAGCGCCACTGGCGCTCCGTGCGGATCCTGGTTTCAGTCTCACCCCAGGGAGTTTCCACCCGCTAGTTTCGCTCGTCCCGGCCCCGTCTCATATGGTGTTTTTACAGAGAGGTTCGAGAGCCGAGCGAGGATGGCCGAGCGGGGTGGGGTACTCGCCTGGCGCACAATCTGCTCTTGACGAAGGAGGAGTTGCCCTCGGCTGCACCAGGGGCCAGGCGGGTCGGGGTACTCGACTCGCGCACGAACTGCTTTTGATGGAGGAGGAGCGGCGATCGTCTGCACCGGACGCCGGGCTCGCGCCGTGTGCTTTTGACGACAAGCATGTCTCCATGCTAGCGCACTAGAGGCGGTCACCCGGGGCCAAACCTGCGCCGCGCTCCCGACGTGTGGCTTGGACGATACCAGATGCCTCCTCAGAATGACATTTCTGAAGACATTTCCTCAGCTTGCCGCTCATGGACTAATTGTAACTCCTCGGATTGATGGGAATAAACCAACTGCACCTCGTCGGTTTTCTGTTTCTCGTTGCGTTTCCGAAATCTTTGCAAAGGGACGTAAGCATGCAGAGCTCTGCGAGAATATTTTCACATGCGTATATGGGTTGCAAGGTTAGGTTTCGCTCGTCCTGGCCCCGTCTCATATGGTGTTGTTACAGAGCGGGTCGAGAGCCGAGCGAGAATGGCCGAGCGGGGTGGGGTCCTCGCCTCTCGCACGACCTGATTTTGATGGAGGAGGGGCGACGCTCGGCTGCAATAGGGCCCGGGCGGGGTTGGGTATTCGCCTGGCGGACAATCTGCTTTTGACGAAGGAGGAGTTGCCCTCGGCTGCATCAGGGGCCGGGCGGGGCGGGGTACTCGCCCTGCGCACGACCTGCTCTTGACGGAGGAGGAGCTCCTCTTGGCTGCATCTGGGGCCTTGCGAGGCGGGGTACTTGCCTCGCGCACGACCTGCTTTTGATGTAGGAGGACCGGCACTCGGTTGCACCGGACGCCGGGCTCGCACCGTGTGGCTTGGACGATACCGGATGCCTCCTCGGAATGACATTTCTGAAGATATCTCGTCAGTTTGCCGCAAATTTACAAATTGTGATTCCCCTGATTGATGGGAATGAACCAACTGCACCACCTCGGTTTTCCGTTTCTCGTCGCGTTTCCGAAGTCTTTGCAAAGGGACCTAAGCTGATCACTACCTAAGCATACAGCACTCTGCGTTTATAGGTTGCAAGGTTGGGTTTCGCTCGTCCCGGCCCCGTCTCATATGGTGTTGTTACAGAGAGGGTCGAGAGCCGAGCGAGAATAGCCGAGCGGGGTTCGGTACTCGCCTCGCGCACGACCTGCTTTTGATGGAGGAGGTGCGGCGCTCAGCTGCATCGGAGCCCGGGCGGAGCGGGGTACTTGCCTCACGAACGAGGGGGGCGCGACTCGACCAAAGTGTGAACACAGATTGCACGATTGCGCTGGATTGCACAGCTTTATTTTCGAATTAATTGGTATTTAAGTATGTTTTTGAGCTATTTAGGCGAAGTGCCTCCAGAATATGTTCTACAATCGAGTAATTCTCTACAACTACGCAGGTTTTTTCTACTTTGATTGCAAAGGTTGCACCGATTGTGAACACATGATTGCATGAGTCGCGGCCCCCTCGCTCACGAACGACCTGTATTTTTATGGAGGAGGAGCGGCTTTACGCTGCACCGGGGGCTGGGCGGGGTTAGGTACTCGCCTGGCGAAAAACCTGCTCTTAAGGGAGGAGGAGCGGCGCTCATCTGCATCGGGGCCCGGGCGGAGAGGGGTACTCGCCTTGCGCACCACCTGCTTTTGCCGGAGAAGAAGCGGCTCTAGGCTGCACCGAGGGCCAGGTGGGTCGGGGTACTCGACTCGCCCACGACCTGCTTTTGATGGAGGAGGAGCGGCGCTCGGCTGCACCGGACGCTGCGCTCGCGCCGTGCGCCTTTGACGACAAGCATGTCTCTTTGCTAGCGCACCATAGGCAGTCACCCGGGGCCCAAACCGCGCCGCGCTCGCGACGTGTGGCTTGGACGATACCGGATGCCTCCTCGGAAGACAATTTCTGAAGACATCTCCTCAGTTTCCCTCTCAAGGACTAATTGTAACTCCCCGGATTGATGGGAATGAACCAACTGCACCTCCTCGGTTTTTACGTTTTTCGTCGCGTTTCCGAAGTTTTTGCAAGGGACGTAAGCTAATCACTACCTTAGCATGCAGCAATCTGCGAGAATATTTTCACATGCATACGCATAGGTAGCAAAGTTTGGTTTCGCTCGTCCTGGCCACGTCTCATATGGTGTTGTTACAGAGAGGGTCGAGAGCCGAGCGAGAATGGCAGAGCGGGTTGGGGTACTCGCCCTGCTTACGACCTGCTCTTGACAGAGGAGGAGCTGCTCTCGGCTGCATATGGGGCCTTGCGAGGCGGGGTACTAGCCTCCCGAACGACCTGTATTTTTATGTGGGAGGACCGGCTTAAGGCTGCACCGGGGGCCGGGCGGGGTTAGGTACTCGCCTGGCGAAAAACCTGCTCTTAAGGGAGGAGGAGCGGCGCTCAGCTGCATCGGAGCCCGGGCGGGTCGGGGTACTCGACTCGCGCACGACCTGCTTTTGATGGAGGAGGACCGGCGCTCGGCTGCACCGGACACGCGGGCTCGCGCCGTGTGGCTTGATGGAGGAGGAGCGGCGCTCGGCTGCATTCTGGCCCGGGCGGGGTTGGGTACTCGCCTGGCGCACAACCTGCTCTTGACGTGGGAGCAGCGGCGCTCGGCTGCATCTGGAGCCTTGCGGGGCGGGGTACTCGACTCGCGCATAACCTGCTCTTGACCCAGCCAAAAATGAGTTGTCGATATGATATCGATCCGATATCGACGACGGTAGTCGACGGTCAGTCGAAATTTTCCGTCGAATCGAGGGATATTTGTCACCGATTTCGACATCGAAACTACATCGAAATTCGGCTTCGATTCGACTACGTGTTTCGATACAAAATCGGTTTTTTTTTCTTTCAAATATTTGCTGCACACCGGTGCTTAATGAAGAAATGTAGGTAAAAACAAGAAAGAAGAAAGATATTAAAATTAGAATCTTTATTGGGAATAGCAGTTAATACTACAGCGTCGAACGACGTGCAAGCCTCGAGCCGCAGAAACCATTAGCCCCTACGCCAGAGCAGCGAAACGAGCGAGCGCAGATACTCGTATGCGTCCGAAAACGAGAGGTGAGAGTGAGAGAGAGCTACGATTCTCGAACGTCTCACTCTCACCTGTCGTTTTCGGACGCATACGAGTATCTACGTTCGCTCGTTTCGCTGCTCTGCCCTACGGGGAATGGTGAGTTGTACTACCCTCCCTTGAACCACCTCTCCCCCAACTGAACATTTACTAAACTAAGGAGCAAGTTGAAGAAACCTTCCAAGTTTGAAAGGATTGATTCAATTTGCTCATTATACTGTAACTACATTGACAGAAATATCAGGAAGGCTAAATAACATTACTTTAAAGCTTGAAAATCACTTGAACTTACAAGATAACACAGCTTTTGACTAGTAAATTAAAATATATTGATACATTTAATAATTATCTGATAGGTCTGCCAATATTATAGAGCACCAAGTATCACAGGCTCTTACAGGTAACAAAACGAAATAGAAATTTTAATATGGAACAAAAGCACCAGATGAGTCTGGAAAAATTGTGTAAAGCTAAGGTCAAACAGAAAATAATTTTTCAGTAATTATGAGATGTTTGATATTTTTGCAAAGAAAAACAAGTAATTAACAGATGTCTGATATTTTTGCATAAAACAAACTCTGAAAATTTACAAGCATACTGAGTGAAGGGAAAGGGAGTGGAAACTTAAATCCAAGAAAAATAAAAAAGCATAAAACAAATGCGTCAGCAAACTAAAAAATTAACTTCAGTATCTACTACAGAGGACACTGGTCGAGGAAAATGAAACATATTTCAGAACTAAGCGGCAGGACTGGAGGTGTGTCCAGAAAAGAATCTGCTAGAGGCGTTACTTCTAGATTGCTGATGTGCCCTAGAAAAGGGGCGAGATGGGGATGACTGGTCTTGGAAGGAGTCACGAGACCGTCTTGAAGAATGAGATGACTGGGAGGAGTGTCTGCGTTGAGAGGAAGCTGTCCTTTCGGAATCTGCAGCCCTCTTGGGAGAAAGGGGCAATGCCTTGGGCTTACGCCATTTGGCATCCTTCAGCCACTTTTGCAAGGCATCCTCAGCCACCGTGAGATCGCTCTCTGGAAAGCCAGTCTTCATAGTAACTGCAAAGAGAAAACTAAATTACTTTCACTACACGCACCAGGGTTTTTCTTATGCATGAGTTTTGGAATAACTTTAGTCACATGGAAACAAATAGGAATAATTGACCCACCACCACATTCTCAGTTTACCATACCTTGAAATACTTTGTAAAGATAAAGAGATCTAAATCCTATTTTATTGTTAGGTCCTTCTAGATTCATGTCCTTTGCTAAATCATTGCTTAGCAAGTGAGCAAGAAGTGCATGAGCACTCTTCCTCTCTGGGTCCACAACAGAGGTCTTGATGAAAGTTGACATATTATCACACTGTAAAGGAAATCATTCAGTTTTACAAGAAATGGCATTCAGCAAAGTTAACCCTGGTCTATAAATAAGTGTAAAAGTAAACCTTACCACTCCTGATAGATTCCTATCAGTTTCTTTGAGGAATTTCTCAAATTTCTCCAGTGCTTTGCCGTCCTTCAAAGGCAAAGGTGGCATGTTGTGCGGTGCACTAATTGACTTTTCTGCTGGGAACTGGCGCCTGTACAGCCTACCAACATTCATCATTCATCCAGCTTTGAAGAAACTGCCTGCTGGCCTTCCTCAATCCTTTTAAGTCTGGCATCCATGTCACTAAAATTTACATCTGGAAAATTTAAGCAAAATAAGTACTTCAACTCTGAGGGTTACAGGAGTCAATGTCAGTAAAAATTAATTACCAGGAGGAAAAAGGTTTCGAACACTTCGATCCACAGATTCTGATGTGTTTGCAGCTTGCGCAGTTTCTGAGAAGCTAGCAGACTCATTATAATCAGTTTCCATCGAGGTAGCTGCCTTTTTCTGCTCTATGCGGGATAGAACTCGAGCAGTGAAATCTTTAGCACTTGCAGGTGAAAGACAAAACGCATTGGACCTCCTCAATGACGTTTGGGAGGATGGCCGGGGAGGTGTTTTGAGAGGGCTCATAAGTGGAGTCTAAAGCGAAAGGAAAGAAAGACCATTAGCATAATTAATAAAAATGTTTTACCTTATTCTACCTGCAAAACCTACCACGTTATTGTCTTCCTCCTCAGTATTAAAGCCTTGAGAGAGTGGGCTAGCTTGGACAGAATTCCGTGTAGAGTCCTGGAAAAAATAACACAAATATTAGCATGGGCTGTACTTCAAAGTAATATCAACACAATAATTAGGAAAGAGATGTGACTAAATGTCAAACAATTGACTTACATGATGAGTCACCTTCCATGGGCTTTTCCGCAACTTAACAGGAGACTTGATCTTGGCCGCTGCAATGGCTCTAACCTTTTTAAGTTTTTCCATCATTATCTCCTTTTCCTGTCTCTTTAAATCCTCCCTGCGAGCAGACTGAATCACAATAGGTGGAGGAGGTTTGATGCTTGCCTTGCCTCGTTTCACTGGGATATCATCATCACTACTGGAGTCAAATTTGGGGTTTCTAATACGTCGCCTCTTCTTTGGGTTTATTGTGTCTGGGTCCTCTGTCTCATAGTTTGAGTCAAGCAAAAAATTTGACACACCTGCCAAAGCCCCAGCAAATGTATCTGCAACATGAAAAAAAAAAATTGACGTAATTTTCCATATTAGGTTCTTTCTTAAAGAAAGCAAAAAGGCAGATAAAAATTGAAAATGAAATCATACCATAAAATTTCATGACCTGCACCTTGTATTCCTTCCAACTCTCATCACAAGGAGTCTTATTTTTAACAAGATTACTAATCGGCAGTGTACTTGGTGGCCACTTGGTAAAGCCAATTCGGGATTCATCAAGGTCGCCTGTTAGCCAGCTGGCAAGGCTGACTTCCATGTACTCCTTTGGATCATTTTCCGTAGGAAAGAATCGGATGACGACAAACTGTAGAACAGGAGACACCAAAAATATTTGAAGACTGACACCCTTCACAAATAATTTCTTGTGTGAAGGATGGGCACACATAAAAAATTATCACCATCAGGCATTAGATAACATTTACTCTTTATGTCACGGAGACGAAATCTCCCTAAGTCCCCCCCTAGCTCAGAAACTTTGAAAATACTAAGCTGTGAAGAAGGAATGGGATAATCGTAGAAGTTGTCTTGATTAAGAAATTTTCTTCCTATCAAGTGGACTTTCCCCTGACTCAACACAATGTCCTTCAATACAATAACATCACCATGTATGGTTAAGACACAGCTATCAGACTTCCCAAGTTTTAGCAAAAGTTTTCCTGCCTTTAATCTTCGATAATGAAGACCAGGAAACCTAACACGACCAGTCCACTTGAAAGACAAAACAATATTAGTTGCTTTCGATGAAGATAGTTTGACGACAGAACTTTTTTTTTCAGCATCTCTTCTTGCCAGCTGTTGCAGATGATGCAAACCAGACCTCAGAGTCTGTTTAATAGTCTTCAACTGATTCTCAAACTTGAAAGCACTAATTTCATCTAACATCAATCCTCTGTCACACTCATCTACTAAATGTATCATTGAGTGAACATTTTAAACCACAAATAGAGGACCATAGATTTCAGAGGAGTGAGAAACAAATGTTCTCAAGAGCTCTCGGACAACATTCCTAAGCTCAGCAAACAGACTTTTGTCGCTTAAAATATACACAGCACAATGGAAAAGGAGGAAGTGTTTATAGATGTTCTCATCGACTAAGTCTTCAAATGCTAAGATACCATCATATCGTGCAATGCGTCTTAATTCAGTACACTTGAAGCCTTTCAAATACTTTAATGACCTGGGTTTCCTATTGAAATCTATGGGACAGTACTGCCTTAGAAAATTAAACACAGATGATATATGATCAACAACCTCAAAGTGAAGTTTCCATGGACCAACACAGTTCAGCCAATAGTCCAAAAGACGCTTCAAGACCCCTGCCCAGAGTAAGTGCATAGGGTCCAGACGGAAAGATGAGATCATAGGGGTATTCAAATGCTTTTCCAAAGGTGATTCGCCCTTTTGATGTCTTGGCTGCTCTCAATTTTTGAAAGACTCATCTGTGCGAAGAGGGGCATCCAGGTCTTCAAAAATCATCCTGTTATCTCTTGAGTCCCCCCACACCACACATTTCTCGCAACCAGCATAACCATTGTGACGTATGCAGCACTTAACAAAAGAGCGGGCTTGAGCATCTAAAATATAGTTCCTGATTTCAACATCATTGACCTCACCACCAATCCTAAATCCCTCTGCAAACAGAACCTGAAGTTCACCAACATACTTTTGAAAAAATTCTTCAGGATCTTTAGGATCTTCAGAACCAAGATAAATGGATATAATGAAAGGATCATTGTCAGTTTCTGTCAAGTGGGCTAGGATTGGCCACAACTTTCCATTAACAATAGGGAGGCCATCAATGCCAATATCAAACACAATTTTGTTGTGCTTTTCTAGATACTGCTTCAAATCTAATTGCTCTAAATTGGCTCGAAACCCTTTGTACCACAGTTTACCACCAGATGGTAGCACAGATATATCAAAATTATAGTCTTAATGAAATCAAAGTAGTGTACGACAGGGGCATGTTAGGAAAAACAACTTTCAACCGATGCAACAGATCATCTAGCTTGGACATTGATAGCAGGCCTGGCTCCTGAGCCCACTCTCGCACTGCACCAATAACGTAATCTTCTGTCTCATCTTCATTAAAAACAACAGGTTGGCCATCACTGACAATGCTGGCAGCATCATTCCCACTCTCCGACTCACTTATACTCGAAATAGACCTGCCTGACAGCATTTCAATGGAATTTGAGCATGAGCTGTCAGGTTCAACTTCTGAAAGTGTGTTACAATCATCAGGAATAACTGCATCGCCATCAACAGGAAAAATTTCATCAGCATCAAGAGTCCCATCAGGAATGACGTCACCATGACAATCAAGAACAGGGAGTGTGTCAGTGTCACTTATTTCGCTGTCACTGGACGCCTAGTGTACTGGTTACAAAGAGCATCAAGTTTCTGCCTCTTAGCAACAATCTTAAGGTGTGTCCACAATAGGCAGTCAGTAGTCGGTAGTCGGCAGCTGGTAGTCGGTGGTCGGCAGTCGGTAGCCTGCGGTCAGACGCGGTCTCTCCACAATCAGCGGTCTGTAGCCTGCAGTTACCTCGTGGAGTCGTTCTCTTTGCCTGTCAGAGGGCGGTGAAAAGGCGGTGAAAAGTCGTCTGCTTGAGTTTGTTTACGTTTATGTGTTCACAATCGTATCATCATATCATGGACAACAATTCTATCAGAATAATTTGTGCTGCGTACTATGTTCTGTTACTTGGCGTGTGTTATTTATGGCGAAAAGAGAGAACCAACCGTCGTTACTGGCGTCATCCCAGTCTAGTGCTAGAGGAAGGGGAATACAACACCCTCTTTACATATTACAAGGAAAACTGTCATGACAGGTTTTTTCGGTATTGTAGAATGGAAGTTTGGCAATTTGACGAACTCTTAAATTTATTAAGGAGAAGACTCTCAAAACGTTCACGCCGTCAGCCTGTCCCTCCAGAGGAACGGCTGGCGATGACTTTGAGGTACGTCTCTGTGGGTTATCAGCATTAGCAATTATGTGCAGGACTTTTTCACAATAATATTATTTGTTTTAGATTTCTTGCACATGGTGGAGACCTTGTCACCTTAGCTGAAAGCTACCGGAGGGGGCAATCAACAGCCCAAAAAATTGTGAAAGAAACATGTGAAGCGATATGGTCTGTTTTGTCCCCTCTGTACGTGAAAGTTCCAGATCAAGATGGCTGGAGGAAAAAAGCTGCTGACTTTTGGAGGCTGTGGAATTTTCCTAATTGTATCGGGGCACTTGATGGAAAACACATTGATTTTGTTGCCCCACCTAATGCTGGCTCCACCACATTCAATTACCATGAACGCCATAGTTTGGTTCTCATGGCTATGTGTGATGCACAATACAGATTTACTTATGTTGATGTTGGCTCTTATGGTAATAATTCTGTGTTTGTAAACAGTTTTTACATTTTTTTACACAATACATTATCATAAATACCTGTTTTTTCTCACTCAGGATCTCAGCATGACTCCAGCATTTTCAGTGCTTCAGAGTTTGGCCGTGATTTGCTCAGTGGTAATTTAGATCTGCCTGAAGCACAGCCTTTACCCATGAGAGATAATCCCCGCTATCCCTTTTGGCTGGTTGCTGATCAGGCCTTTCCTCTGAGCCAGCATATACTCAGACCATACCCAGGAAAGAACTTAACTGAAGCACAGCGAGTATTTAATTACCGGTAAGTTCTAATGTGCTATTGGTAACTCTTTGATTTGAATATTTTCTAACTGAAATTATTCTGTCTCTCCAGTTTGTCCCGAGCTAGGCGCTGCATAGAAAATGCATTTGGAATTCTGGTTGCACGGTGGAGGCTGCTGCGCAGCAGATTTCAAGCCCTTCCAGACACCACTGATGCCTATGTGAAAGCATGCATTTCACTACACAATTTTGTGATGACAACACAAAAGGAGGGCACCAGCATGTACTGCCCTGCTAACTATGTGGATCAAGAAGACGACAATGGAGCCTTTATACCTGGTGCTTGGAGGGCAGAAGCCATACCTGAAGGGCAACCTTTGTTTCTAGATATTGGGCGGGTTGGTGGCAACAACCCAGGAGTAGTTCTGCAAAGAATGCGAGATACAGTTGCAAATTACTTCACTTCAGATGATGGTGCTGTGGAATGGCAACTCAGGGCTGTGTATGCTGGTTATCGCTAAAATAGTATTCTTTTGCACTAGGCTGTTATTGAAATGAATTCTATATCAACTACAAAACAGTACAAAAATATTTTTATTGTTTATGGAAATAAACTTTAAGATACCTTAGTTATATCGCTTACAAAGAATAATTTTAGTTGCATTGTAACATAAAAAGGACTGTAAGCACTAAGCCACCTGATGAAAATGTATAAAATAAGAAAACAAATTATACTTTGGTATTAATCTTTGGAAAGGAAAGCATTAAAGCAGGTCAATGAATTATAAAATATTTCTCTTTTCTTTCTCTTCGTTGAGGCACAAAATCAGAGCCTTTCTTATTGCACCTTGGTGCTCCACTGGGATGTCATTCAATTCCATATGCAGATACTCTGCAAATTTAGAATTGGCAGAGCCACTAGTGCTGGGCTGTTGGTCTTGTGGCTTCTTACACGTAGTTTCAACCAGCTTGTCCAGAGAGCTGAAGCCCTTTGTTAGCATTTCCTCAAACTTCTTATTTGTACTCATTTTTTTCTTTGCAAAAGAATCTGCTGGAGGATTTACACGATCTGGTGCTGGTCTTTTTTTTGTAGGTACATCCTCATTGATCTGAGAGGAATCTTCTGACACACTGGATGAGGCTATTGTCACTTCACTGTCCTGTTCACCAGAAACATCAACACTGTCTCCACTTTGAAACATGTCCTCCACACTATCCCATTGTTCGGCAGGGGTTTGTGTTTGTGGCTTGGATTGAGTGTAATTTGAAGTGGTCCTGCAAACAATAAGGTCATGGATTACTACAAATACTTGCAAATGATCCAGAAAATTTTAGCAGTGAAGCGATCCTCCTTACTTTCTAGTATTCTTCTTTTTCACAGAGAGAAGAAATAACAATTTATGGTACAGAGGCCAAACTTTCCCCTCTGTTGCTCCTGACCCAGAAGGAGCCCTTTTCTGGACCCTCCAGAAATTGTCACGTAGACGTTTCCACGTCTTTTTGCATTTATCAATGCTTGTGCCATCAAATTCATTATCTAGTAATAATAATAAACTATAAGAATAATAATAACAGCCATTGAATTTTCATGATGGAAATGCTATTCACAAAACACACTCACCAGTCCAGCCCATGGCTTCAGCCACAACTGACCAAGTGTTGTCCTTATATTTGTTGTCTTTATGTTTGATATGATCAATATCATATAACCATGTTCTCGGCTGAACAAGATCAATGAACGCAGAATCTTCAATCACATTTTCATCCTCCATGTTGCCCAATTTGATTTTGTCACGACGCGAACAAGTACTCAAGATGTGGAATGCGGATATGTGGTGTCGGGTGTCGGGTTTAAACGTACTGAGAAATATGCGGGTGACGCAGCGTGTTTCATTTGTTTGTGGTGATCTCTGATTGGCCAAGAGACCTCCGTCGTCTGCTTGCAGTCGTGCGGTCGGTAGCCGAAGTAGGATCTGGCGACCGCCGACTACACACTACCGACCGCGGGCGACCGGCCGCTGGCTGCAACTGCACGTTGGGAATGGAGCCGTAGCCTAACATGGCGTCCATCTTTGACTACCGACTACCAGCTGCCGACTACTGACTACCAACTACCTATTGTGGACACACCTTTAACAGCCTGACGACGAAGAGTTCGCTTCACAGATGCAAACATTTTCAAGTGCAGCACTAAACCTGAATTAATTAAAACCCTTACTAAGGCAATTCTTACAGGTATAAGTGACATGATGTCCTGTGATGCACTCATGCTGGATTGTTCCCTGGCATCCGAGCACCTGTAAACAAACAACAGAGAAGGATTTGACAAGGCGAACAAATCCTTCAAGCAGGCTTTTACAACACCGCGCACGACTAACAGTTACAACAAATATACGAACAAAATTCGAAAAGAGAACGCCTTTAGTTAAGAAAAATGTAGAAAAGTGACTTTCCACCTCCATGAATAACATATTTCGGGTCAAACTAACAATGCCAAAATTGGCGCCAAAGACTCAGACGCGAGTTGAGGTTAACCGGCCCAAATATGATAGCAATTGAACACGAGCCTCGCAAGTCGGCGAACGCACAAGATCGTTCACTATCGGATGAGGTTCACAAGCGAACACCAGATTAAGAAAATACCACATAGAATGATCAGGAGAGCATGACGCCATTGCCGGCAATGAACCTTCTTCAACGGTTCGACGCCGGAGAACAAAGGCTTGGACGTCACGCAAGCATAATTAGAAAGAAGCGAAGTACGTGATTTCATCAACGAACAAACCAAAACACTATTAATATTATGACATAGAGAACGGATGATTACCTGGATTAAAGTAACGGCCTCGCGTTTACCTCCAACGGCTTCCTGCAACACCCAACACCGGACACCGGCTCCCGCACACAGCCTTCTTCTCTAAGGATCGTTCGTGGTGACGTTGTGTCAGCGGAGGCTGCCAACTTAACAATTATTATTTTTTTAGTACTTCGGTAAAAGTGATTCACACCACAATTTTTAAAATTTATTTTTACTTACAATTATTACGAATTTCATTTTGATTCCCATCAAAATTGTAATGTTCCGAAAAATAAATGGCTGAACGCATAATGTAAAAAAGTGGTGGACACTTGGGCCGAGGTTGGCAGAGCGCGGGCTGGTTCAAAATTATATTGCGTGACTTTGTTAAGAGCATTCGGGCAAGAAAAAGTCGCGAAGGGGGAAGTTATGGCGCACATCATTTCTGATAACAATCCTCACTTACTCGATTAAAAATCACATTTAAATTCAATATCTTTCTGTTTTTAAGCAGTAAAATATTTCGACGGATGATCGAGGTAGAATCGATATCGATGTGTTATTGTTCGTATGAGCGAAGTTGTAATCTGTCAGGAGTCGAAAATATGATGTTCGTAAGTTCAGATTGTGCAATATCATTAAGTAGAATACTTTATTGCGTTGATCGAAAATCAAAAACTTTCGACACTATATCGACATCGACGGATCTCCGACGGCATCGATATCGGATCGATATCGCATCGACAACCCATTTTTGGCTAGGTGAGGGAGGAGGAGCGGCTTTAGGTTGCACCAGGGGCCGGGTGGGGCGGGGTTCTCGACTCGCACACGACCTGCTTTGAAAGGAGGAGGAGCGGCGCTCGTCTGCACCGAACGCCGGGCTCGCGCCGTGCTCCTTTGACGACAAGCATGTCTCCATGCTAGCGCACCAGAGGCGGTCACCCGGGGCCCAACCCGCGCCGCTCTCCCGACGTGTGGCCTGGACGATACCGGATGCCTCCTCAGAATCATATTTCTGAAGACATCTCCTCAGCTTTCCGCTCACGGACTAATTGTAACTCCTCGGATTGATGGGAATGAACCAACTGCACCTCCTTAGTTTTTCGTTTCTCGTTGCGTTTCCGAAGTCTTTGCAAAGGGACGTAAGCTGATCACTACCTAAGCATGCAGCACTCTGCGAGAATATTTTCACATGCGTATATGGGTTGCAAGGTTAGGTTTCGCTCGTCCCGTCCCCGTCTCATATGGTGTTCTTACAGAGAGGGTCGAGAGCCGAGAGAGAATGGCCAAGCGGGGTGGGGTACTTGCCTCGCGCACGACAGCTTCTGATGGAGTATAAGCGGCCCTCGGCTGCACTTGGGTCCGGGCGGGGTTGGGTATTCGCCTGGCTCACAATCTGCTATTGACGGAGGTGGGGCCGGAGGTCGGAGGTCGGACGCCGGGCTCGAGCCGTGCGCCTTTGACGACAAGCATGTCTCCATGCTAGCGCACCAGAGGCGGTCACCCGGGGCCCAACCCGCGCCGCGCTCTCGAGAACATCTCCTCAGCTTGCCGCTCATGGACTAGTTGTAACTCCTCGGATTGATGGGAATAAACCAACTGCACCTCGTCGGTTTTCTGTTTCTCGTTGCGTTTCCGAAATCTTTGCAAAGGGACGTAAGCTGATCTCTACCTTAGCATGCAGCGCTTTGCGAGAATATTTTCACATGCGTATATGGGTTGCAAGGTTAGGTTTCGCTCGTCCCGGCCCCGTCTCATATGGTGTTGTTACAGAGAGGGTCGAGAGCCGAGCGAGAATGGCCGAGCGGGGTGGGGTCCTCGCCTCGCGCACGACCTGCTTTTGATGGAGGAGGGGCGGCGCTCGGCTGCAATAGGGCCCGGGCAGGGTTGGGTACTCGCCTGGCGGACAATCTGCTATTGACGGAGGTGGTGATGCCCGCGGCTGGACCAGGACGCCGGGCTCGAGCCGTGCGCCTTTGACGACAAGCATGTCTCCATGCTAGCGCACCAGAGGCGGTCACCCGGGGCCCAACCCGCGCGTCGCGACGTGGGCTGGACGATCCGGAATGACATTTCTGAAGACTCCTCAGTTTGCCGCTCAGGACTACTTGTAACTCCTCGGATTGATGGGAATGAACCAACTGCACCTCCTCGGTTTTTCGTTTCTCGTCGCGTTTCCGAAGTCTTTGCAAAGGGACGTAAGCTGATCACTACGTTAGCATGCAGCACTCTGCGAGAATATTTTCACATGCGTATATGGGTTGCAAGGTTAGGTTTCGCTCGTCCCGGCCCCGTCTCATATGGTGTTGTTACAGAGAGGGTCGAGAGCCGAGCGAGAATAGCCGAGCGGGGTTCGGTACTCGCCTCGCACACGACCTGCTTTTGATGAAGGAGGAGCGGCGCTCAGCTGCATCGGGGCCCGTTCGTAGCGGGGTACTTGCCTCCCGAACGACCTGTATTTTGATGTGGGAGTACCGGCTTTAGGCTGCACCGGACGGCGGGGCTCGAGACCGTGCGCCTGTGACGACAAGACCATGCTGCGCACAGGGAGGAGGACCGCGGCGCTCAGAGCTGCGCTTTCGGAGACATCTCTCAGCTTGCCGCTCAGGACTATTGTAACTCCTCGGATGATGGGAATAAACCAACTGCACCTCTTCGGTTTTCGTTTCTCGTCGCGTTTCCGAAGTCTTTGCAAAGGGACGTAAGCTGATCACTACCTAAGCATGCAGCACTCTGCGAGAATATTTTCACATGCGTATATGGGTTGCAAGGTTGGGTTTCGCTCGTCCCGGCCCCGTCTCATATGGTGTTGTTACAGAGAGGGTCGAGAGCCGAGCGAGAAATGGCCGAGCGGGGGGGGTACTCGCTTTGCGCACGACCTGCTTTTGATGGAGGAGCTGCATCGGGGCCCGGGCGTGCGGGGTACTTGCCTCACGAACAATCTGTATTTTTATGTAGGAGGAGCGGCTTTAGGCTGCACCGGGGGCCGGGGGGGTTAGGTACTCGCCTGGCGAAAAACCTCTTGAGGGAGGAGGAGCGGCGCTCAGCTGCATCGGAGCCCGGGCGGGTCGGGGTACTCGACTCGCGCACGACCTGCTTTTGATGGAGGAGGAGCGGCGCTCGGCTGCACCGGACGCCGGGCTCGCGCCGTGCGCCTTTGACGACAAGCATGTCTCTATGGTAGCGCACTAAGGGGATCACATGAGGCGAACCCGCGCCGCGTTCGCGACGTGTGGCTTGGACGATACCGAAAGCCTCCTCGGAATGACATTTCTGAAGATATCTCCCTCAGTTTGCCGCACATGGACCAATTGTGACTCCCCTGATTGATGGGAATGAACCAACTGCTCCACCTCGGTCTTCCGTTTCTCGTCGCGTTTCCGAAGTCTTTGCAAAGGGACGTAATCTGACCTAAGCATGCAGCACTCTGCGAGAATATTTTCACATGCAGGGTTGCAAGGTAAGGTTTCGCTCGTCCCGGCCCCGTCTCATATGGTGTTGTTACAAAGAGGGTCGAGAGCCGAGCGAGAATAGCCGAGCGGGGTTCGGTACTCGCCTCGCACACGACCTGCTTTTGATGGAGGAGGAGCGGCGCTCAGCTGCATCGGGGCCCGGGCGTAGCGGGGTACATGCCTCACGAGCGACCTGTATTTTTTTGTAGGAGGAGCGGCTTTAGGCTGCACCGGGAGCCGGGTGTGGTTAGGTACTCAGCTGGCGAAAAACCTGCTCCTAAGGGAGGAGGAGCGGCGCTCAGCTGCATCGGAGCCCGAGCGGGTCGGGGTACTCGACTCGCTCACGACCTGCTTTTGATGGAGGATTACCGGCGCTCGGCTGCACCGGACACGCGGGCTCGCGCCGTGTGGCTTGATGGAGGAGGAGCGGCGCTCGGCTGCACCTTGGCTCGGGGGGGGTTGGGTACTCGCCTGGCGCACAACCTGCTCTTGACGTGGTAGCAGCGGCGCTCGGCTGCATCTGGGTCCTTGCGGGGCAGGGTACTCGACTCGCGCATAACCTGCTCTTGAGGGAGGAGGAGCGGCTTTAGGTTGCACCAGGGGCCGGGTGGGCGGGTTTTCTCGACTCGCACACGACCTGCTTTTAAAGGAGGAGGAGCGGCGCTCGTCTGCACCGAACGCCGGGCTCACGCCGTGCGCCTTTGACGACAAGCATGTCTCCATGCTAGCGCACCAGAGGCGGTCACCCGGGGCCCAAACCCGCGCCGCTCTCCCGACGTGTGGCCTGGACGATACCGGATGCCTCCTCAGAATGACATTTCTGAAGACATCTCCTCAGCTTGCCGCTCATGGACTAATTGTAACTCCTCGGATTGATCGGTATGAACCAGCTGCACCACGTCAGTTTTTCGTTTCTCGTTGCTCTTAAGGGAGGAGGAGCGGCGCTCAGCTGCTTTGGAGCCCGGGCGGGTCGGGATGATGGGAATAATGATGATGGGAATAAACCAACTGCAGCTCTTCGGTTTTCCGTGTCTCGTCGCGTTTCCGAAGTCCTTGCAAAGGGACGTAAGCTGATTACTAGCTAAGCATGCAGCACTCTGCAAAAATATTTTGACTTGCGTATATGGGTTGCAAAGTTCGGTGTCGCTCGTCCCGGCCCCGTCTCATATGGTGTTCTTACAGAGAGGGTCGAGAGCCGAGAGAGAATGGCCGAGCGGGGTGCGGTACTCTCCCTGCTTACGACCTGCTCTTGACAGAGGAGGAGCTGCTCTCGGCTGCTTTTTGGGCCTTTCGAGGCGGGTACTAGCCTCGCGCACTATCTGCTTTTGAAGCAGGAGGAGCGGCGCTCGGCTGCACCGGACGCCGGGCTCGCGCCGTGCGCCTTTGACGACAAGCATGTCTCTGTGCTAGCGCACCAAGGGGATCACATGAGGCGAACCCGCGCCGCGTTCGCGACGTGTGGCTTGGACGATACCGGAATGACATTTCTGAAGATATCTCCTCAGTTTGCCGCACATGGACCAATTGTGACTCCCCTGATTGATGGGAATGAACCAACTGCTCCACCTCGGTCTTTCGTTTCTCGTCGCGTTTCCGAAGTCTTTGCAAAGGGACGTAATCTGACCTAAGCATGCAGCACTCTGCGAGAATATATTCACATGCAGGGTTGCAAGGTAAGGTTTCGCTCGTCCCGGCCCCGTCTCATATGGTGTTGTTACAAAGAGGGTCGAGAGCCGAGCGAGAATAGCCGAGCGGGGTTCGGTACTCGCCTCGCACACGACCTGCTTTTGATGGAGGAGGAGCGGCGCTCAGCTGCATCGGGGCCCGGGCGTAGCGGGGTACATGCCTCACGAACGACCTGTATTTTTATGTAGGAGGAGCGGCTTTAGGCTGCAACGGGGGCCGGGTGTGGTTAGGTACTCAGCTAGCGAAAAACCTGCTCCTAAGAGAGGAGGAGCGGCGCTCAGCTGCATCGGAGCCGGAGCGGGTCGGGGTACTCGACTCGCTCACGACCTGCTTTTGATGGAGGAGGACCGGCGCTCGGCTGCACCGGACACGCGGGCTCGCGCCGTGTGGCTTGATGGAGGAGGAGCGGCGCTCGGCTGCACCTTGGCTCGGGGGGGGTTGGGTACTCGCCTGGCGCACAACCTGCTCTTGACGTGGTAGCAGCGGCGCTCGGCTGCATCTGGGTCCTTGCGGGGCAGGGTACTCGACTCGCGCATAACCTGCTCTTGAGGGAGGAGGAGCGGCTTTAGGTTGCACCAGGGGCCGGGTGGGCGGGTTTCTCGACTCGCACACGACCTGCTTTTAAAGGAGGAGGAGCGGCGCTCGTCTGCACCGAACGCCGGGCTCACGCCGTGCGCCTTTGACGACAAGCATGTCTCCATGCTAGCGCACCAGAGGCGGTCACCCGGGGCCCAACCCGCGCCGCTCTCCCGACGTGTGGCCTGGACGATACCGGATGCCTCCTCAGAATGACATTTCTGAAGACATCTCCTCAGCTTGCCGCTCATGGACTAATTGTAACTCCTCGGATTGATGGGAATGAACCAACTGCACCACCTCAGTTTTTCGTTTCTCGTCGCGTTTCCGAAGTCTTCGCAAAGGGACGTAAGCTGATCACTACCTAAGCATGCAGCACTCTGCGAGAATATTTTCACATGCGTATATGGGTTGCAAGGTTCGGTTTCGCTCGTCCCGGCCCCGTCTCATATGGTGTTCTTACAGAGAGGGTCGAGAGCCGAGAGAGAATGGCCAAGCGTGGTGGGGTACTCGCCTCGCGCACGACAGCTTCTGATGGAGTATAAGCGGCCCTTGGCCCCCTGTTTACGACCTGCTCTTGACAGAGGAGGAGCTGCTCTCGTCTGCTTTTTGGGCCTTGCGAGGCGGGGTACTAGCCTCGCGCACTATCTGCTTTTGATGGAGGAGGAGCGCGCTCGGCTGCACCGGACGCCGGGCTCGCGCCGTGCGCCTTTGACGACAAGCATGTCTCTATGGTAGCGCACTAAGGGGATCACATGAGGCGAACCCGCGCCGCGTTCACGACGTGTAGCTAGGACGATACCGGATGCCTCTTTGGAATGACATTTCTGAAGATATCTCCTCAGCTTGCCGCTCATGGACTAATTGTAACTCCTCAGATTGATCGGAATGAACCAACTGCACCTCCTCAGTTTTTCGTTTCTCGTTGCGTTTCCGAAGTCTTTGCAAAGGGACGTAAGCTGATCACTACCTAAGCATGCAGCACTCTGCGAAAATATTTTCACATGCGTGGGGTTGCAAGGTTGGGTTTCGCTCGTCCCGGCCCCGTCTCATATGGTGTTGTTACAGAGAGGGTCGAGAGCCGATCGAAAATGGCCGGGCGGGGCGGGGTACTCGCTTTGCGCACGACCTGCTTTTGATGGAGGAGCTGCATCGGGGCCCGGGCGTAGCGGGGTACTTGCCTCACGAACAATCTGTATTTTTATGTAGGAGGAGCGGCTTTAGGCTGCACCGGGGGCCGGGCGGGGTTAGGTACTCGCCTGGCGAAAAACCTCTTAAGGGAGGAGGAGCGGCGCTCAGCTGCATCGGAGCCCGGGCGGGTCGGGGTACGCGACTCGCGCACGACCTGCTTTTGATGGAGGAGGAGCGGCGCTCGGCTGCACCGGACGCCGGGCTCGTGCCGTGCGCCTTTGACGACAAGCATGTCTCTATGCTAGCGCACTAAGGGGATCACATGAGGCGAACCCGCGCCGCGTTCGCGACGTGTGGCTTAGACGATAACGGATGCCTCCTCATAATGACATTTCTGAAGATATCTCCCCAGTTTGCCTTACATGGACCAATTGTGACTCCCCTGATTGATGGGAATGAACCAACTGCTCCACCTCGGTCTTCCGTTTCTCGTCGCGTTTCCGAAGTCTTTGCAAAGGGACGTAATCTGAGCCCAAGCGGGTCGGGGTACTCGACTCGCTCACGACCTGCTTTTGATGGAGGATTACCGGCGCTCGGCTGCACCGGACACGCGGGCTCGCGCCGTGTGGCTTGATGGAGGAGGAGCGGCGCTCGGCTGCACCTTGGCTCGGGGGGGGTTGGGTACTCGCCTGGCGCACAACCTGCACTTGACGTGGTAGCAGCGGCGCTCGGCTGCATCTGGGTCCTTGCGGGGCAGGGTACTCGACTCGCGCATAACCTGCTCTTGAGGGAGGAGGAGCGGCTTTAGGTTGCACCAGGGGCCGGGTGGGCGGTTTTCTCGACTCGCACACGACCTGCTTTTAAAGGAGGAGGAGCGGCGCTCGTCTGCACCGAACGCCGGGCTCACGCGACAAGCATGTCTCCATGCTAGCGCACCAGAGGCGGTCACCCGGGGCCCAACCCGCGCCGCTCTCCCGACGTGTGGCCTGGACGATACCGGATGCCTCCTCAGAATGACATTTCTGAAGACATCTCCTCAGCTTGCCGCTCATGGACTAATTGTAACTCCTCGGATTGATCGGAATGAACCAGCTGCACCACCTCAGTTTTTCGTTTCTCGTTGCTCTTAAGGGAGGAGGAGCGGCGCTCAGCTGCTTTGAAGCCCGGGCGGGTCGGGATGATGGGAATAATGATGATGGGAATAAACCAACTGCAGCTCTTCGGTTTTCCGTGTCTCGTCGCGTTTCCGAAGTCCTTGCAAAGGGACGTAAGCTGATTACTAGCTAAGCATGTAGCACTCTGCAAAAATATTTTGACTTGCGTATATGGGTTGCAAAGTTCGGTGTCGCTCGTCCCGGCCCCGTCTCATATGGTGTTGTTACAGAGAGGGTCGAGAGCCGAGCGAGAATGGCCGAGCAGGGTGGGGTACTCTCCCTGCTTACGACCTGCTCTTGACAGAGGAGGAGCTGCTCTCGGCTGCTTTTTGGGCCTTTCGAGGCGAGGTACTAGCCTCGCGCACTATCTGCTTTTGAAGCAGGAGGAGCGGCGCTCGGCTGCACCGGACGCCGGGCTCGCGCCGTGCGCCTTTGACGACAAGCATGTCTCTATGCTAGCGCACCAAGGGGATCACATGAGGCGAACCCGCGTAGCGTTCGCGACGTGTGGCTTGGACGATACCGGAATGACATTTCTGAAGATATCTCCTCAGTTTGACGCAGATGGACCAATTGTGACTCCCCTGATTGATGGGAATGAACCAACTGCTCCACCTCGGTCTTTCGTTTCTCGTCGCGTTTCCGAAGTCTTTGCAAAGGGACGTAATCTGACCTAAGCATGCAGCACTCTGCGAGAATATATTCACATGCAGGATTGCAAGGTAAGGTTTCGCTCGTCCCGGCCCCGTCTCATATGGTGTTGTTACAAAGAGGGTCGAGAGCCAAGCGAGAATAGCCGAGCGGGGTTCGGTACTCGCCTCGCACACGACCTGCTTTTGATGGAGGAGGAGCGGCGCTCAGCTGCATCGGGGCCCGGGCGTAGCGGGGTACATGCCTCACGAGCGACCTGTATTTTTATGTAGGAGGAGCGGCTTTAGGCTGCACCGGGGGCCGGGTGTGGTTAGGTACTCAGCTGGCGAAAAACCTGCTCCTAAGGGAGGAGGAGCGGCGCTCGTCTGCACCGAACGCCGGGCTCGCGCCGTGCGCCTTTGACGACAAGCATGTCTTCATGCTAGCGCACCATTGGCTGTCACCCTGGGCCCAAACCGCGCCGCGCTCGCGACGTATGGCTTGGACGATACTGGATGCCTCCTCGGAATGACATTTCTGAAGACATCTCCTCAGTTTCCAGCTCGAGGACTACTTGTAACTCCCCGGATTGATGGGAATGAACCAACTGCACCTCCTCAGTTTTTCGTTTCTCGTCGCGTTTCCGAAGTCTTTGCAAAGGGACGTAAGCTGATCACTACCTAAGCATGCAGCACTCTGCGAGAATATTTTCACATGCGTATGGGGTTGCAAGGTTGGGTTTCGCTCGTCTTGGCCCCGTCTCATATGGTGTTGTTACAGAGAGGGTCGAGAGCCGATCGAAAATGGCCGGGCGGGGCGGGGTACTCGCTTTGCGCACGACCTGCTTTTGATGGAGGAGGAGCGGCGCTCAGCTGCATCGGGGCCCGGGCGTAGCGGGGTACTTGCCTCACGAACAATCTGTATTTTTATGTAGGAGGAGCGGCTTTAGGCTGCACCGGGGGCCGGGTGGGGTTAGGTACTCGCCTGGCGAAAAACCTCTTAAGAGAGGAGGAGCGGCGCTCAGCTGCATCGGAGCCCGGGCAGGTCGGGGTACTCGACTCGCGCACGACCTGCTTTTGATGGAGGAGGAGCGGCGCTCGGCTGCACCGGACGCCGGGCTCGTGCCGTGCGCCTTTGACGACAAGCATGTCTCTATGCTAGCGCACTAAGGGGATCACATGAGGCGAACCCGCGCCGCGTTCGCGACGTGTGGCTTGGACGATACCGGATGCCTCCTCGGAATGACATTTCTGAAGATATCTCCCCAGTTTGCCGCACATGGACCAATTGTGACTCCCCTGATTGATGGGAATGAACCAACTGCTCCACCTCGGTCTTCCGTTTCTCGTCGCGTTTCCGAAGTCTTTGCAAAGGGACGTAATCTGACCTAAGCATGCAGCACTCTGCGAGAATATTTTCACATGCAGGGTTGCAAGGTAAGGTTTCGCTCGTCCCGGCCCCGTCTTATATGGTGTTGTTACAAAGAGGGTCGAGAGCCGAGCGAGAATAGCCGAGCGGGGTTCGGTACTCGCCTCGCACACGACCTGCTTTTGATGGAGGAGGAGCGGCGCTCAGCTGCATCGGGGCCCGGGCGTAGCGGGGTACATGCCTCACGAGCGACCTGTATTTTTTTGTAGGAGGAGCGGCTTTAGGCTGCACCGGGAGCCGGGTGTGGTTAGGTACTCAGCTGGCGAAAAACCTGCTCCTAAGGGAGGAGGAGCGGCGCTTAGCTGCATCGGAGCCCGAGCGGGTCGGGGTACTCGACTCGCTCACGACCTGCTTTTGATGGAGGATTACCGGCGCTCGGCTGCACCGGACACGCGGGCTCGCGCCGTGTGGCTTGATGGAGGAGGAGCGGCGCTCGGCTGCACCTTGGCTCGGGGGGGGTTGGGTACTCGCCTGGCGCACAACCTGCTCTTGACGTGGTAGCAGCGGCGCTCGGCTGCATCTGGGTCCTTGCGGGGCAGGGTACTCGACTCGCGCATAACCTGCTCTTGAGGGAGGAGGAGCGGCTTTAGGTTGCACCAGGGGCCGGGTGGGCGGTTTTCTCGACTCGCACACGACCTGCTTTTAAAGGAGGAGGAGCGGCGCTCGTCTGCACCGAACGCCGGGCTCACGCCGTGCGCCTTTGACGACAAGCATGTCTCCATGCTAGCGCACCAGAGGCGGTCACCCGGGGCCCAACCCGCGCCGCTCTCCCGACGTGTGGCCTGGACGATACCGGATACCTCCTCAGAATGACATTTCTGAAGACATCTCCTCAGCTTGCCGCTCATGGACTAATTGTAACTCCTCGGATTGATCGGTATGAACCAGCTGCACCACGTCAGTTTTTCGTTTCTCGTTGCTCTTAAGGGAGGAGGAGCGGCGCTCAGCTGCTTTGGAGCCCGGGCGGGTCGGGATGATGGGAATAATGATGATAAGAATATACCAACTGCAGCTCTTCGGTTTTCCGTGTCTCGTCGCGTTTCCGAAGTCCTTGCAAAGGGACGTAAGCTGATAACTAGCTAAGCATGTAGCACTCTGCAAAAATATTTTGACTTGCGTATATGGGTTGCAAAGTTCGGTGTCGCTCGTCCCGGCCCCGTCTCATATGGTGTTGTTACAGAGAGGGTAGAGCCGAACGAGAATGGCCGAGCAGGGTGGGGTACTCTCCCTGCTTACGACCTGCTCTTGACAGAGGAGGAGCTGCTCTCGGCTGCTTTTTGGGCCTTTCGAGGCGAGGTACTAGCCTCGCGCACTATCTGCTTTTGAAGCAGGAGGAGCGGCGCTCGGCTGCACCGGACGCCGGGCTCGCGCCGTGCGCCTTTGACGACAAGCATGTCTCTATGCTAGCGCACCAAGGGGATCACATGAGGCGAACCCGCGCAGCGTTCGCGACGTGTGGCTTGGACGATACCGGAATGACATTTCTGAAGATATCTCCTCAGTTTGCCGCAGATGGACCAATTGTGACTCCCCTGATTGATGGGAATGAACCAACTGCTCCACCTCGGTCTTTCGTTTCTCGTCGCGTTTCCGAAGTCTTTGCAAAGGGACGTAATCTGACCTAAGCATGCAGCACTCTCCGAGAATATATTCACATGCAGGGTTGCAAGGTAAGGTTTCGCTCGTCCCGGCCCCGTCTCATATGGTGTCGTTACAAAGAGGGTCGAGAGCCGAGCGAGAATAGCCGAGCGGGGTTCGGTACTCGCCTCGCACACGACCTGCTTTTGATGGAGGAGGAGCGGCGCTCAGCTGCATCGGGGCCCGGGCGTAGCGGGGTACATGCCTCACGAACGACCTGTATTTTTATGTAGGAGGAGCGGCTTTAGGCTGCACCGGGGGCCAGGTTTGGTAAGGTACTCAGCTGGCGAAAAACCTGCTCCTAAGGGAGGAGGAGCGGCGCTCAGCTGCATCGGAGCCCGAGCGGGTCGGGGTACTCGACTCGCTCACGACCTGCTTTTGATGGAGGAGGACCGGCGCTCGGCTGCACCGGACACGCGGGCTCGCGCCGTGTGGCTTGGTGGAGGAGGAGCGGCGCTCGGCTGCACCTTGGCTCGGGGGGGGTTGGGTACTCGCCTGGCGCACAACCTGCTCTTGACGTGGTAGCAGCGGCGCTCGGCTGCATCTGGGTCCTTGCGGGGCAGGGTACTCGACTCGCGCATAACCTGCTCTTGAGGGAGGAGGAGCGGCTTTAGGTTGCACCAGGGGCCGGGTGGGCGGGTTTTCTCGACTCGCACACGACCTGCTTTTAAAGGAGGAGGAGCGGCGCTCGTCTGCACCGAACGCCGGGCTCACGCCGTGCGCCTTTGACGACAAGCATGTCTCCATGCTAGCGCACCAGAGGCGGTCACCCGGGGCCCAACCCGCGCCGCTCTCCCGACGTGTGGCCTGGACGATACCGGATACCTCCTCAGAATGACATTTCTGAAGACATCTCCTCAGCTTGCCGCTCATGGACTAATTGTAACTCCTCGGATTGATCGGAATAAACCAGCTGCACCACCTCAGTTTTTCGTTTCTCGTTGCGTTTCCGAAGTCTTCGCAAAGGGACGTAAGCTGATCACTACCTAAGCATGCAGCACTCTGCGAGAATATTTTCACATGCATACATGAGTTGCAAGGTTGGGTTTCGCTCATCCCGGCCCCGTCTCATATGGTGTTGTTATAGAGAGGTTCGAGAGCCGAGCGAGAATGGCCGAGCGGGTTAGGGTTCTCGACTCACACACGACCTGCTTTTAAAGGAGGAGGAGCGGCGCTCGTCTGCACCGAACGCCGGGCTCGCGCGGTGCCCCTTTGACGACAAGCATGTCTCCATGCTAGCGCACCAGAGGCGGTCACCCGGGGCCCAACCCGCGCCGCTCTCCCGACGTGTGGCCTAGACGATACCGGATGCCTCCTCAGAATGACATTTCTGAAGACATCTCTTCAGCTTGCCGCTCACGGACTAATTGTAACTCCTCGGATTGATGGGAATGAACCAACTGCACCTCCTTTGTTTTTCGTTTCTCGTTGCGTTTCCGAAGTCTTTGCAAAGGGACGTAAGCTGATCACTACCTAAGCATGCAGCACTCTGCGAGAATATTTTCACATGCTAATGGGTTGCAAGGTTAGGTGTCGCTCGTCCCGGCCCCGTCTCATATGGTGTTGTTACAGAGAGGGTCGAGAGCCGAGCGAGAATAGCCGAGCGGGGTTCGGTACTCGCCTCGCACACGACCTGCTTTTGATGGAGGAGGAGCGGCGCTCAGCTGCATCGGGGCCCGGGCGTAGCGGGGTACATGCCTCACGAGCGACCTGTATTTTTATGTAGGAGGAGCGGCTTTAGGCTGCACCGGGGGCCAGGCGGGGTTAGGTACTCGCCTGGCGAAAAACCTGCTCTTAAGGGAGGAGGAGCGGCGCACCGGACGCCGGGCTCGCGCCGTGCGCCTTTGACGACAAGCATGTCTCATGCTAGCGCACCATTGGCTGTCACCCTGGGCCCAAACCGCGCCGCGCTCGCGACGTGTGGCTTGGACGATACTGGATGCCTCCTCGGAATGACATTTCTGAAGACATCTCCTCAGTTTCCAGCTCAGGACTACTTGTAACTCCCCGGATTGATGGGAATGAACCAACTGCACCTCCTCAGTTTTTCGTTTCTCGTCGCGTTTCCGAAGTCTTTGCAAAGGGACGTAAGCTGATCACTACCTAAGCATGCAGCACTCTGCGAGAATATTTTCACATGCGTATATGGGGTTGCAAGGTTGGGTTTCGCTCGTCCCGGCCCCGTCTCATATGGTGTTGTTACAGAGAGGGTCGAGAGCCGATCGAAAATGGCCGGGCGGGGCGGGGTACTCGCTTCGCGCACGACCTGCTTTTGATGGAGGAGCTGCATCGGGGCCCGGGCGTAGCGGGGTACTTGCCTCACGAACAATCTGTATTTTTATGTAGGAGGAGCGGCTTTAGGCTGCACCGGGGGCCGGGCGGGGTTAGGTACTCGCCTGGCGAAAAACCTCTTAAGGGAGGAGGAGCGGCGCTCAGCTGCATCGGAGCCCGGGCGGGTCGGGGTACTCGACTCGCGCACGACCTGCTTTTGATGGAGGAGGAGCGGCGCTCGGCTGCACCGGACGCCGGGCTCGTGCCGTGCGCCTTTGACGACAAGCATGTCTCTATGCTAGCGCACTAAGGGGATCACATGAGGCGAACCCGCGCCGCGTTCGCGACGTGTGGCTTGGACGATACCGGATGCCTCCTCGGAATGACATTTCTGAAGATATCTCCTCAGTTTGCCGCACATGGACCAATTGTGACTCCCCTGATTGATGGGAATGAACCAACTGCTCCACCTCGGTCTTCCGTTTCTCGTCGCGTTTCCGAAGTCTTTGCAAAGGGACGTAATCTGACCTAAGCATGCAGCACTCTGCGAGAATATTTTCACATGCAGGGTTGCAAGGTAAGGTTTCGCTCGTCCCGGCCCCGTCTCATATGGTGTTGTTACAAAGAGGGTCGAGAGCCGAGCGAGAATAGCCGAGCGGGGTTCGGTACTCGCCTCGCACACGACCTGCTTTTGATGGAGGAGGAGCGGCGCTCAGCTGCATCGGGGCCCGGGCGTAGCGGGGTACATGCCTCACGAGCGACCTGTATTTTTTTGTAGGAGGAGCGGCTTTAGGCTGCACCGGGAGCCGGGTGTGGTTAGGTACTCAGCTGGCGAAAAACCTGCTCCTAAGGGAGGAGGAGCGGCGCTCAGCTGCATCGGAGCCCGAGCGGGTCGGGGTACTCGACTCGCTCACGACCTGCTTTTGATGGAGGATTACCGGCGCTCGGCTGCACCGGACACGCGGGCTCGCGCCGTGTGGCTTGATGGAGGAGGAGCGGCGCTCGGCTGCACCTTGGCTCGGGGGGGGTTGGGTACTCGCCTGGCGCACAACCTGCTCTTGACGTGGTAGCAGCGGCGCTCGGCTGCATCTGGGTCCTTGCGGGGCAGGGTACTCGACTCGCGCATAACCTGCTCTTGAGGGAGGAGGAGCGGCTTTAGGTTGCACCAGGGGCCGGGTGGGCGGTTTTCTCGACTCGCACACGACCTGCTTTTAAAGGAGGAGGAGCGGCGCTCGTCTGCACCGAACGCCGGGCTCACGCCGTGCGCCTTTGACGACAAGCATGTCTCCATGCTAGCGCACCAGAGGCGGTCACCCGGGGCCCAACCCGCGCCGCTCTCCCGACGTGTGGCCTGGACGATACCGGATGCCTCCTCAGAATGACATTTCTGAAGACATCTCCTCAGCTTGCCGCTCATGGACTAATTGTAACTCCTCGGATTGATCGGAATGAACCAGCTGCACCACCTCAGTTTTTCGTTTCTCGTTGCGTTTCCGAAGTCTTCGCAAAGGGACGTAAGCTGATCACTACCTAAGCATGCAGCACTCTGCGAGAATATTTTCACATGCGTATATGGGTTGCAAGGTTGGGTTTCGCTCGTCCCGGCCCCGTCTCATATGGTGTTGTTACAGAGAGGGTCGAGAGCCGAGCGAGAATGGCCGAGCAGGGTGGGGTACTTCCCTGCTACGACCTGCTCTTGACAGAGGAGGAGCTGCTCTCGGCTGCTTTTTGGGCCTATCGAGGCGGGGTACTAGCCTCGCGCACTATCTGCTTTTGAAGCAGGAGGAGCGGCGCTCGGCTGCACCGGACGCCGGGCTCGCGCCGTGCGCCTTTGACGACAAGCATGTCTCCATGCTAGCGCACCAGAGGCGGTCACATGAGGCGAACCCGCGCCGCGTTCGCGACGTGTGGCTTGGACGATACCGGATCCTCGAATGACATTTCTGAAGACATCTCCTCAGCTTGCCGCTTATGGACTAATTGTAACTCCTCGGATTGATGGGAATGAACCAACTGCACCTCCTTTGTTTTTCGTTTCTCGTTGCGTTTCCGAAGTCTTTGCAAAGGGACGTAAGCTGATCACTACCTAAGCATGCAGCACTCTGCGAGAATATATTCACATGCAGGGTTGCAAGGTAAGGTTTCGCTCGTCCCGGCCCCGTCTCATATGGTGTTGTTACAAAGAGGGTCGAGAGCCGAGCGAGAATAGCCGAGCGGGGTTCGGTACTCGCCTCGCACACGACCTGCTTTTGATGGAGGAGGAGCGGCGCTCAGCTGCATCGGGGCCCGGGCGTAGCGGGGTACATGCCTCACGAGCGACCTGTATTTTTTTGTAGGAGGAGCGGCTTTAGGCTGCACCGGGAGCCGGGTGTGGTTAGGTACTCAGCTCTCGAAAAACCTGCTCCTAAGGGAGGAGGAGCGGCGCTCAGCTGCATCGGAGCCCGAGCGGGTCGGGGTACTCGACTCGCTCACGACCTGCTTTTGATGGAGGATTACCGGCGCTCGGCTGCACCGGACACGCGGGCTCGCGCCGTGTGGCTTGATGGAGGAGGAGCGGCGCTCGGCTGCACCTTGGCTCGGGGGGGGGTTGGGTACTCGCCTGGCGCACAACCTGCTCTTGACGTGGTAGCAGCGGCGCTCGGCTGCATCTGGGTCCTTGCGGGGCAGGGTACTCGACTCGCGCATAACCTGCTCTTGAGGGAGGAGGAGCGGCTTTAGGTTGCACCAGGGGCCGGGTGAGGCGGGGTTCTCGACTCGCACACGACCTGCTTTTAAAGGAGGAGGAGCGGCGCTCGTCTGCACCGAACGCCGGGCTCGCGCCGTGCTCCTTTGACGACAAGCATGTCTCCATGCTAGCGCACCAGAGGCGGTCACCCGGGGCCCAAACCCGCGCCGCTCTCCCGACGTGTGGCCTGGACGATACCGGATGCCTCCTCAGAATGACATTTCTGAAGACATCTCCTCAGCTTGGCGCTCATGGACTAATTGTAACTCCTCGGATTGATCGGAATGAACCAGCTGCACCACCTCAGTTTTTCGTTTCTCGTTGCGTTTCCGAAGTCTTTGCAATGGGACGTAAGCTTATCACTACCAAAGCATGCAGCACTCTGCGAGAATATTTTCACATGCAGGGTTGCAAGGTAAGGTTTCGCTCGTCCCGGCCCCGTCTCATATGGTGTTGTTACAAAGAGGGTCGAAAGCCGAGCGAGAATAGCCGAGCGGGGTTCGGTACTCGCCTCGCACACGACCTGCTTTTGATGGAGGAGGAGCGGCGCTCAGCTGCATCGGGGCCCGGGCGTAGCGGGGTACATGCCTCACGAGCGACCTGTATTTTTATGTAGGAGGAGCGGCTTTAGGCTGCACCGGGGGCCGGGTGTGGTTAGGTACTCAGCTGGCGAAAAACATGCTCCTAAGGGAGGAGGAGCGGCGCTCAGCTGCATCGGAGCCCGAGCGGGTCGGGGTACTCGACTCGCTCACGACCTGCTTTTGATGGAGGAGGAACCCGCGCTCGGCAGCACCGGACATGCGGGCTCGCGCCGTGTGGCTTGATGGAGGAGGAGCGGCGCTCGGCTGCACCTTGGCTCGGGGGGGGGGTTGGGTACTCGCCTGGCGCACAACCTGCACTTGACGTGGTAGCAGCGGCGCTCGGCTGCATCTGGGTCCTTGCGGGGCGGGGTACTCGACTCGCGCATTTCCTGCTCTTGAGGGAGGAGGAGCGGCTTTAGGTTGCACCAGGGGCCGGGTGGGCGGTTTTCTCGACTCGCACACGACCTGCTTTTAAAGGAGGAGGAGCGACGCTCGTCTGCACCGAACGCTGGGCTCACGCCGTGCGCCTTTGACGACAAGCATGTCTCCATGCTAGCGCACCAGAGGCGGTCACCGGGGCCAAACCCGCGCCGCTCTCCCGACGTGTGGCCTGGACGATACCGGATGCCTCCTCAGAATGACATTTCTGAAGACATCTCCTCAGCTTGCCGCTTATGGACTAATTGTAACTCCTCGGATTGATCGGAATGAACCAGCTGCACACCTCAGTTTTTCGTTTCTCGTTGCGTTTCCGAAGTCTTCGCAAAGGGACGTAAGCTGATCACTACCTAAGCATGCAGCACTCTGCGAGAATATTTTCACATGCATACATGGGTTGCAAGGTTGGGTTTCGCTCATCCCGGCCCTGTCTCAAATGGTGTTGTTACAGAGAGGGTCGTGAGCCGAGCGAGAATAGCCGAGCGGGGTTCGGTACTCGCCTCGCACACGACCTGCTTTTGATGGAGGAGGAGCGGCGCTCAGCTGCATCGGGGCCCGGGCGTAGCGGGGAACTTGCCTCACGAACGACCTGTATTTTTATGTAGGAGGACCGGCTTTAGTCTGCACCGGGGGCCGGGCGTGGTTAGGTACTCGCCTGGCGAAAAACCTGCTCCTAAGGGAGGAGGAGCGGCGCTCAGCTGCATCCGAGCCCCGGCGGGTCGGGGTACTCGACTCGCGCACGACCTGCTTTTGATGGAGGAGGAGCGGCGCTCGGCTGCACCGGACGCCGCGCTTGTGCCGTGCGCCTTTGACGACAAGCATGTCTCCATGGTAGCGCACCAGAGGCGGTCAACCGGGGCCCAACCCGCGCCGCGCTCCCGAGAACATCTCCTCAGCTTGCCGCTCATGGACTAATTGTAACTCCTCGGATTGATGGGAATAGACCAACTGCACCTCGTCGGGTTTCTGTTTCTCGTTGCGTTTCCGAAATCTTTGCAAAGGGACGTAAGCTGATCTCTACCTTAGCATGCAGCGCTTTGCGAGAATATTTTCACATGCGTATATGGGTTGCAAGGTTAGGTTTCGCTCGTCCCGGCCCCGTCTCATATGGTGTTGTTACAGAGAGGGTCGAGAGCCGAGCGAAAATGGCCGAGCGGGGTGGGGTCCTCGCCTCGCGCATGCCTGCTTTTGATGGAGGAGGGGCGGCGCTCGGCTGCAATAGGGCCCGGGCAGGGTTGGGTACTCGCCTGGCGGACAATCTGCTCTTGACGGAGGAGGAGCTGCCTCGGCTGCATCTGGGGCCTTGCGGGGCGGGGTACTCGACTCGCGCATAACCTGCTCTTGAGGGAGGAGGAGCGGCTTTAGGTTGCACCAGGGGCCGGGTGGGGCGGGGTTCTCGACTCGCACACGACCTGCTTTTCATGGAAGAGGAGCGGCGCTCGGCTGCACCGGACGCCGGGCTCGCGCCGTGCGCCTTTGACGACAAGCATGTCTTCATGCTAGCGCACCATTGGCTGTCACCCGGGGCCCAAACCGCGCCGCGCTCGCGACGTGTGGCTTGGACGATACTGGATGCCTCCTCGGAATGACATTTCTGAAGACATCTCCTCAGTTTCCAGCTCAAGGACTACTTGTAACTCCCCGGATTGATGGGAATGAACCAACTGCACCTCCTCAGTTTTTCGTTTCTCGTCGCGTTTCCGAAGTCTTTGCAAAGGGACGTAAGCTGATCACTACCTTAGCATGCAGCACTCTGCGAGAATATTTTCACATGCGTATATGGGTTGCAAGGTTAGGTTTCGCTCGTCCCGGCCCCGTCTCGGTACTCGCCTCGCGCACGACAGCTTCTGATGGAGTTTAAGCGGCCCCTGGCTGCACTTGGGTCCGGGCGGGGTTGGGTATTTGCCTGGCTCACAATCTGCTATGGACGGAGGTGGTGATGCCCGCGGCTGCACACACTGTTAAAAATCCACAGTAATTTTACAACCAACTATTGTACGGCTTTTGTGGGAAAACTACGACTCAACCTGTAAAACAAAGCTATGGTTCTGGAGTCGTAATTTGACAATTCATAATTTCTTGTAAAAATATAGCTGACCCGTAATTTAATAAATGAACCGTAAAATAATTGTGCCACTGTGTAATGATGACTAAGTCGTAATTTTAGCCCAATGCATAGAAATCAAACTTATTTGTAGGAAGCGGAACATCTTATTAGATAATACTCACAGAACTCATACCATAAGAAAAAAAATACTTCAAATTTACAAAAGATCAATTGATGGAACAATTTTGGGTGCTCACAAAATGTTTTCGCTTCACTTGATCTCACTCGGTCTTCACTTTAATTTCACTAGATGATGTCAAACTGACTTAAATTAAAGTGAAGACCTACTGAAGACCAAGTTAAGCCAAATGAAGTGAAACATTGTGAGAGCACCCTTTACGGTTGAAGTCGTGGTCTAACAGCTTCATTCGTATTTTGACGTTCAAGCTGCAATTGAACAGGTACACTGAACTGTTAAAGTATGAAGTGACCGTTTCTTTGGCTTTACAACAAAAGTTGTAGTTTTACAACCTTGTTGTGAAAGCAGATTACGACACCTGTCGCCTCAAAAATTAGCTAATGATGCGACGTAAAAATACAGTAATTTTTTTAACAGTGCAGGACGCCGGGCTCGAGCCGTGCGCCTTTGACGACAAGCATGTCTCCATGCTAGCGCACCAGAGGCGGTCACCCGGGGCCCAACCCGCGCCGCGCTCTCGAGAACATCTCCTCAGCTTGCCGCTCATGGACTACTTGTAACTCCTCGGATTGATGGGAAAAAACCAACTGCACCTCGTCGGTTTTCTGTTTCTCGTTGCGTTTCCGAAATCTTTGCAAAGGAACGTAAGCTGACCTCTACCTTAGCATGCAGCGCTCTGCGAGAATATTTTTACATGCGTATATGGGTTGCAAGGTTAGGTTTCGCTCGTCCCGGCCCCGTCTCATATGGTGTTGTTACAGAGAGGGTCGAGAGCCGAGCGAGAATGGCCGAGCGGGGTGTGGTCCTCGCCTCGCGCATGCCTGCTTTTGATGGAGGAGGGGCGGCGCTCGGCTGCAATAGGGCCCGGGCAAGGTTGGGTACTCGCCTGGCGGACAATCTGCTCTTGACGGAGGAGGAGCTGCCTCGGCTGCATCTGGGGCCTTGCGGGGCGGGGTACTCGACTCGCGCATAACCTGCTCTTGAGGGAGGAGGAGCGGCTTTAGGTTGCACCAGGGGCCGGGTGGGGCGGGGTTCTCGACTCGCACACGACCTGCTTTTCATGGAAGAGGAGCGGCGCTCGGCTGCAACGGACGCCTGGCTCGCGCCGTGCGCCTTTGACGACAAGCATGTCTCCATGGTAGCGCACCAGAGGCGGTCAACCGGGGCCCAACCCGCGCCGCGCTCCCGAGAACATCTCCTCAGCTTGCCGCTCAAGGACTACTTGTAACTCCTCGGATTGATGGGAATAAACCAACTGCACCTCGTCGGTTTTCTGTTTCTCGTTGCGTTTCCGAAATCTTTGCAAAGGGACGTAAGCTGACCTCTACCTTAGCATGCAGCGCTCTGCGAGAATATTTTTACATGCGTATATGGGTTGCAAGGTTAGGTTTCGCTCGTCCCGGCCCCGTCTCATATGGTGTTGTTACAGAGAGGGTCGAGAGCCGAGCGAGAATGGCCGAGCGGGGTGGCGTCCTCTCCTCGCGCACGACCTGCTTTTGATAGAGGAGGGGCGGCGCTCGGCTGCAATAGGGCCCGGGCAGGGTTGGGTACTCGCCTGGCGGACAATCAGCTCTTGAGGAAGGAGGAGCTCCTCTTGGCTGCATCTGGGGCCTTGCGAGCGGGGTACTTGCCTCGCGTACGACCTGCTTTTGATAGAGGAGGACCGGCACTCGGTTGCACCCGACGCCGGGCTCGCGCCGTGTGGCTTGGACGATACCGGATGCCTCCTCGGAATGACATTTCTGAAGATATCTCCTCAGCTTGCCGCTCATGGACTAGTTGTAACTCCTCGGATTGATGGGAATAAACCAACTGCACCTCGTCGGTTTTCTGTTTCTCGTTGCGTTTCCGAAATCTTTGCAAAGGGACGTAAGCTGATCTCTACCTTAGCATGCAGCGCTTTGCGAGAATATTTTCACATGCGTATATGGGTTGCAAGGTTAGGTTTCGCTCGTCCCGGCCCCGTCTCATATGGTGTTGTTACAGAGAGGGTCGAGAGCCGAGCGAGAATGGCCGAGCGGGGTGTGGTCCTCGCCTCGCGCATGCCTGCTTTTGATGGAGGAGGGGCGGCGCTCGGCTGCAATAGGGCCCGGGCAAGGTTGGGTACTCGCCTGGCGGACAATCTGCTCTTGACGGAGGAGGAGCTGCCTCGGCTGCATCTGGGGCCTTGCGGGGCGGGGTACTCGACTCGCGCATAACCTGCTCTTGAGGGAGGAGGAGCGGCTTTAGGTTGCACCAGGGGCCGGGTGGGGCGGGGTTCTCGACTCGCACACGACCTGCTTTTCATGGAAGAGGAGCGGCGCTCGGCTGCACCGGACGCCGGGCTCGCGCCGTGCGCCTTTGACGACAAGCATGTCTTCATGCTAGCGCACCATTGGCTGTCACCCGGGGCCCAAACCGCGCCGCGCTCGCGACGTGTGGCTTGGACGATACTGGATGCCTCCTCGGAATGACATTTCTGAAGACATCTCCTCAGTTTCCAGCTCAAGGACTACTTGCAACTCCCCGGATTGATGGGAATGAACCAACTGCACCTCCTCAGTTTTTCGTTTCTCGTCGCGTTTCCGAAGTCTTTGCAAAGGGACGTAAGCTGATCACTACCTAAGCATGCAGCACTCTGCGAGAATATTTTCACATGCGTATATGGGTTGCAAGGTTAGGTTTCGCTCGTCCCGGCCCCGTATCGGTACTCGCCTCGCGCACGACAGCTTCTGATGGAGTATAAGCGGCCCTCGGCTGCACTTGGGTCCGGGCGGGGTTGGGTATTCGCCTGGCTCACAATCTGCTATTGACGGAGGTGGGGCCGGAGGTCGGAGGTCGGACGCCGGGCTCGAGCCGTGCGCCTTTGACGACAAGCATGTCTCCATGCTAGCGCACCAGAGGCGGTCACCCGGGGCCCAACCCGCGCCGCGCTCTCGAGAACATCTCCTCAGCTTGCCGCTCATGGACTAGTTGTAACTCCTCGGATTGATGGGAATAAACCAACTGCACCTCGTCGGTTTTCTGTTTCTCGTTGCGTTTCCGAAATCTTTGCAAAGGGACGTAAGCTGATCACTACCTTAGCATGCAGCGCTCTGCGAGAATATTTTCACATGCGTATATGGGTTGCAAGGTTGGGTTTCGCTCGTCCCGGCCCCGTCTCATATGGTGTTGTTACAGAGAGGGTCGAGAGCCGAGCGAGAATGGCCGAGCGGGGTTGGGTACTCGCCTCGCGCACGACCTGCTTTTGACGGAGGAGGAGCGGCGCTCAGCTGCATCGGGGCCCGGGCGTAGCGGGGTACTTGCCTCACGAACGACCTGTATTTTTATATAGGAGGAGCGGCTTTAGGCTGCACCGGGGGCCGGGCGGGGTTAGGTACTAGGGTGGCGAAAAACCTGCTCTTTAGGGACGAGGAGCGGCGCTCAGCTGCATCGGAGCCCGGGCGGGTCGGGGTACTCGACTCGCGCACGACCTGCTTATGATGGAGGAGGACCGGCGCTCGGCTGCACCGGACACGCGGGCTCGCGCCGTGTGGCTTGATGGAGGAGGAGCGGCGCTCGGCTGCACTCTGGCCCGGGCGGGGTTAAGTACTCGCCTGGCGCACAACCTGCTCTTGACGTGGGAGCAGCGGCGCTCGGCCGCATCTGCGGGCCTTGCGGGGCGGGGTACTCGACTCGCGCACGACCTGCTTTTAAAGGAGGAGGAGCGGCGCTCGTCTGCACCGAACGCCGGGCTCGAGCCGTGCGCCTTTGACGACAAGCATGTCTCCATGCTAGCGCACCAGAGGCGGTCACCCGGGGCCCAACCCGCGCCGCGCTCTCGAGAACATCTCCTCAGCTTGCCGCTCATGGACTAGTTGTAACTCCTCGGATTGATGGGAATAAACCAACTGCACCTCGTCGGTTTTCTGTTTCTCGTTGCGTTTCCGAAATCTTTGCAAAGGGACGTAAGCTGATCTCTACCTTAGCATGCAGCGCTTTGCGAGAATATTTTCACATGCGTATATGGGTTGCAAGGTTAGGTTTCGCTCGTCCCGGCCCCGTCTCATATGGTGTTGTTACAGAGAGGGTCGAGAGCCGAGCGAGAATGGCCGAGCGGGGTGTGGTCCTCGCCTCGCGCATGCCTGCTTTTGATGGAGGAGGGGCGGCGCTCGGCTGCAATAGGGCCCGGGCAAGGTTGGGTACTCGCCTGGCGGACAATCTGCTCTTGACGGAGGAGGAGCTGCCTCGGCTGCATCTGGGGCCTTGCGGGGCGGGGTACTCGACTCGCGCATAACCTGCTCTTGAGGGAGGAGGAGCGGCTTTAGGTTGCACCAGGGGCCGGGTGGGGCGGGGTTCTCGACTCGCACACGACCTGCTTTTCATGGAAGAGGAGCGGCGCTCGGCTGCACCGGACGCCGGGCTCGCGCCGTGCGCCTTTGACGACAAGCATGTCTTCATGCTAGCGCACCATTGGCTGTCACCCGGGGCCCAAACCGCGCCGCGCTCGCGACGTGTGGCTTGGACGATACTGGATGCCTCCTCGGAATGACATTTCTGAAGACATCTCCTCAGTTTCCAGCTCAAGGACTACTTGCAACTCCCCGGATTGATGGGAATGAACCAACTGCACCTCCTCAGTTTTTCGTTTCTCGTCGCGTTTCCGAAGTCTTTGCAAAGGGACGTAAGCTGATCACTACCTAAGCATGCAGCACTCTGCGAGAATATTTTCACATGCGTATGGGGTTGCAAGGTTGGGTTTCGCTTGTCCCGGCCCCGTCTCATATGGTGTTGTTACAGAGAGGGTCGAGAGCCGATGGAGAATAGCCGAGCGGGGTTGGGTACTCGCCTCCCGCACGACCTGCTTTTGACGGAGGAGGAGCGGCGCTCAGCTGCATCGGGGCCCGGGCGTAGCGGGGTACTTGCCTCACGAACGACCTGTATTTTTATATAGGAGGAGCGGCTTTAGGCTGCACCGGGGGCCGGGCGGGGTTAGGTACTAGGCTGGCGAAAAACCTGCTCTTTAGGGACGAGGAGCGGCGCTCAGCTGCATCGGAGCCCGGGCGGGTCGGGGTACTCGACTCGCGCACGACCTGCTTTTGATGGAGGAGGACCGGCGCTCGGCTGCACCGGACACGCGGGCTCGCGCCGTGTGGCTTGATGGAGGAGGAGCGGCGCTCGGCTGCACTCTGGCCCGGGCGGGGTTAAGTACTCGCCTGGCGCACAACCTGCTCTTGACGTGGGAGCAGCGGCGCTCGGCCGCATCTGGGGGCCTTGCGGGGCGGGGTACTCGACTCGCGCACGACCTGCTTTTAAAGGAGGAGGAGCGGCGCTCATCTTCACCGAACGCCGGGCTCGCGTCTGCCCCTTTGACGACAAGCATGTCTCCATGCTAGCGCACCAGAGGCGGTCACCCGGGGCCCAACCCGCGCCGCGCTCTCGAGAACATCTCCTCAGCTTGCCGCTCATGGACTAGTTGTAACTCCTCGGATTGATGGGAATAAACCAACTGCACCTCGTCGGTTTTCTGTTTCTCGTTGCGTTTCCGAAATCTTTGCAAAGGGACGTAAGCTGATCTCTACCTTAGCATGCAGCGCTTTGCGAGAATATTTTCACATGCGTATATGGGTTGCAAGGTTAGGTTTCGCTCGTCCCGGCCCCGTCTCATATGGTGTTGTTACAGAGAGGGTCGAGAGCCGAGCGAGAATGGCCGAGCGGGGTGTGGTCCTCGCCTCGCGCATGCCTGCTTTTGATGGAGGAGGGGCGGCGCTCGGCTGCAATAGGGCCCGGGCAAGGTTGGGTACTCGCCTGGCGGACAATCTGCTCTTGACGGAGGAGGAGCTGCCTCGGCTGCATCTGGGGCCTTGCGGGGCGGGGTACTCGACTCGCGCATAACCTGCTCTTGAGGGAGGAGGAGCGGCTTTAGGTTGCACCAGGGGCCGGGTGGGGCGGGGTTCTCGACTCGCACACGACCTGCTTTTCATGGAAGAGGAGCGGCGCTCGGCTGCACCGGACGCCGGGCTCGCGCCGTGCGCCTTTGACGACAAGCATGTCTTCATGCTAGCGCACCATTGGCTGTCACCCGGGGCCCAAACCGCGCCGCGCTCGCGACGTGTGGCTTGGACGATACTGGATGCCTCCTCGGAATGACATTTCTGAAGACATCTCCTCAGTTTCCAGCTCAAGGACTACTTGTAACTCCCCGGATTGATGGGAATGAACCAACTGCACCTTCTCAGTTTTTCGTTTCTCGTCGCGTTTCCGAAGTCTTTGCAAAGCTGATCACTACCCAAGCATGCAGCACTCTGCGAGAATATTTTCACATGCGTATATGGGTTGCAAGGTTAGGTTTCGCTCGTCCCGTCCCCGTCTCATATGGTGTTCTTACAGAGAGGGTCGAGAGACGAGAGAGAATGGCCAAGCGGGGTGGGGTACTTGCCTCGCGCACGACAGCTTCTGATGGAGTATAAGCGGCCCTCGGCTGCACTTGGGTCCGGGCGGGGTTGGGTATTCGCCTGGCTCACAATCTGCTATTGACGGAGGTCGTGATGCCCTCGGCTGCACCGGACGCCGGGCTCGAGCCGTGCGCCTTTGACGACAAGCATGTCTCCATGGTAGCGCACCAGAGGCGGTCAACCGGGGCCCAACCCGCGCTCGCGCCGTGTGGCTTGATGGAGGAGGAGCGGCGCTCGGCTGCACCTTGGCTCGGGGTTGGGTACTCGCCTGGCGGACAATCAGCTCTTGACGAAGGAGGAGCTCCTCTTGGCTGCATCTAGGGCCTTGCGAGGCGGAGTACTTGCCTCGCGTACGACCTGCTTTTGATGGGGGAGGACCGGCACTCGGTTGCACCGGACGCCGGGCTCGCGCCGTGTGGCTTGGACGATACCGGATGCCTCCTCGGAATGACATTTCTGAAGATATCTCCTCAGTTTGCCGCTCATGGACCAATTGTGACTCCACTGATTGATGGGAATGAACCAACTGCACCTCCTCGGTTTTCCATTTCTCGCCGCGTTTCCGAAGTCTTTGCAAAGGGACGTAAGCTGATCACTACCTAAGCATGCAGCACTCTGCGAGAATATTTTCACATGCGTATTGGGTTGCAAGGTTGGGTTTCGCTCGTCCCGGCCCCGTCTCATATGGTGTTGTTACAGAGAGGGTCGAGAGCAGAGCGAAAATGGCCGGGCGGGGCGAGGTACTCGCTTTGCGCACGATCTGCTTTTGATGGAGGAGCTGCATCGGGGCCCGGGCGTAGCGGGGTACTTGCCTTACGAACGATCTGTATTTTTATGTAGGAGGAGGGGCTTAAGGCTGCACCGGGGGCCGGGCGGGGTTAGGTACTCGCCTGGCGAAAAACCTCTTAAGGGAGGAGCTGCGGCGCTCAGCTGCATCGGAGCCCGGGCGGGTTTGGGTACTCGACTCGCGCACGACCTGCTTTTGATGGAGGAGGAGCGGCGCTCGGCTGCACCGGACGCCGGGCTCGCGCCGTGCGCCTTTGACGACAAGCATGTCTCTATGCTAGCGCACTAAGGGGATCACATGAGGCGAACCCGTGCCGCGTTCGCGACGTGTGGCTTGGACGATACCGGATGCCTCCTCGGAATGACATTTCTGAAGATGTCTCCTCAGTTTGCCGCACATGGACCAATTGTGACTCCCCTGATTGATGGGAATGAACCAACTGCTCCACCTCGGTCTTCCGTTTCTCGACGCGTTTCCGAAGTCTTTGCAAAGGGACTTAAGCTAATCACTACCTTAGCATGCAGCACTCTTCGAGAATATTTTCACATGCGTATATGGGTTGCAAGGTAAGGTTTCGCTCGTCCCGGCCCCGTCTCATATGGTGTTCTTCCAGAGAGGGTCGAGAGCCGAGAGAGAATGGCCAAGCGGGGTGGGGTACTCGCCTCGCGTACGACAGCTTCTGATGGAGGATGAGCGGAACTCGGCTAAACTTAGGTCCGGGCGGGGTTGGGTACTCGCCAGGCGCACAACCTGCTCTTGACGGAGGTGGAGATGCCCTCGGCTGCATCAGAGGCCTTGCAGGGCGAGGTACTCGACTCGCGCATGAAATGCTTTTGATAGAGGAGGAGCGGCGCTTGTCTGCACCGGACGCCGAGCTCGTGCCGTGCGCCTTAGACGACTAGCATGTCTCCATGCTAGCGCACCAGAGGCAAGTCACCCGGGGCCAAACCTGCGCCGCGCTCCCGACGTGTGGCGTGGACGATACCGGATGCCTCCTCAGAATGACATTTCTGAAGACATCTCCTAACCTTGCCGCTCACGGACTAATTGTAACTCCTCGGATTGATGGGAATGAACCAACTGCACCTCCTCAGTTTTTCGTTTCTCGTTGCGTTTCCGAAGTCTTTGAAGGTTAGGTTTCGTTCGTCCCGGCCCCGTCTCATATGGTGTTGTTACAGATAGGGTCGAGAGCCGAGCGAAAATGGCCGAGCGGGGTGGGGTCCTCGCCTCGCGCACGACCTGCTTTTGATGGAGGAGGGGCAGCGCTCGGCTGCAATAGGGCCCGGGCAGGGTTGGGTACTCGCCTGGCAGCCAAAATGCTCTTGACGAAGGAGGAGTTGCCCTCGGCTGCATGAGGGGCCGGGCGGGGCGGGGTACTCCTCTGGCGCACAACCTGCTCTTGACGTGGGAGCAGCGGCGCTCGGCTGCTTCGGGGGCCGGCGGGGTGGGGTACTCGCCACGCGCACGACCTGCCTTTGATGGAGGAGGAGCGGCGCTTGGCTGCACTAGGGCCCGGGCGGGGTTGGGTACTCGCCTGGCGCGCAACCTGCTCTTGAGGAAGGAGGAGCGGCGCTCAGCTTGCTCGGGGGCCGGGCGGGTTGGGGTACTCGCCACACGCACGACCTGCTTTTTATGGAGGAGGAGCTGTCTCGGCTGCATCAGGGGCATTGCGGGGCGGGGTACTCGACTCGCGCATAATTTGCTCTTGAGGGAGGTGGAGCGGCTTTATCTTGCACCAGGGGCCGGGTGGGGCGGGGTTCTCGACTCGCACACGACCTGCTTTTAAAGGAGGAGGAGCGGCGCTCGTCTGCACCGAACGCCGGGCTCGCGCCGTGCGCCTTTGACGACAAGCATGTCTCCATGCTAGCGCACCAGAGGCGGTATCCCCGGGGCCCAACCCGCGCCGCTCTTACGTCGTGTGGCCTGGATGATACCGGATGCCTCCTCAGAAAGACATTTCTGAAGACATCTCCTCAGCTTGCCGCTCACGGACTAATTGTAACTCCTCGGATTGATGGGAATGAACCAACTGCACCTCCTCAGTTTTTCGTTTATCGTTGCGTTTCCGAAGTCTTTGCAAAGGGACGTAAGCTGATCACTACCTAAGCATGCAGCACTCTGCGAGAATATTTTCACATGCATACATGGGTTGCAAGGTTGGGTTTCGCTCATCCCGGCCCCGTCTCAAATGGTGTTGTTACAGAGATTGTCGAGAGCCGAGCGAGAATAGCCGAGCGGGGTTGGGTACTCGCCTCGCACACGACCTGCTTTTGATGGAGGAGGAGCGGCGCTCAGCTGCATCGGGGCCCGGGCGTAGCGGGGTACTTGCCTCACGAACGACCTGTATTTTTATATAGGAGGAGCGGCTTTAGGCTGCACCGGGGGCCGGGCGGGGTTAGGTACTCGGCTGGCGAAAATCTGCTCTTTAGGGACGAGGAGCGGCGCTCGGCTGCACCGGACACGCGGGCTCGCGTCGTGTGGCTTGATGGAGGAGGAGCGGCGCTCTGCTGCACTCTTGCCCGGGCGGGGTTGGGTACTCGCCTGGCGCACAACCTGCTCTGTACGTGGGGGCAGCGGCGCTCGGCTGCATCTGGGGGCCTTGCGGGGCGGGGTACTCGACTCGCGCATAACCTGCTCTTGAGGGAGGAGGAGCGGCGCTCGTCTGCATCGAACGCAAGGCTCGCGCCTGCCCCTTTGACGACAAGCATGTCTCCATGCTAGGGCACCAGAGGCGGTCACCCGGGGCCCAACCCGCGCCGCTCTCCCGACGTGTGGCTTGGACGATACCGGATGCCTCTTCAGAATGACATTTCTGAAGACATCTCCTCAGCTTGCGCCGTGCGCCTTTGACGACAAGCATGTCTCTATACTAGTGCACCAGAGGCGGTCACCCGGGGCCCAACACGCGCCGCGCTCGCGGCGTGTGGCTTGGACGATACCGTATGCCTCCTCGGAGTGACATTTCTGAAGAACTCTACTCAGTTTCCCGCTCAAGGACTAATTGTAACTCCCCGGATTGATGGGAATGAACCAACTGCACCTCGTCGGTTTTCTGTTTCTCGTTGCGTTTCCGAAATCTTTGCAAAGGGACGTAAGCTGATCTCTACCTTAGCCTGCAGCGCTTTGCGAGAATATTTTCACATGCGTATATGGGTTGCAAGGTTAGGTTTCGCTCGTCCCGGCCCCGTCTCATATGGTGTTGTTACAGAGAGGGTCGAGAGCCGAGCGAGAATGGCCGAGCGGGGTGTGGTCCTCGCCCCGCGCATGCCTGCTTTTGATGGAGGTGGGGCGGCGCTCGGCTGCAATAGGGCCCGGGCAGGGTTGGGTACTCGCCTGGCGGACAATCTGCTCTTGACGGAGGAGGAGCTGCCTCGGCTGCATCTGGGGCCTTGCGGGGCGGGGTACTCGACTCGCGCATAACCTGCTCTTGAGGGAGGAGGAGCGGCTTTAGGTTGCACCAGGGGCCGGGTGGGGCGGGGTTCTCGACTCGCACACGTTCTGCTTTTCATGGAAGAGGAGCGGCGCTCGGCTGCACCGGACGCCGGGCTCGCGCTGTGCGCCTTTGACGACAAGCATGTCTTCATGCTAGCGCACCATTGGCTGTCACCCTGGGCCCAAACCGCGCCGCGCTCGCGACGTGTGGCTTGGACGATACTGGATGCCTCCTCGGAATGACATTTCTGAAGACATCTCCTCAGTTTCCAGCTCGAGGACTACTTGTAACTCCCCGGATTGATGGGAATGAACCAACTGCACCTCCTCAGTTTTTCGTTTCTCGTCGCGTTTCCGAGGTCTTTGCAAAGGGACGTAAGCTGATCACTACCTACTCTGCGAGAATATTTTCACATGCGTATGGGGTTGCAAGGTTGGGTTTCGCTCGTCCCGGCCCCGTCTCATATGGTGTTGTTACAGAGAGGGTCGAGAGCCGAGCGAAGATGGCCGGGCGGGGCGGGGTACTCGCTTTGCGCACGACCTGCTTTTGATGGACGAGCTGCATCGGGGCCCGGGCGTAGCGGGGTACTTGCCTCACGAACAATCTGTATTTTTATGTAGGAGGAGCGGCTATAGGCTGCACCGGGGGCCGGGCGGGCTTAGGTACTCGCCTGGCGAAAAACCTCTTAAGGGAGGAGGAGCGGCGCTCAGCTGCATCGGAGCCCGGGCGGGTCGGGGTACTCGACTCGCGCACGACCTGCTTTTGATGGAGGAGGAGCGGCGCTCGGCTGCACCGGACGCCGGGCTCGCGCCGTGCGCCTTTGACGACAAGCATGTCTCTATGCTAGCGCACTAAGGGGATCACATGAGGCGAACCCGCGCCGCGTTCGCGACGTGTGGCTTGGACGATACCGGATGCCTCCTCGGAATGACATTTTTGAAGATATCTCCTCAGTTTGCCGCACATGGACCAATTGTGACTCCCCTGATTGATGGGAATGAACCAACTGCTCCACCTCGGTCTTCCGTTTCTCGTCGCGTTTCCGAAGTCTTTGCAAAGGGACGTAATCTGATCACTACCTAAGCATGCAGCACTCTTCGAGAATATTTTCACATGGGTATATGGGTTGCAAGGTAAGGTTTCGCTCGTCCCGGCCCCGTCTCATATGGTGTTCTTCCAGAGAGGGTCGAGAGCCGAGAGAGAATGGCCATGCGGGCTGGGGTACTCGCCTCGCGTACGACAGCTTCTGATGGAGGATGAGCGGAAGTCGGCTGAACTTAGGTCCGGGCGGGGTTGGGTACTCGCCAGGCGCACAACCTGCTCTTGACGGAGGTAGAGATGCCCTCGGCTGCATCAGGGGCCTTGCGGGGCAGGGTACGCGACTCGCGCATGAAATGCTTTTGATAGAGGAGGAGCGGCTCTCGTCTGCACCGGACGCCGAGCTCGTGCCGTGCGCCTTAGACGACTAGCATGTCTCCATGCTAGCGCACCAGAGGCAAGTCACCCGGGGCCAAACCTGCGCCGCGCTCTTGACGTGTGGCTTGGAAGATACCGGATGCCTCCTCAGAATGACATTTCTGAAGACATCTCCTAACATTGCCGCTCACGGACTAATTGTAACTCCTCGGATTGATGGGAATGAACCAACTGCACCTCCTCAGTTTTTCGTTTCTCGTTGCGTTTCCGAAGTCTTTGAAGGTTAGGTTTCGTTCGTCCCGGCCCCGTCTCATATGGTCTTGTTACAGATAGGGTCGAGAGCCGAGCGAAAATGGCCGAGCGGGGTGGGGTCCTCGCCTCGCGCACGACCTGCTTTTGATGGAGGAGGGGCAGCGCTCGGCTGCAATAGGGCCCGCGCAGGGTTGGGTACTCGCCTGGCGGACAAACTGCTCTTGACGAAGGAGGAGTTGCCCTCGGCTGCATCAGGGGCCGGGCGGGGCGAGGTACTCGCCTGGCGCACAACGGGAGTGGCTCGCAAGCGCTACAGATCACAAGCGCTACGGGTCACAAACGCTACAGCTCGCTAGCGCTACGGGTCACAAGCGCTATAGATCACAAGCGCTACAGCTCGCTAGCGCTACGGGTCACTAGCGCTACGGGTCACAAGCGCTACAGCTCACAAGCGCTACAGCTCGCTAGCTCTACGGCTCGCAAGCGCTACGGTTCACAAGCGCTACAGCGAGAATCCGACCGTTAGGCGGAGCCAACTATTGACGGAGTTTTGGGCGAGAACGATCTATTGATATCAGTGCGTATGAGAAAATAAATTGCTCCGTTGGAGTCTCCTCTCTGTCCAAGGCCGAGGCGGGTACCTGTCCTGTACCCTTTGTTGTTATATTAGCTCTTACAGTCAATAGCCGACTCTATTTATTGTCCTAACTCAAAGAACAAATCATCATTATTATTTCTATAGGTTTCAGTAGGAATCGAAGTACTTCGTGGTAAGTTGTCAAGTTTCGCTCAATTCGTCGTTGCCAGTGATCTCATAATCATTTTGCAGCTATGAAAATAAACATTGCGAGGGTTTATTAGAAACAACAAACTGAATTTCACGCAGTTTCACCGCAGACGCACCGGCCTCGGCCTCGGAGGCCTCGGAGGTATAGAGAGAGAGAGAGAGAGAGAGAGAGAGAGAGAGAGAGAGAGAGAGAGAGAGAGAGAGAGAGAGAGAGAGAGAGAGAGAGAGAGAGATGGGAGAGACTCGAACGGAGCAATTTATTTCTCATACGCACTGATATCAATAGATCGTTCTCGCCCGAGACCCCGTCAATAGTCGGCTCCACCTAACGGTCGGATTCTCGCTGTAGCGCTTGTGACCCGTAGCGCTAGCGAGCCGTGGCGCTAGCGAGCTGTAGCGCTTGTGATCTGTAGCGCTTGTGACCCGTAGCGCTAGCGAGCTGTAGCGTTTGTGACCCGTAGCGCTTGTGATCTGTAGCGCTTGTGACCTACGTCCGCGCACAACCTGCTCTTGACGTGGGAGCAGCGGCGCTTGGCTGCACTAGGGCCCGGGTTGGGTTGGGTACTCGCCTGGCGCGCAACCTGCTCTTAAGGGAGGAGGAGCGGCGCTCAGCACTCTGCGAGAATATTTTCACATGCATATGTGGGTTGCAAGGTTGGGTTTCGCTCATCCCGGCCCCGTCTCAAATGGTGTTGTTACAGAGAGGGTCGAGAGCCGAGCGAGAATAGCCGAGCGGGGTTGGGTACTCGCCTCGCACACGACCTGCTTTTGAGGAAGGAGGAGCGGCGCTCAGCTTGCTCGGGGGCCGGGCGCGGTGGGGTACTCGCCACACGCACGACCTGCTTTTTATGGAGGAGGAGCTGCCTCGGCTGCATCTGGGGCCTTGCGGGGCGGGGTACTCGACTCGCGCATAATTTGCTCTTGAGGGAGGTGGAGCGGCTTTATCTTGCACCAGGGGCCGGGTGGGGCGGGGTTCTCGACTCGCACACGACCTGCTTTGAAAGGAGGAGGAGCGGCGCGGCTCGTCTGCACCGAACGCCGGGCTCGCGCCGTGTGCCTTTGACGACAAGCATGTCTCCATGCTATTTCACCAGAGGCGGTCACCCGGGTTCCAACCCGCGCCGCGCTCCCGACGTGAGTAGTATTCAAGTGGGGGATACTGGAACGCTTTCAGAAGGATTTTTCAGCAGTTCCGTAAACAAATCTTGGTCCCCAGGCCCCTCGCAGCAGCCGCCTGACCCCCAGCTATGACCGCGCAGACGCGAGGCGGCGTTGAAGAGAGACGCTTAGGCGTGAGAGGCAGATAGATGCAGTAGCATCCTCCTCTGCATTCGCGGTGCTGAAATATCTAAAAATACTCCGGGCGGAATTGAACCTGCGGCGCGCGATTGCCGAGCCGCGTCCTTGCCCACTGAGCTACCGCTGTTTTTTGAGGCGGCGCCGGGCCGACTCGGTTTTGTGACGCGCAGCGCCCCGCTCCGCTCCAGCGGCGCGCGCGCTTGGCCACCTGCCCAGACCCACCGCTCGGCCTGGCTGACCTTGGTCTAGGCCCGCCCGGGAACCGGCCCGGCATGAGTCAGATTCGCCGCGATGCTCGGCCCGGCACAGCCTCCTGCCTCGAGCTACCTCCTCGCTCAGATGCCTTCCTGTTCGGTTGTTTGGTGCAGTTGGTGCCACCGCTCGCGCTGTGTCGCTTTAGCTCAGCTAGAGATGTGCGAATCAGGTACTTTCCCCTCGAATCGAATCACTAAAAAAAATCCTCGAATCGAATCTGCCCTTTTTTCATCGAATCGAATCAAATTTTTAACCCAGTTTTTTCGAATCGAATTCGTATCTCGCTAAAAATTGACAAATATTCTTATGTTATCAGAAAATCACAGGAAACGGAAAGTATGTGGTTTAAAAACTAATGCAACAAAAATTTATGTGGAACAAATACATATTTCTTTATTTTTACTTTAAGATCACAAGTAATGATTAGAATTCGGCTATGGTAATACCTCAGTCAAATAAAATAAACCTTAAACATTTCAGTCTTTTTGGTCTGATCATCGTTCTTAATAAACTAAATTAACTGAGAGAGTATCTGAGATTTAAAAATTAAAGATTAAAAAAAATCATGCTCATGGGACGGACGATTCGAAAACGAATGACCTTCGATTCGAAATTTTCGAACAGTTCGGATTTTCGGGAAATTTCCCGTGAGCGAATCGAATCGAATCAGGTCTGATTCGATTCGATTTCGAACCTTTCGCACATCTCTAAGCTCAGCCCGACACGTGCTCGACGTGCACCTGCTTAGTAATAAGAGTGGGAATTTGGCTACTATAGATAGGATATTTCCTCCTATATGTCAATCACCGAGCGAAGCCGGCTGTCTCGCCAAGTCGCCTAGGGCTTCCCCGGCGTGATCATGAACCCACTTTGTCTGCGAGTCTGAACTTGCCTGGCTCGGATGCTCCTAATGAGCGATGACACGTTACTCGAATGTATTTTCACTATCTTGCGCAACATTACTAAAGCCCTCCGCGCAGAAAGTCGACCAGTCATCAGCCTGCTCGCAGTTCCAGCCCAGCATCTCAGTGGATGCCAGGTCAGTACGTGTGAGTGTGTAGTGCGCCCCCTCAGCGAGCGCGAGTAATTAATCGTACTACCCTTGAAATATTAAGATGTGGCTATGTTTGTGTAGGAAGCCGGAGAAATTCAAGCGCTTTTTGCCGCTTGTTGCGACGCTCTAATTTCGAGTTCAAGCAATGTACGATTTTTTAATTTAAATTTACTTCCTGTTGATGATTTTGCTCAACGCACTAGAGTTTCGCATAGACCTCGGCAAATCGCTTATTGAAAAGAAGGGTTTTTTCAAACAGAATGCTGGACCTGCAGGCTCCGACGCTTTTGATACATTTAGAATATCTTAAATCAAAATTGTTTATTGCAGTCTGTTTTGTTATATCTTAGACGTGCTTGAAAAATGTAATTCTAGAACAAACGATTTATAATCCTACGTATTTTTACGAATCGCGCTGTTATAGACCTAATGTAATTACATATCCTTTTACTGTCACATCGTGAGCAACCCATGAACCTTGCGAGGAATGGGGCCGATCTAGCGTTGACAAGGTTAATTAGGAAATCGTTTTCATGCCCTTGGTTGATAGAAGGATGTGCATACGAGACTCCATTCTGCGAAGAAATGCGTACGCTCTGACAGTAGATTTGTTTGCTCAAGAGACTTCCGGGTGAAATTTTAGTAGAATTCATTGATTTTCCAATTCTAGAATCAAGAACTAGTACGCCTAGGTCTCGTCTGTGTATTAGAGACGGGCGACCAGGCTTGGTTCGAATTCGAACGAACACGAAAAAAATTTAGGAAAACAACTCGAACCGAACACGAACACATCTGAAATCACCTCGAACGAACCGAACCGAACACGTAAGTGTTCGTATCCGAACAAACAACTTTCAAACTAAATTCTTTTTTCTTAATAGTGTTAATCATTTTAATGCTGGACAATTTCTAAAATGCGTTTATTTCTTCAGCTGCGGTACATTTTTCTTTATTAAAGTTGATTTTATGGCATTGTTACTGAATTTATGCAAAGAAGTGATGAAATGTTGTTCGACCACGAACGCTCTGAGACGATATTTTCCGAACAGTTCATGCCCGAACATTTAATATTCGTTTCTGAACGAACAAACATCGTGTTCGGTTCGTTCGTGTTCGTTCGAATCCGAACATGTTCGCACATCTTTACTGTGCATGTGTCGTGACGTATCGTTTGCTTGCGAGTCTTTGTTGTTTGTGTCAGTTCATCATTGAAAGTAAACGCCAAAACGGTATATTTTATATTACTGTTATACGCAGTTATATTCCTCTCAAGAAACTCTATGAAAAAGATTTTCATTTTGTAAAGCGGTATGGGTCTTGGCAGGTTGTGAAAAATATATTTGCAATTATTAAGCAAATCTTTGTTCTCATAGAAGCAAGACTTTAAAACAACTTTACAAATTCGCAATTGCAAAGTAAGTACTTCGCAGTTTGCAAAGCATTGAAATTCTTGGGAGGAATTTAACAATGTTTGTAAACTTTGTTATACGATAAGCAGTAAACTAACTCGTATCAATCCAGCCAGATCACGTAAATTTTGGCAGAAATTATCTCCTTATTATTGTCCTATTTTTCTATTTTAAATGAGTAATTTGTCGCTAAAAAGTTTACTGTCTCAGCTCTTAAAATTATTGAGATAGTCAAATAACTCAACACAATACCTCGCCTCGCACACTTAAGACCAGCAGTTATAGATATATTTGTTGTGTTTTGAATATTACGAAATATTACCAAAAATTACCACATAAGTAACGGCAAGTGACGGTAAATTACCAAAAAAATTTATAATACTGGTAATTTTAAAATCCTCATTCTAGATGTCGCCCAACATTTTTATCATAATGCAAAATCTGTTCGATGCAAGGGACTAACTATTATAACGAATAATTGTGCTGTGAAGCGGAACAAGGGGATTGGTTGACTTAGCACTAAAATGAGATTTTTATGCCCCGTTATAGTCAATTATAGGCTGCTTCTACCCTCAAAATATTACAGCAAAGTGCCCCATAGGTTGGGAGATGTAAGGGTTAGTAGTGGGAGATAAATCGACACACTCCCTTTTAAAAATACATTTGTTCGTAGCAAAAGGAGGTATATGTCGACTTATCTCAAAAGTCTTAAAAATTTCAACTGAACAAAATGAGTTACTTGCTCTATTTAATTGAGATTTTTTTAAAAAAGAAAAAGTGATGTCACCTTATTCCCTTTCGCACAAAAAAATTGCATATTTTTTTTTTTACCTGTTCTTTACCACCACCATCTCCCGCACCTACTTGGCGGTAGAAGAGTGCGATGTCACATGTCACGCTAGTAATTCTCGCAGTACAGAAAACGCACACTTATGACACCAATGATACATACACCATTTGAAACTGGAAGTGCTGGAGGCGTTACCGACTATGGACCCCATTTCAAGTCCGCCCCCTGGGCTATACCATTACCGCCACAAGGATTTTTTTCGATTGCTCGGTGTGGCTCTCCTAATAATTTCTTGTGATCGGGATTCACAACTGAAGAAAATAGTTTTTTTTTGTAGATCGTAGAGCTATCGCGTGACCTTGTGCGTGACCTTGGAGCTGAGATCTCGAAGGTCAAAGTTCATAGGTCAGGCCTCCACGAAATTTTCGAATTTTGAATTTTCGACCATTGCATTGGATAGAGAAAAGCCGTACAATTTTTTAATTTGGCTACATTTGGGGGTCTCAGAGCACCGGAAATGGTCCAAAAATGCGTTCAAACTTTTATTTTTGAAAATTTTCATAGCCACCATTTTGACGGATTTTTTTTGAGCCCAGCACGATGTTCCTGACCATATTTACCAACTTTTTTGTGTCGGTACTTTTTTTTTACCTAGCATGGTTTTCGAGTTATATGAGCTCAAAAATTGGTCTGCACGGGTTCAAAAATGGACCAAAAGTCTGGCCAGCCCAAACGGCTCGGCCGATCGACACCAAATTTATAGGGAAGGTGGGTGCTGTTACGAAGAGTGTTCACGCGTTTCCCGCTCGTTGTGCGATGAAAACTTTCCGAGTTATGACCGTTCAAAAATTTGAACGTTCAAAATTTTGGACTGCTCTAGCGGGCAAACGGTTTGAGCCACAGTGGTCGGACTGAAGGTGGACACTAAAGCCACAATGAGCTACGAAAAGGGCCCATAACGATTTGTTGGGACTAACAAAAAGTGTGTTCAAAAGGTGTTCAAAGTTGAACATTTTACACTTTGTTGTAACTTTTGAACAAGTAGTCGGATCGTTACCAAATTTTGATGGCTTGTAGATTTTGATGCGCCCGTCATTTTTTGTCTTTGGTGTAAAACACTCTAAAATTGGTCTAAATGCGCCAAAATGCGAGTGTTCCACTTTGAATTATGGTTTTTTAGTCTTTTATTTGTGATTGGAGGGTCGCACGTCAAATCCGGTTACACCGTTTTGTTCGTCTCGTCGAGATCTACAAGATGCAAAAAAGAGGATCTCTCTAGCTCAATTAGGTAAAAAGTTATGGCGTTGTAAAAAATGAACTTATAATGCAATGCGGGTTTGCCTACCCACTGGTTTGCAGGCGCTCGGATCTCGCTTAGCGAAGTCAAGCAGCAGGGCCCCTGACACGAATTTGTATGGGTGACCGGTGGGCCCGAGGCTCGACTGAGGGCTTTTGCTCAGGACAGGGGGCCCACTCTTACCAAGAAGTGGTACGAAAAGGGGGCATAACGATTTGTTGGGACTAACAGAAAGTGTGCCCAAAAGGTGTTCAAAGTTGAACATTATAAACTTTGCTGTAACTTTTGAACAAGAAGTCGGATCGTTACTAAATTTTTCTGGCTTGTAGATTTTGATGCGCCCGTCATTTTTTGTCATGGTGTAGAACATTCTAAAATTGGTCTAAATGCGCCAAAATGCGAGTGTTCCACTTTGAATTGTGGTTTTTTAGTCTTTTATTTGTGAACGGAGTGTCGCATGTCACATCCGGTTACACCGTTTTGTTCGTCTCGTCGAGATCTACACAATGGAAAAAAAGATGAGCTCTGTAGCTCAATTAGGTAAAGAGTTATGCTGTCGTCAAAAAATGAACTTATGATGCAATGCGGGTTTGCCTGCCCACTGGTTTGCAGGCGCTCGGATCTCGCTTAGCGAAGTCAAGCAGCAGGGCCCCTGACACGAATTTGTATGGGTGACCGAAAGTCCCAAGGCTCGACTAAGGGCTAATACTCGTCACTGGGAGCTCACAGCTCCGCCTCATCGCTGCACTAAGAGCCTGTAACACGTCACTGGAGGCCACAGCCATTCTTACTGGCTCAACAAGAGGGCTTATAAGCTCGTCACTGGGGGGCTAAGCCTGAAGGCTCGACTTATCCACCCCGTCACTTCACACTGCTGGGGGGCTTAAATATCCCTCAAACCGGTACCGCTGGTGAATGCTCGCCCCACTGGTGGTGGCTGGAGTACCCCGCCGCGCTTTCAGTACACATACTTGATTAATCCGCCCTGTCACTCTGCTGAGGGAGGGGGGAAGGGGGCTCCAATTTCTTTAAACCAACCTCGCTGGTAAAGGCTCGATTACTGGTGCAATTATACAGGCTCAACTAATCCAACCGGTCGCACTGCGGGGGAAAAGGGGAAGGGGGGGGGGCAGAGGTTCGAATATCTTCTAAACCAACTTCGCTGTTGAAGGCTCGATTACCCCGCCTCGCCCCGCTGGTGGTGCCTCGATTACCCCGCCGCCCTTTAATTAATTAGCCCTGATTAATCCACCTCTTCATACTTCAGGAGTGGGGGGGTGTGCGGGCTCGAATATTGCCCAAAACCACCTAGCTGGTAGAGGCTCGATTACCCCGCCTTGCCCCGCTGGTGGTGGCCCGATTACCCCGCCGCCCTCCGATTTTTAAGGCTTGAATAATCCACCCCTTCACACTCCTGGAGGGAAAAGAGAGGGGGGGGGGGGCTCGAATATTGCCCGAAACCACCTAGCTGGTAGAGGCTTGATTACCCCGCCTCGCCCCGCTGGTGGTGCCTCGATTACCCCGCCACCCTTTAATTATTTAGGCTTGATTAATATACCTCTTCACAGTCCGAGGGGCTCGAATATTCCCCAAAACCACCTGCTTCCCGTTGGTGGCTCGATTAAACCCGCCTCGCCCTGCTGGGGGTTGCTCGATTACCCCGCCGCGCTTCAGTTGAACAGGCTTGATTAACGCACACCGTCACAAGCCCGGGGAAAGGAGGAGGAGGCTAGAATATATTCTAAACCGACCTCGCTGCTGAAGGCTCGATTACCCCGCCTCTGCCTGCTGGTCGTGGCTGGATTTCCACACCCCGCGATTCAATGATACAGGCTCGATTAATCTACCCCGTCCTACTGCTGGTGGGAGAGGCTCGAATATCCCCCAAAACCCACCTCGCTGGTGAATGCTCGATTACACCACCTTACACCGTCGGTCGTGGGGCTCGATAAATCCGACCTGTCACACTGCTGGGGAGGGGCTGGACCCTCCTCCCTGGTAAAAGCTTGACTACCCCGCCTCGCCCTGTTGGTCATACAGGGCTCGATTAACCCGCCCCGAAGAGACTGTTCCATAGGAAGAAAGGGAGAGAAGCCCGGCCTGACTAACGTTGAAAAATGATTGAAAGGGTTATTCGGGAGGGGAGGGGGGAAGGGGAGGGAATCGTGTGAACGTGGCTCGATTACCCCGCACCTCCCCGCTGATCGCGACTCGATTACCCAGCAGCCATCCGCTGATAGCGGCTCGATTAGCCCGCAGCCCCCTGCTGATAGTGGCTCGATTACCCAGCAGCCCCATGCTGTTCGTGGCTCGATTACCCCGCACCTCCCCGCTGATCACGACTCGACTACCCAGCAGCCATCCGCTGATCGTGGCTCGATTACCCCGCACCTCCCCGCTGATCGCGACTCGATTACCCAGCAGCCATCCGCTGATAGCGGCTCGATTAGCCCGCAGCCCCAGGCTGATCGTACCTCGATTTACCCGCAGCCCTCCGCTGATCGTGGCTCGATTAACTAGCAGCCATACGCTGTTAGTGGCTCGATTAACCCGCAGCGCCCCGCTGATCGTCGCTCCATTACCCCGCAGCCCCCTGCTGATCGTACCTCGATTTACCCGCAGCCCTCCGCTGATCGTGGCTCGATTACCCAGCAGCTATACGCTGATAGTGGCTCGATTAACCCGCAGCGCCCCGCTGATCGTGGCTCGATTACCCCGCAGCCCCCTGCTGATCGTACCTCGATTTACCCGCAGCCCTCCGCTGATCGTGGCTCGATTAACCCGCAGCCCCCTGCTGATCGTGGCTCGATTACCCAGCAGCCCCCCGCTGATCGTGGCTCGATTACCCCGAACCTCCCCGCTGGTCGTGGCTCGATTACCCTATGCAGCTCCCTGCTGAAAACAGGTAATTCGGGAAAGGAGAAAGGCGGGGGAGAGAGTCGTGTGACCAGAAAGAGGGGTTGCACACCAGACCATAGGTTTGTGGCCTAACCCATCCCGCCTGGCCTGCCTAGTTTTACACTACTTCTTTGAGAACACTTAACAAAAGTCGCCGCTTTTCGTTTTAAGTCTCTACTCAGTCAGGAATAATTTGATGATTCAATGTCGATTTTCACTATCGAATTGACTGCGCTATGGCCCGGAAATCAAAGTTGATTTTTCACGTAAATCAAAGTTGACCTTTCTCGAAAATCAACGACGAGTTTTCCTCGAAAATCAAAGTCGATTTTTCTCGAAAATCGAAGTCGATTTTCTGTCGATTGAAAATCAATGAAATCGATTATGAGAAGCAGGATGCGGAAGGTACCGCGTGTGCTTAGCACGCACAGAACATGAGTACCACAGGTATTCAGGAATTTCATACTTTAAAAAAATAAGTTTGTACTGTATTTAGATTTCAAATACAATGTAACAATCGCAAAACAAGACAAAACTAGGGGAAAAAAATGATCCTAAAAAAGAGATAAAGATAACTTATCATGACAAGTCGGAACACAGCCCATAAAGTAAATTAAGTAAAAGTAAACTTGTAGAATTGAATACTTACTGCCTTGGTATAACCTGTATAACATCACGCAAACTAAAAACTCATTAAATAAAGGTAAATAGAACTACAAGGTGCATGAAGTATCAGTCTCTTCAGTCAGGGAGTATAAAAAAAAATAGTACTACTGGATTTAGCATTGCAACAGAAACAGGCTGAGCAACTAATTGATCAGGGGCTTAAAACATCACTTTCATGAGACTGAATTCAATGAAAATTACACTGGAGATACAACATTTAAAACTGCATAAAATATTCCAGTTTCATATGGTACTTGTCTAATAATAATACGTATTCTGCATTACCACACTGTTAAAAAGGTTGTGAAATTTCAGATCAAAATCAGTAGTAAAAATTGCAAATGTGGTTGTGAAATTTCATATCTTTGCTAATTTTACAATTCCATATAAAAATTTATAACTCTTTTTGTGAACATTCGAAACTATGCTCTGAAAATCATAAAACATTTGTAATTTTGCGACTTGAGATTGTAAAATTATGATCACTCAATCGGAAATTTGAGAACTGACCCCAATGTTTCAACTGCTAACAATACGAATTTCGCAAGCTGCACATTTTAAAGGTGCAGTCTTCTCCCACTGCGTCCCTACTAGCCAATCCCAGACCTGAGTTATTTTCGCAAGAAAGAGGACGTTGCTCATGTCCTGCGTAGTCAAGTGTACTTCCCTTGTTTGCCGCTAGATGGCGTATGGACTGAATGTCTGATACTTTTTCTTTAACGTGTCAATTATCCACATTTTCTAAAAAAAAATCCGAAATATTGATAATCGGATAGAACAGTGTTTTCTCGATTTGCGAGCAGAATAACTTTTCAGTTTTTAAAAATATTAAAAATTTTGCATGACCACTCATGACGCGAGCACATCGACCCTCCCGCGCCCCAGGCTATTGACAGTGTATCCGAAGTGGTGTGCGAGCTTCACAATATTTGAAGACATACGCTATTTAGCCAGCAGTTTCGACCTCTTCTCTTCGAACTGCGCGTTGTAGCATAACAACCTCCGACAAATTTAATGACAGACATCAAGATTCCCGTCGATTTTGAGGTGCTTATGGCTAAATTTCTTAAATTTGTTTGCAAATTTACAAACCTGGTTGCATTGAAAATTCATATCATCGTTTAGATTTTACACATCACAGATTGCAATTTTCAAAACATGTTTGCAAAATATTTTACAGTCGTTTCAGTTGGTAATCTTACAAACACTTGGATATGAAAATATTTTCCAACAATGTTTGTAAAATTACAACGAATATTTTTAACAGTGTCCCACAAGACGCAGCATCCGCTCCTTCTATTTGTAGCTAGCTTTCAGGTGAGTATAACGACCTTAAGTTGGCTACCTTTTTTTTAAACAGAAAATTTGTAATTTCACGAAAATGATTAGCGACTCACAAAACGCCTTTTCAGAGGGTCGATAAAACATTTTTTGGGTTCAATACTTGTAAAATTAACGGAAATTTGCCAAAGCACTTGAAAAAAAAATTGTCATCTGACGACCATCTAGAAGTGATCAGCAGCCTATTAAACGTCTATTGTGTTCATGTCGAGGTGGTAAAGAATGGCAATAGTTGTACTTTACGTAATATAGGTTATTTTTGATAGCGTAGGGTGAAAATGTCTCTAGAATGGTTAAAAGTACGAAGACGATCGCGGGGACATGCGGGACTTTCTTGGTCTAAAAATACTTGAAGTTTACATGATGTTTTCAGATTTTGACAGTGAAGGGTGAAATTGTCGCTAAATTGGACTGGAAAAGTGGATTTTGGAGAGATACGGGTCGGATAATGTCGAAAAAGTTGAATTTTATATGATTTGAACAGCTTTTGACAGCGTCTTAAGTCGATTCCGGGAAAGTACGGGTCGTGAAAAAAGTTGTTACGTTTCACTTTTCGACAGTGTACCGAGGGGTCCACCACTATGGTAATCCTTTGTACACGTTGTCTGGTACTGCCGGTAATCTTATTCCAAATACTTCTCTTTTCATCGTCATTCGTGCTGTTTTGGGTTCTCACTCATAGAAATATGCAAATGTTTACATAACTTTCCGCGTTTCTTCAAAAAAACTTACCGAAAACTGAAAGTAATCACTGCTAATCGGTAATCTTGTGTACGACCCTAAGCCGAGTGAAGGACCCCTGGCAGTGAACCCTTGGTTTTTTCGATAAGAAAAAAACCTTGGCGAAAAAATCATTTTTTCCAGTTTTTGACGGTCTACTTTTCATTTTATTCTAAAACGGCTTATACCACTGAACTGGTCACGTCGAGACTGTTCTACTGAAATGTCCGTTGACGTGGTAGCAAACAATTATTTTTTATTTTATTTTTTTAAATCTTGATTTTTTGCTTTGTATTTTTTGAAAAACCACTGACACCGCTGGACTGGGCTCATCAAGCTGGTTCTTGATCCGAATTGAAAAATATCGTAGGCTCTTTTACCGCGATCCAACCAACTCAAATGCTCATCTGATCTGAAACGTTTTCCCGGCCCGAGGCGGCCAACATTGGCCAAATTGCGGCAACTTTGGACCGCCGTCGCGCGGTCCGTAGGGAAGTGGGTTCGACGCGTCTTGAAAAGATGTACAAATTTGCAAAATTGGCGTTTCGAGTTAGTTGGGGGAAAAAACTGTGTTTTTGGTCAAAAGGTGGTAAAATTGAATTTCGGTTCAGAAATGTGCGTGGCAAAACGGTTTCAAAGATCGGTTCACAAGTTGAAATCGCTCCAGGCATGGGGGACGTTTTGCAAACTGATCTTAGATGCGACAGAAAAGAAGATAAAATATATATATTTTTTTTTGTTCAATACCTGCAAACTTGATGGAAATTCGTAAAAGCGCATGAAAAACTGTTTTCTAACGACCATGCAGAAATGATCAGCAACTCATAACACGCCTCTTTAAAGGGTCAATAATTTTTTTTCCTATTCAATACTTGTTGCATACACGAAAAAATAGCAAATTTTCTGCCGAAAATTAGAAAACAAGTTTTAGTCGGGAAAACCCTCTTTGGACCTTCTTTTATCAGGAGGTAAGCCGGTTTTACTGGAAAAAAAATTCCTAAGGAAGTGTAATGATTTTTTTTTCAAAAGGCCTGCACAAAGGCTTGCCCTATTTTCTACGTAATTACTCCAAAACGTAAAAAGTTTCAATTTAATTTTACTCAGAATGTGCTTTTTGAAACTTAAAAAATATCCTTGCGCAACAGATCTGTAGTTAGAAAGCTGGTTGTTTGTTTGGCTTCCTTCATACAAGTGATTAGTGAGTTTTTTACCAGGTACGTTGTTGTTTTCCTACAGCAGCCTTGTAAATGGTCAAAATTTGCCAAAAAAATTAATGAGAACTTAACCCCCCCCCCCCGCCAAAAAAAATAAATAAATCTGAAAATGCTTTCTAGATTGAAAAATTGGTAATATCTTACTGATCAGACCTCAAAAAAAGGTTCAAAAGGGGCAAATTTAAAAGCCCATCACTATAACTCAAACTTTGTTGCGCAAGAAGTTCTCTAAAGTTGGGCCATTTTAAAGGTAAAAAGCGGTATAACTTTGGAACGGCTTGACCTACAGTGGCCAGCCTGTGATCAAAATGAGCTTTTCATCACCCTCTCACACATACTAAAAGGTAATATATTTTCCTGAAATTTGACAAAATTCGTGATTTCACCGGACAAGCACTTGAAAAAATACGATTTCAGGAAATCCTGAGAGGCACAAAGTTCGTTCATGTTTTTGTTTCACTAAATACTTCGGTAGATGATAGTTTATGTAGAACTTACTTTAAAAATTCTAGCCCTATGGGTTATGTAAATGGATTTGTTGTATTTCAGGGTCACAAGTTCAGCGCATCGCGCCGAGGGGTCGAGCACCCGCAACGCCCGCAACGATGGCGACTCGGCTTGGCTCCCCTTTCCACGCTGTTTTCCCGTGACAAGTCGAGTATTACCATAGAAGCAGAGATATGAGATCAAAATTTCTCAAAATTGGCATCTGACTTTGGGATGGCATTTCAGCAGTGAACTAAAGAAATTGAGTTCTACCTCTGCGTCCAGTCTTCTCAAAACCGTATAGAAAAATTTGGATTTACGTAAGGGGCTACACTACACTGATTAAAAATAAAAACAGCTGACAACAACACCGCCGCAGGACGAGCACTAAATGCAATCACCAGCCAAAATTAAGTGGATGCCAGATTTACATTTGCCAGACACTTAGCAGAAAATGTGCATTTGGCCGCAAAATAGCGCCCAACGGGTGCCCTGGTGTCAACCAAATCCAAAACACACCAACTTTTCAGTTGAAAATGAAATAAATGAGCATTTCTATGTTTTTGTAAAAACTTTTTAGAAAGGAATTAATATTTCCCCGAGATAGACGAAACACAAATAACAGCTTCAGTGGGAACTTGGGCTTGGAGTGCAGAAATACATAAGGTTGTGATTATTACCCTCCCACTGGCTCGACTCGGCCTGCCGGCTCGGTTTGTCATTAACATAGAAACACAGGATGCAAAAGCGTTTCATACAAAAACTGACAGACAGATTGCGATCGGATACACCTCAAAAATTTCTACATTTTCGTAGCATCTTTCATCAGAATCTGGTAAAGATTCCTTCGACAGGATCGGCTGCGCCCATAAGGGGCCATCGTCAAGAATAAATGTGTTTTAGAAACACAACTAGAAGAATACTAACCAGTAAAAAATGTTCACTGAAAGTAAACTTAAAGTTTAATAAAGTAAGTGCACAACAGTTTAACGGTTTAAACTGACGAACTCGTTAGTTTTGCAGTTCTAACTGCGAAACTAAAGTTTCGCAGTTTAAACTGACGTGCAGTATCACGCTTAGATTTGCAGAGTAGGGCATACGCAGCCTTCAGGTTAGGCAGCTCAACGTGCAGTGTCTGTACGAACGCCTCTTAGAAA
>JAHWGI010001099.1:0-244021 GCA_029379305.1 Frankliniella fusca | reverse complement strand
ACCGCAATTTTTTTTCGCCGATTTTCGGATGATTTCACTTAAGGGGGTTGGTCGGGGGGTGCACTAGAGTCCGCCTGCACAACCCCCGTCAGTTTTAAGAAAATTATTTTTTCCATCAGAATCACTAAAAATGCAAATTTGGAAATTTGACGAAAAATCGATAGTCTCAGATCACGCTGAATTTTACAGGAAATCCTCGGTAGGCACTGCGAAACATATATCAGTAGCCAGAAGCACGATAACGTTCTTAGTTAGGGAGAAATTCGGAATCCTATTCGGGAAGAAAAACTCTTCTGCGCGCGACGGGCCCGTCCAGGCCGGTAGATACAGAATCCTTTTCGCATCGGCAAGAAGTGTGCGTTCCGACAGCCTAGTGGTTAGCATACCCGTCCCCCGTCCCAAACCAACTAGGCTGTCGGAACGTTTTGTCGTCTTCGGATCTCGGTCGACCGCGATTTTTTTTTCGCCGATTTTCGGATGATTTCACTTAAGGGGGTTGGTCGGGGGATGCACTAGAGTCCGCCTGGACACGATACCGTTCTTGGTTTGGGAGAAATTTGCTTTTTACGCGAGGAATAGTGAATTGTTCAATCGGCGCCTTATGGATAGGCAACCCATTCGACGCCAGCCCGCGCCTGCATGTTTGAAAGAAAATCGTGCGAAACGAGCCGTATTCAACCCGGAGTTCAGAAGAGGCGAGGAGGTAACCTCCTCGAAATCGGCTCCTGGTACCAGAAGATTTTCTGAAGCTATGTGGTGCCTGCAGTGCCGCTGTTAGCAGAAGTCTGTGGTCTAATGGTTAGAGTAACGGGCACATGCTCCAAAGACCTCGGGTTCGAACCCGAGCGCCGCAGACACTTTGCTTACTTCGTTTCATTTTAGCAACGGTCTTGGGAGAGAAGAAGAATACCTTTTTTCCCTTGACTTGTATGTTGCTTTAAATAGCTTACCCCCTCGATTGCATCTTTCGGGCCCTAAAAAAGTGACACGGAAAAGAAAACTCTTCTGCGCCGCGCGGGGCCGTCCAGGCCGGTAGATACAGAACCCTTTTCGCATCGGCGAGAAGTGTGCGTTCCGACAGCCTAGTGGTTAGCATACCCGTCCCCCGTCCCAAACCAACTAGGCTGTCGGAACGCTTTTGTCGTGTTCGAATCTCGGTCGACCGCAATTTTTTTTTCCCCGATTTTCGGATGATTTCACCTTATTGGGGGTTGGTCGGGGGGTGCACTAGAGTCCGCCTGCACAACCCCCGTCAGTTTTAAGAAAATTATTTTTTCCATCAGAATCACTAAAAATGCAAAGGAAATGCCTTTGGAAATTTGACGAAAAATCGATAGTCTCAGATCACGCTGAATTTTACAGGAAATCCTCGGTAGGCACTGCGAAACATATATCAGTAGCCAGAAGCACGATAACGTTCTTAGTTAGGGAGAAATTCGGAATCCTATTCGGGAAGAAAAACTCTTCTGCGCGCGACGGGCCCGTCCAGGCCGGTAGATACAGAATCCTTTTCGCATCGGCAAGAAGTGTGCGTTCCGACAGCCTAGTGGTTAGCATACCCGTCCCCCGTCCCAAACCAACTAGGCTGTCGGAACGTTTTGTCGTCTTCGGATCTCGGTCGACCGCGATTTTTTTTTCGCCGATTTTCGGATGATTTCACTTAAGGGGGTTGGTCGGGGGATGCACTAGAGTCCGCCTGGACACGATACCGTTCTTGGTTTGGGAGAAATTTGCTTTTTACGCGAGGAATAGTGAATTGTTCAATCGGCGCCTTATGGATAGGCAACCCATTCGACGCCAGCCCGCGCCTGCATGTTTGAAAGAAAATCGTGCGAAACGAGCCGTATTCAACCCGGAGTTCAGAAGAGGCGAGGAGGTAACCTCCTCGAAATCGGCTCCTGGTACCAGAAGATTTTCTGAAGCTATGTGGTGCCTGCAGTGCCGCTGTTAGCAGAAGTCTGTGGTCTAATGGTTAGAGTAACGGGCACATGCTCCAAAGACCTCGGGTTCGAACCCGAGCGCCGCAGACACTTTGCTTACTTCGTTTCATTTTAGCAACGGTCTTGGGAGAGAAGAAGAATACCTTTTTTCCCTTGACTTGTATGTTGCTTTAAATAGCTTACCCCCTCGATTGCATCTTTCGGGCCCTAAAAAAGTGACACGGAAAAGAAAACTCTTCTGCGCCGCGCGGGGCCGTCCAGGCCGGTAGATACAGAACCCTTTTCGCATCGGCGAGAAGTGTGCGTTCCGACAGCCTAGTGGTTAGCATACCCGTCCCCCGTCCCAAACCAACTAGGCTGTCGGAACGCTTTTGTCGTGTTCGAATCTCGGTCGACCGCAATTTTTTTTTCCCCGATTTTCGGATGATTTCACCTTATTGGGGGTTGGTCGGGGGGTGCACTAGAGTCCGCCTGCACAACCCCCGTCAGTTTCAAGAGAATTATTTTTTCCATCAGAATCACTAAAAATGCAAAGGTTATAGCCTTTGGAAATTTGACGAAAAATCGATAGTCTCAGATCACGCTGAATTTTACAGGAAATCCTCGGTAGGCACTGCGAAACATATATCAGTAGCCAGAAGCACGATAACGTTCTTAGTTAGGGAGAAATTCGGAATCCTATTCGGGAAGAAAAACTCTTCTGCGCGCGACGGGCCCGTCCAGGCCGGTAGATACAGAATCCTTTTCGCATCGGCAAGAAGTGTGCGTTCCGACAGCCTAGTGGTTAGCATACCCGTCCCCCGTCCCAAACCAACTAGGCTGTCGGAACGTTTTGTCGTCTTCGGATCTCGGTCGACCGCGATTTTTTTTTCGCCGATTTTCGGATGATTTCACTTAAGGGGGTTGGTCGGGGGATGCACTAGAGTCCGCCTGGACACGATACCGTTCTTGGTTTGGGAGAAATTTGCTTTTTACGCGAGGAATAGTGAATTGTTCAATCGGCGCCTTATGGATAGGCAACCCATTCGACGCCAGCCCGCGCCTGCATGTTTGAAAGAAAATCGTGCGAAACGAGCCGTATTCAACCCGGAGTTCAGAAGAGGCGAGGAGGTAACCTCCTCGAAATCGGCTCCTGGTACCAGAAGATTTTCTGAAGCTATGTGGTGCCTGCAGTGCCGCTGTTAGCAGAAGTCTGTGGTCTAATGGTTAGAGTAACGGGCACATGCTCCAAAGACCTCGGGTTCGAACCCGAGCGCCGCAGACACTTTGCTTACTTCGTTTCATTTTAGCAACGGTCTTGGGAGAGAAGAAGAATACCTTTTTTCCCTTGACTTGTATGTTGCTTTAAATAGCTTACCCCCTCGATTGCATCTTTCGGGCCCTAAAAAAGTGACACGGAAAAGAAAACTCTTCTGCGCCGCGCGGGGCCGTCCAGGCCGGTAGATACAGAACCCTTTTCGCATCGGCGAGAAGTGTGCGTTCCGACAGCCTAGTGGTTAGCATACCCGTCCCCCGTCCCAAACCAACTAGGCTGTCGGAACGCTTTTGTCGTGTTCGAATCTCGGTCGACCGCAATTTTTTTTTCCCCCGATTTTCGGATGATTTCACCTTATTGGGGGTTGGTCGGGCGGGGTGCACTAGAGTCCGCCTGCACAACCCCCGTCAGTTTCAAGAGAATTATTTTTTCCATCAGAATCACTAAAAATGCAAAGGTTATAGCCTTTGGAAATTTGACGAAAAATCGATAGTCTCAGATCACGCTGAATTTTACAGGAAATCCTCGGTAGGCACTGCGAAACATATATCAGTAGCCAGAAGCACGATAACGTTCTTAGTTAGGGAGAAATTCGGAATCCTATTCGGGAAGAAAAACTCTTCTGCGCGCGACGGGCCCGTCCAGGCCGGTAGATACAGAATCCTTTTCGCATCGGCAAGAAGTGTGCGTTCCGACAGCCTAGTGGTTAGCATACCCGTCCCCCGTCCCAAACCAACTAGGCTGTCGGAACGTTTTGTCGTCTTCGGATCTCGGTCGACCGCGATTTTTTTTTCGCCGATTTTCGGATGATTTCACTTAAGGGGGTTGGTCGGGGGATGCACTAGAGTCCGCCTGGACACGATACCGTTCTTGGTTTGGGAGAAATTTGCTTTTTACGCGAGGAATAGTGAATTGTTCAATCGGCGCCTTATGGATAGGCAACCCATTCGACGCCAGCCCGCGCCTGCATGTTTGAAAGAAAATCGTGCGAAACGAGCCGTATTCAACCCGGAGTTCAGAAGAGGCGAGGAGGTAACCTCCTCGAAATCGGCTCCTGGTACCAGAAGATTTTCTGAAGCTATGTGGTGCCTGCAGTGCCGCTGTTAGCAGAAGTCTGTGGTCTAATGGTTAGAGTAACGGGCACATGCTCCAAAGACCTCGGGTTCGAACCCGAGCGCCGCAGACACTTTGCTTACTTCGTTTCATTTAGCAACGGTCTTGGGAGAGAAGAAGAATACCTTTTTTCCCTTGACTTGTATGTTGCTTAAAATAGCTTACCCCCTCGATTGCATCTTTCGGGCCCTAAAAAAGTGACACGGAAAAGAAAACTCTTCTGCGCCGCGCGGGGCCGTCCAGGCCGGTAGATACAGAACCCTTTTCGCATCGGCGAGAAGTGTGCGTTCCGACAGCCTAGTGGTTAGCACACCCGTCCCCCGTCCCAAACCAACTAGGCTGTCGGAACGCTTTTGTCGTGTTCGAATCTCGGTCGACCGCAATTTTTTTTTCCCCCGATTTTCGGATGATTTCACCTTATTGGGGGTTGGTCGGCGGGTGCACTAGAGTCCGCCTGCACAACCCCCGTCAGTTTCAAGAGAATTATTTTTTCCATCAGAATCACTAAAAATGCAAAGGTTATAGCCTTTGGAAATTTGACGAAAAATCGATAGTCTCAGATCACGCTGAATTTTACAGGAAATCCTCGGTAGGCACTGCGAAACATATATCAGTAGCCAGAAGCACGATAACGTTCTTAGTTAGGGAGAAATTCGGAATCCTATTCGGGAAGAAAAACTCTTCTGCGCGCGACGGGCCCGTCCAGGCCGGTAGATACAGAATCCTTTTCGCATCGGCAAGAAGTGTGCGTTCCGACAGCCTAGTGGTTAGCATACCCGTCCCCCGTCCCAAACCAACTAGGCTGTCGGAACGTTTTGTCGTCTTCGGATCTCGGTCGACCGCGATTTTTTTTTCGCCGATTTTCGGATGATTTCACTTAAGGGGGTTGGTCGGGGGATGCACTAGAGTCCGCCTGGACACGATACCGTTCTTGGTTTGGGAGAAATTTGCTTTTTACGCGAGGAATAGTGAATTGTTCAATCGGCGCCTTATGGATAGGCAACCCATTCGACGCCAGCCCGCGCCTGCATGTTTGAAAGAAAATCGTGCGAAACGAGCCGTATTCAACCCGGAGTTCAGAAGAGGCGAGGAGGTAACCTCCTCGAAATCGGCTCCTGGTACCAGAAGATTTTCTGAAGCTATGTGGTGCCTGCAGTGCCGCTGTTAGCAGAAGTCTGTGGTCTAATGGTTAGAGTAACGGGCACATGCTCCAAAGACCTCGGGTTCGAACCCGAGCGCCGCAGACACTTTGCTTACTTCGTTTCATTTTAGCAACGGTCTTGGGAGAGAAGAAGAATACCTTTTTTCCCTTGACTTGTATGTTGCTTTAAATAGCTTACCCCCTCGATTGCATCTTTCGGGCCCTAAAAAAGTGACACGGAAAAGAAAACTCTTCTGCGCCGCGCGGGGCCGTCCAGGCCGGTAGATACAGAACCCTTTTCGCATCGGCGAGAAGTGTGCGTTCCGACAGCCTAGTGGTTAGCACACCCGTCCCCCGTCCCAAACCAACTAGGCTGTCGGAACGCTTTTGTCGTGTTCGAATCTCGGTCGACCGCAATTTTTTTTTCCCCCGATTTTCGGATGATTTCACCTTATTGGGGGTTGGTCGGGCGGGGTGCACTAGAGTCCGCCTGCACAACCCCCGTCAGTTTCAAGAGAATTATTTTTTCCATCAGAATCACTAAAAATGCAAAGGTTATAGCCTTTGGAAATTTGACGAAAAATCGATAGTCTCAGATCACGCTGAATTTTACAGGAAATCCTCGGTAGGCACTGCGAAACATATATCAGTAGCCAGAAGCACGATAACGTTCTTAGTTAGGGAGAAATTCGGAATCCTATTCGGGAAGAAAAACTCTTCTGCGCGCGACGGGCCCGTCCAGGCCGGTAGATACAGAATCCTTTTCGCATCGGCAAGAAGTGTGCGTTCCGACAGCCTAGTGGTTAGCATACCCGTCCCCCGTCCCAAACCAACTAGGCTGTCGGAACGTTTTGTCGTCTTCGGATCTCGGTCGACCGCGATTTTTTTTTCGCCGATTTTCGGATGATTTCACTTAAGGGGGTTGGTCGGGGGATGCACTAGAGTCCGCCTGGACACGATACCGTTCTTGGTTTGGGAGAAATTTGCTTTTTACGCGAGGAATAGTGAATTGTTCAATCGGCGCCTTATGGATAGGCAACCCATTCGACGCCAGCCCGCGCCTGCATGTTTGAAAGAAAATCGTGCGAAACGAGCCGTATTCAACCCGGAGTTCAGAAGAGGCGAGGAGGTAACCTCCTCGAAATCGGCTCCTGGTACCAGAAGATTTTCTGAAGCTATGTGGTGCCTGCAGTGCCGCTGTTAGCAGAAGTCTGTGGTCTAATGGTTAGAGTAACGGGCACATGCTCCAAAGACCTCGGGTTCGAACCCGAGCGCCGCAGACACTTTGCTTACTTCGTTTCATTTTAGCAACGGTCTTGGGAGAGAAGAAGAATACCTTTTTTCCCTTGACTTGTATGTTGCTTAAATAGCTTACCCCCTCGATTGCATCTTTCGGGCCCTAAAAAAGTGACACGGAAAAGAAAACTCTTCTGCGCCGCGCGGGGCCGTCCAGGCCGGTAGATACAGAACCCTTTTCGCATCGGCGAGAAGTGTGCGTTCCGACAGCCTAGTGGTTAGCACACCCGTCCCCCGTCCCAAACCAACTAGGCTGTCGGAACGCTTTTGTCGTGTTCGAATCTCGGTCGACCGCAATTTTTTTTTCCCCCGATTTTCGGATGATTTCACCTTATTGGGGGTTGGTCGGCGGGTGCACTAGAGTCCGCCTGCACAACCCCCGTCAGTTTCAAGAGAATTATTTTTTCCATCAGAATCACTAAAAATGCAAAGGTTATAGCCTTTGGAAATTTGACGAAAAATCGATAGTCTCAGATCACGCTGAATTTTACAGGAAATCCTCGGTAGGCACTGCGAAACATATATCAGTAGCCAGAAGCACGATAACGTTCTTAGTTAGGGAGAAATTCGGAATCCTATTCGGGAAGAAAAACTCTTCTGCGCGCGACGGGCCCGTCCAGGCCGGTAGATACAGAATCCTTTTCGCATCGGCAAGAAGTGTGCGTTCCGACAGCCTAGTGGTTAGCATACCCGTCCCCCGTCCCAAACCAACTAGGCTGTCGGAACGTTTTGTCGTCTTCGGATCTCGGTCGACCGCGATTTTTTTTTCGCCGATTTTCGGATGATTTCACTTAAGGGGGTTGGTCGGGGGATGCACTAGAGTCCGCCTGGACACGATACCGTTCTTGGTTTGGGAGAAATTTGCTTTTTACGCGAGGAATAGTGAATTGTTCAATCGGCGCCTTATGGATAGGCAACCCATTCGACGCCAGCCCGCGCCTGCATGTTTGAAAGAAAATCGTGCGAAACGAGCCGTATTCAACCCGGAGTTCAGAAGAGGCGAGGAGGTAACCTCCTCGAAATCGGCTCCTGGTACCAGAAGATTTTCTGAAGCTATGTGGTGCCTGCAGTGCCGCTGTTAGCAGAAGTCTGTGGTCTAATGGTTAGAGTAACGGGCACATGCTCCAAAGACCTCGGGTTCGAACCCGAGCGCCGCAGACACTTTGCTTACTTCGTTTCATTTAGCAACGGTCTTGGGAGAGAAGAAGAATACCTTTTTTCCCTTGACTTGTATGTTGCTTAAAATAGCTTACCCCCTCGATTGCATCTTTCGGGCCCTAAAAAAGTGACACGGAAAAGAAAACTCTTCTGCGCCGCGCGGGGCCGTCCAGGCCGGTAGATACAGAACCCTTTTCGCATCGGCGAGAAGTGTGCGTTCCGACAGCCTAGTGGTTAGCACACCCGTCCCCCGTCCCAAACCAACTAGGCTGTCGGAACGCTTTTGTCGTGTTCGAATCTCGGTCGACCGCAATTTTTTTTCCCCCGATTTTCGGATGATTTCACCTTATTGGGGGTTGGTCGGGGGGTGCACTAGAGTCCGCCTGCACAACCCCCGTCAGTTTCAAGAGAATTATTTTTTCCATCAGAATCACTAAAAATGCAAAGGTTATAGCCTTTGGAAATTTGACGAAAAATCGATAGTCTCAGATCACGCTGAATTTTACAGGAAATCCTCGGTAGGCACTGCGAAACATATATCAGTAGCCAGAAGCACGATAACGTTCTTAGTTAGGGAGAAATTCGGAATCCTATTCGGGAAGAAAAACTCTTCTGCGCGCGACGGGCCCGTCCAGGCCGGTAGATACAGAATCCTTTTCGCATCGGCAAGAAGTGTGCGTTCCGACAGCCTAGTGGTTAGCATACCCGTCCCCCGTCCCAAACCAACTAGGCTGTCGGAACGTTTTGTCGTCTTCGGATCTCGGTCGACCGCGATTTTTTTTTCGCCGATTTTCGGATGATTTCACTTAAGGGGGTTGGTCGGGGGATGCACTAGAGTCCGCCTGGACACGATACCGTTCTTGGTTTGGGAGAAATTTGCTTTTTACGCGAGGAATAGTGAATTGTTCAATCGGCGCCTTATGGATAGGCAACCCATTCGACGCCAGCCCGCGCCTGCATGTTTGAAAGAAAATCGTGCGAAACGAGCCGTATTCAACCCGGAGTTCAGAAGAGGCGAGGAGGTAACCTCCTCGAAATCGGCTCCTGGTACCAGAAGATTTTCTGAAGCTATGTGGTGCCTGCAGTGCCGCTGTTAGCAGAAGTCTGTGGTCTAATGGTTAGAGTAACGGGCACATGCTCCAAAGACCTCGGGTTCGAACCCGAGCGCCGCAGACACTTTGCTTACTTCGTTTCATTTAGCAACGGTCTTGGGAGAGAAGAAGAATACCTTTTTTCCCTTGACTTGTATGTTGCTTAAAATAGCTTACCCCCTCGATTGCATCTTTCGGGCCCTAAAAAAGTGACACGGAAAAGAAAACTCTTCTGCGCCGCGCGGGGCCGTCCAGGCCGGTAGATACAGAACCCTTTTCGCATCGGCGAGAAGTGTGCGTTCCGACAGCCTAGTGGTTAGCACACCCGTCCCCCGTCCCAAACCAACTAGGCTGTCGGAACGCTTTTGTCGTGTTCGAATCTCGGTCGACCGCAATTTTTTTTCCCCCGATTTTCGGATGATTTCACCTTATTGGGGGTTGGTCGGCGGGTGCACTAGAGTCCGCCTGCACAACCCCCGTCAGTTTCAAGAGAATTATTTTTTCCATCAGAATCACTAAAAATGCAAAGGTTATAGCCTTTGGAAATTTGACGAAAAATCGAAAGTCTCAGATCACGCTGAATTTTACAGGAAATCCTCGGTAGGCACTGCGAAACATATATCAGTAGCCAGAAGCACGATAACGTTCTTAGTTAGGGAGAAATTCGGAATCCTATTCGGGAAGAAAAACTCTTCTGCGCGCGACGGGCCCGTCCAGGCCGGTAGATACAGAATCCTTTTCGCATCGGCAAGAAGTGTGCGTTCCGACAGCCTAGTGGTTAGCATACCCGTCCCCCGTCCCAAACCAACTAGGCTGTCGGAACGTTTTGTCGTCTTCGGATCTCGGTCGACCGCGATTTTTTTTTCGCCGATTTTCGGATGATTTCACTTAAGGGGGTTGGTCGGGGGATGCACTAGAGTCCGCCTGGACACGATACCGTTCTTGGTTTGGGAGAAATTTGCTTTTTACGCGAGGAATAGTGAATTGTTCAATCGGCGCCTTATGGATAGGCAACCCATTCGACGCCAGCCCGCGCCTGCATGTTTGAAAGAAAATCGTGCGAAACGAGCCGTATTCAACCCGGAGTTCAGAAGAGGCGAGGAGGTAACCTCCTCGAAATCGGCTCCTGGTACCAGAAGATTTTCTGAAGCTATGTGGTGCCTGCAGTGCCGCTGTTAGCAGAAGTCTGTGGTCTAATGGTTAGAGTAACGGGCACATGCTCCAAAGACCTCGGGTTCGAACCCGAGCGCCGCAGACACTTTGCTTACTTCGTTTCATTTAGCAACGGTCTTGGGAGAGAAGAAGAATACCTTTTTTCCCTTGACTTGTATGTTGCTTAAAATAGCTTACCCCCTCGATTGCATCTTTCGGGCCCTAAAAAAGTGACACGGAAAAGAAAACTCTTCTGCGCCGCGCGGGGCCGTCCAGGCCGGTAGATACAGAACCCTTTTCGCATCGGCGAGAAGTGTGCGTTCCGACAGCCTAGTGGTTAGCACACCCGTCCCCCGTCCCAAACCAACTAGGCTGTCGGAACGCTTTTGTCGTGTTCGAATCTCGGTCGACCGCAATTTTTTTTCCCCCGATTTTCGGATGATTTCACCTTATTGGGGGTTGGTCGGCGGGTGCACTAGAGTCCGCCTGCACAACCCCCGTCAGTTTCAAGAGAAATTATTTTTTCCATCAGAATCACTAAAAATGCAAAGGTTATAGCCTTTGGAAATTTGACGAAAAATCGAAAGTCTCAGATCACGCTGAATTTTACAGGAAATCCTCGGTAGGCACTGCGAAACATATATCAGTAGCCAGAAGCACGATAACGTTCTTAGTTAGGGAGAAATTCGGAATCCTATTCGGGAAGAAAAACTCTTCTGCGCGCGACGGGCCCGTCCAGGCCGGTAGATACAGAATCCTTTTCGCATCGGCAAGAAGTGTGCGTTCCGACAGCCTAGTGGTTAGCATACCCGTCCCCCGTCCCAAACCAACTAGGCTGTCGGAACGTTTTGTCGTCTTCGGATCTCGGTCGACCGCGATTTTTTTTTCGCCGATTTTCGGATGATTTCACTTAAGGGGGTTGGTCGGGGGATGCACTAGAGTCCGCCTGGACACGATACCGTTCTTGGTTTGGGAGAAATTTGCTTTTTACGCGAGGAATAGTGAATTGTTCAATCGGCGCCTTATGGATAGGCAACCCATTCGACGCCAGCCCGCGCCTGCATGTTTGAAAGAAAATCGTGCGAAACGAGCCGTATTCAACCCGGAGTTCAGAAGAGGCGAGGAGGTAACCTCCTCGAAATCGGCTCCTGGTACCAGAAGATTTTCTGAAGCTATGTGGTGCCTGCAGTGCCGCTGTTAGCAGAAGTCTGTGGTCTAATGGTTAGAGTAACGGGCACATGCTCCAAAGACCTCGGGTTCGAACCCGAGCGCCGCAGTCACTTTGCTTACTTCGTTTCATTTTTTTTTCTAGCAACGGTCTTGGGAGAGAAGAAGAATACCTTTTTTCCCTTGACTTGTATGTTGCTTAAAATAGCTTACCCCCTCGATTGCATCTTTCGGGCCCTAAAAAAGTGACACGGAAAAGAAAACTCTTCTGCGCCGCGCGGGGCCGTCCAGGCCGGTAGATACAGAACCCTTTTCGCATCGGCGAGAAGTGTGCGTTCCGACAGCCTAGTGGTTAGCACACCCGTCCCCCGTCCCAAACCAACTAGGCTGTCGGAACGCTTTTGTCGTGTTCGAATCTCGGTCGACCGCAATTTTTTTTCCCCCGATTTTCGGATGATTTCACCTTATTGGGGGTTGGTCGGCGGGTGCACTAGAGTCCGCCTGCACAACCCCCGTCAGTTTCAAGAGAAATTATTTTTTCCATCAGAATCACTAAAAATGCAAAGGTTATAGCCTTTGGAAATTTGACGAAAAATCGAAAGTCTCAGATCACGCTGAATTTTACAGGAAATCCTCGGTAGGCACTGCGAAACATATATCAGTAGCCAGAAGCACGATAACGTTCTTAGTTAGGGAGAAATTCGGAATCCTATTCGGGAAGAAAAACTCTTCTGCGCGCGACGGGCCCGTCCAGGCCGGTAGATACAGAATCCTTTTCGCATCGGCAAGAAGTGTGCGTTCCGACAGCCTAGTGGTTAGCATACCCGTCCCCCGTCCCAAACCAACTAGGCTGTCGGAACGTTTTGTCGTCTTCGGATCTCGGTCGACCGCGATTTTTTTTTCGCCGATTTTCGGATGATTTCACTTAAGGGGGTTGGTCGGGGGATGCACTAGAGTCCGCCTGGACACGATACCGTTCTTGGTTTGGGAGAAATTTGCTTTTTACGCGAGGAATAGTGAATTGTTCAATCGGCGCCTTATGGATAGGCAACCCATTCGACGCCAGCCCGCGCCTGCATGTTTGAAAGAAAATCGTGCGAAACGAGCCGTATTCAACCCGGAGTTCAGAAGAGGCGAGGAGGTAACCTCCTCGAAATCGGCTCCTGGTACCAGAAGATTTTCTGAAGCTATGTGGTGCCTGCAGTGCCGCTGTTAGCAGAAGTCTGTGGTCTAATGGTTAGAGTAACGGGCACATGCTCCAAAGACCTCGGGTTCGAACCCGAGCGCCGCAGACACTTTGCTTACTTCGTTTCATTTAGCAACGGTCTTGGGAGAGAAGAAGAATACCTTTTTTCCCTTGACTTGTATGTTGCTTAAAATAGCTTACCCCCTCGATTGCATCTTTCGGGCCCTAAAAAAGTGACACGGAAAAGAAAACTCTTCTGCGCCGCGCGGGGCCGTCCAGGCCGGTAGATACAGAACCCTTTTCGCATCGGCGAGAAGTGTGCGTTCCGACAGCCTAGTGGTTAGCACACCCGTCCCCCGTCCCAAACCAACTAGGCTGTCGGAACGCTTTTGTCGTGTTCGAATCTCGGTCGACCGCAATTTTTTTTCCCCCGATTTTCGGATGATTTCACCTTATTGGGGGTTGGTCGGCGGGTGCACTAGAGTCCGCCTGCACAACCCCCGTCAGTTTCAAGAGAATTATTTTTTCCATCAGAATCACTAAAAATGCAAAGGTTATAGCCTTTGGAAATTTGACGAAAAATCGAAAGTCTCAGATCACGCTGAATTTTACAGGAAATCCTCGGTAGGCACTGCGAAACATATATCAGTAGCCAGAAGCACGATAACGTTCTTAGTTAGGGAGAAATTCGGAATCCTATTCGGGAAGAAAAACTCTTCTGCGCGCGACGGGCCCGTCCAGGCCGGTAGATACAGAATCCTTTTCGCATCGGCAAGAAGTGTGCGTTCCGACAGCCTAGTGGTTAGCATACCCGTCCCCCGTCCCAAACCAACTAGGCTGTCGGAACGTTTTGTCGTCTTCGGATCTCGGTCGACCGCGATTTTTTTTTCGCCGATTTTCGGATGATTTCACTTAAGGGGGTTGGTCGGGGGATGCACTAGAGTCCGCCTGGACACGATACCGTTCTTGGTTTGGGAGAAATTTGCTTTTTACGCGAGGAATAGTGAATTGTTCAATCGGCGCCTTATGGATAGGCAACCCATTCGACGCCAGCCCGCGCCTGCATGTTTGAAAGAAAATCGTGCGAAACGAGCCGTATTCAACCCGGAGTTCAGAAGAGGCGAGGAGGTAACCTCCTCGAAATCGGCTCCTGGTACCAGAAGATTTTCTGAAGCTATGTGGTGCCTGCAGTGCCGCTGTTAGCAGAAGTCTGTGGTCTAATGGTTAGAGTAACGGGCACATGCTCCAAAGACCTCGGGTTCGAACCCGAGCGCCGCAGTCACTTTGCTTACTTCGTTTCATTTTTTTTTCTAGCAACGGTCTTGGGAGAGAAGAAGAATACCTTTTTTCCCTTGACTTGTATGTTGCTTAAAATAGCTTACCCCCTCGATTGCATCTTTCGGGCCCTAAAAAAGTGACACGGAAAAGAAAACTCTTCTGCGCCGCGCGGGGCCGTCCAGGCCGGTAGATACAGAACCCTTTTCGCATCGGCGAGAAGTGTGCGTTCCGACAGCCTAGTGGTTAGCACACCCGTCCCCCGTCCCAAACCAACTAGGCTGTCGGAACGCTTTTGTCGTGTTCGAATCTCGGTCGACCGCAATTTTTTTTCCCCCGATTTTCGGATGATTTCACCTTATTGGGGGTTGGTCGGCGGGTGCACTAGAGTCCGCCTGCACAACCCCCGTCAGTTTCAAGAGAATTATTTTTTCCATCAGAATCACTAAAAATGCAAAGGTTATAGCCTTTGGAAATTTGACGAAAAATCGATAGTCTCAGATCACGCTGAATTTTACAGGAAATCCTCGGTAGGCACTGCGAAACATATATCAGTAGCCAGAAGCACGATAACGTTCTTAGTTAGGGAGAAATTCGGAATCCTATTCGGGAAGAAAAACTCTTCTGCGCGCGACGGGCCCGTCCAGGCCGGTAGATACAGAATCCTTTTCGCATCGGCAAGAAGTGTGCGTTCCGACAGCCTAGTGGTTAGCATACCCGTCCCCCGTCCCAAACCAACTAGGCTGTCGGAACGTTTTGTCGTCTTCGGATCTCGGTCGACCGCGATTTTTTTTTCGCCGATTTTCGGATGATTTCACTTAAGGGGGTTGGTCGGGGGATGCACTAGAGTCCGCCTGGACACGATACCGTTCTTGGTTTGGGAGAAATTTGCTTTTTACGCGAGGAATAGTGAATTGTTCAATCGGCGCCTTATGGATAGGCAACCCATTCGACGCCAGCCCGCGCCTGCATGTTTGAAAGAAAATCGTGCGAAACGAGCCGTATTCAACCCGGAGTTCAGAAGAGGCGAGGAGGTAACCTCCTCGAAATCGGCTCCTGGTACCAGAAGATTTTCTGAAGCTATGTGGTGCCTGCAGTGCCGCTGTTAGCAGAAGTCTGTGGTCTAATGGTTAGAGTAACGGGCACATGCTCCAAAGACCTCGGGTTCGAACCCGAGCGCCGCAGACACTTTGCTTACTTCGTTTCATTTAGCAACGGTCTTGGGAGAGAAGAAGAATACCTTTTTTCCCTTGACTTGTATGTTGCTTAAAATAGCTTACCCCCTCGATTGCATCTTTCGGGCCCTAAAAAAGTGACACGGAAAAGAAAACTCTTCTGCGCCGCGCGGGGCCGTCCAGGCCGGTAGATACAGAACCCTTTTCGCATCGGCGAGAAGTGTGCGTTCCGACAGCCTAGTGGTTAGCACACCCGTCCCCCGTCCCAAACCAACTAGGCTGTCGGAACGCTTTTGTCGTGTTCGAATCTCGGTCGACCGCAATTTTTTTTCCCCCGATTTTCGGATGATTTCACCTTATTGGGGGTTGGTCGGCGGGTGCACTAGAGTCCGCCTGCACAACCCCCGTCAGTTTCAAGAGAATTATTTTTTCCATCAGAATCACTAAAAATGCAAAGGTTATAGCCTTTGGAAATTTGACGAAAAATCGAAAGTCTCAGATCACGCTGAATTTTACAGGAAATCCTCGGTAGGCACTGCGAAACATATATCAGTAGCCAGAAGCACGATAACGTTCTTAGTTAGGGAGAAATTCGGAATCCTATTCGGGAAGAAAAACTCTTCTGCGCGCGACGGGCCCGTCCAGGCCGGTAGATACAGAATCCTTTTCGCATCGGCAAGAAGTGTGCGTTCCGACAGCCTAGTGGTTAGCATACCCGTCCCCCGTCCCAAACCAACTAGGCTGTCGGAACGTTTTGTCGTGTTCGAATCTCGGTCGACCGCGATTTTTTTTTGCCGATTTTCGGATGATTTCACTTAAGGGGGTTGGTCGGGGGATGCACTAGAGTCCGCCTGGACACGATACCGTTCTTGGTTTGGGAGAAATTTGCTTTTTACGCGAGGAATAGTGAATTGTTCAATCGGCGCCTTATGGATAGGCAACCCATTCGACGCCAGCCCGCGCCTGCATGTTTGAAAGAAAATCGTGCGAAACGAGCCGTATTCAACCCGGAGTTCAGAAGAGGCGAGGAGGTAACCTCCTCGAAATCGGCTCCTGGTACCAGAAGATTTTCTGAAGCTATGTGGTGCCTGCAGTGCCGCTGTTAGCAGAAGTCTGTGGTCTAATAGTTAGAGTAACGGGCACGTGCTCCAAAGACCTCGGGTTCGAACCCGAGCGCCGCAGTCGCTTTGCTTACTTCGTTTCATTTTTTTTTTTCTAGCAACGGTCTTGGGAGAGAAGAAGAATACCTTTTTTCCCTTGACTTGTATGTTGCTTTAAATAGCTTACCCCCTCGATTGCATCTTTCGGGCCCTAAAAAAGTGACACGGAAAAGAAAACTCTTCTGCGCCGCGCGGGGCCGTCCAGGCCGGTAGATACAGAACCCTTTTCGCATCGGCGAGAAGTGTGCGTTCCGACAGCCTAGTGGTTAGCATACCCGTCCCCCGTCCCAAACCAACTAGGCTGTCGGAACGCTTTTGTCGTGTTCGAATCTCGGTCGACCGCAATTTTTTTTCCCCCGATTTTCGGATGATTTCACCTTATTGGGGGTTGGTCGGGGGGTGCACTAGAGTCCGCCTGCACAACCCCCGTCAGTTTCAAGAGAATTATTTTTTCCATCAGAATCACTAAAAATGCAAAGGTTATAGCCTTTGGAAATTTGACGAAAAATCGATAGTCTCAGATCACGCTGAATTTTACAGGAAATCCTCGGTAGGCACTGCGAAACATATATCAGTAGCCAGAAGCACGATAACGTTCTTAGTTAGGGAGAAATTCGGAATCCTATTCGGGAAGAAAAACTCTTCTGCGCGCGACGGGCCCGTCCAGGCCGGTAGATACAGAATCCTTTTCGCATCGGCAAGAAGTGTGCGTTCCGACAGCCTAGTGGCGCAGTCTGCCGCCAGCCGCCGTGGCGGCAGGTCGCTTTGGCGCGTGCTTCCCGTTCGCACCATCATGGCGAACCGGGTGAATACGGGCTTGTTTGTTATTGCGGGCGATGGCCCTAATATATCGTCCTTGTGCTTTCAAAGGTGGCTGAAATCGCAATTTCACCTGTCTAGTCAGGAAGTAGTCGGCATTCAACGAGAGTTCGGAACCCGTAGGATTTTTGTGAAGTTTGTCAACAAGGAGGTCTGCGGACGGATCGTCCGGATGAATGAAGGAAAACATGAAGTGGAAAATGAAGACGGAGAGAAGTGCGTTGTTGAAGTGAGTGACGCGGATCTTGGCTACACTGAGGTGAAGGTATTCAACCTGCCCTTCGAAGTCCCCCACACGGCCGTCATCAACGCCCTTCAGGATTACGGGAGAGTGCACCGCGTGTTTAGCGCAACTTTCGGAGGTGACCATCCCTTCAAGGTGGACAGCGGCATCCGAATCGTCAAGATGGAACTGGCGAAGCACATCCCATCGTACGTGCAGGTTGGTGCTGGTCGCCACAGGGTCACCGTCATTTATGAAGGTCAGCCCCGAACGTGCGCCTATTGTAACAAGCCAGGTCATTACCGGGCGGATTGTCCTGAACGGAACAACGCGAGCCGTCGCATGGAGGGCGCCCGGCCGCCCCAGCCGGACGGCCCCTCGGTGGGTGCTGCGCCCGAGGGCGGCGCTGGGGGCGGCGCCGGGGGCGAGCAGAAGCCAGGGGCTGCGGGCAGCAGCACGGACCCAGGCCCGTCTCGGCCCGCGAGTCCAGGGCCTGACGGGCAGAGTGCATCGTACAAGAGTTTTTTGAGTGCCCATAGTGTTTGGGGTCGGCAGACGACAAGCGTCGGCGGCTGCAGCAGTGGCGGCAGCGGCGGCAGCGGCGGCAGCGGCGGCAGCGGCGGCAGCAGCGGCAGCTGGACGGTGGGGGAGCAGGCACGGAGCAGCAGACCGAGCCAGCCTGAGCTGGGCCTCCGCGACATTGACGCCTTGCAGCTAGGCAACACCTCTGACGACGACGTCACTCTGGACAGCAGCCCAGTAGAAGGTAGGAGCCTGGTCACGCTCGGGTCTCTCCTCAGTGACGGGCCGCCGCCCTTCAACGAAATGGACCAACACAGCGACCAGCTGAGCAATGCCTCAGAGGACGGCGCCATGGACATCGAGGGCGAGGACGTGGATGGGCGGCCCTTCACGATGCAGGACAGCAGACGCAGGACGCGGGCCCAGACCAAGCGGTCCCGCGGGGTGAGCAAGTCCTCGTCACGGAAGAAATCCACTCTTTCTTCTTTGTAATGGCTACGTTGACAACGAACATTCTTTCCTTGAATTTAAGTGTAATAACGGCGGTTGGTAATTTACATGAACTGAGATCCTTGCTAAACAGAGAATATGTGGACATTGTTTTGTTGCAAGAAGTGGCCATCCCTGCCTTTGACTTTTATGGTTATAGTGAGTGTGTGAACTTAGGCCCCGACAAGCGCGGCACGGCGCTGCTGTGGAAGAGTGCGCTGCCCATTTCTGATGTATGTAGTCTGCCGTCAGGGCGGGCCATCGCTGCAACTTTCGGTGACGTGCGGATCGTGTGCGTGTACGCCCCGTCCGGGACGAGCGGCGCGCAGGAGCGGCGAGCCTTTTTCGCGCAGGACCTGGCGCTGCTGTTTGCAGAGGGGGCCCAGAAGGTAGTGCCTGGACGAGCTGTACGCCAAACGGACGCTCACCGCCGAGGACCATGAGGAGATCCGCGAGCTGCGTGACAAGATCGGCGACCTGCTGCGCGCCGGCATGAGCAAGGTGTGCGAGAACGACAAGTCCAGCACACCGTGCGGCGGGGAGGAGCCGTCCATGTACACCGTCATCTCCGCCAAGAAGAAGAGGGAGTCCAGGACCATCACTCGGCTAGAAGGGGAGGACGGCGGCGTGCACACCACGCAGCAGGCCATCAGCACAGCCATAGTCACAGAGTTTTCCAGTAAGTTTTCCGCGCCTGTCACGCCTTTAGATCTTGACTGTCCCATCCTGGAGGACATCCAGGACTGCCTCAGCCCGCAGGACCGCCAGGCGCTCGCCGCAGATGTAACCGCGGAGGAGCTCCTGCACGCCCTCAAGAAGAGCCCTCGGAACAAGAGCCCCGGGTCTGACGGCCTGCCCGCAGAATTCTACACTGTGACGTGGGATGTCATCGGGACCACGGTGCTGCAGGTCGTCAACACGGTTCTGCAACGGGGCCGACTGTGCCGGAGTATGCTGGTAGGAATAATGGTTTTGCTCCCCAAGGTCGCCAAGCCGGCCACCATCAAGCATTACCGGCCACTAACGATGCTCAACACGGACTACAAGCTGATCGCTCGTGTCATCGCCGTGCGCATGACGGCCGTCGTGAGCAAGGCCGTGCACCCCATGGTCGTCCAGCCCGGCGGCGTGCGAAACATCACCGCGTCGCTGTGTGACCTGCGTGACGTGGTTGCCACGGTGGAGGGAGAGACGGTGGCGTCACTCGGGGCCTCCCCACATGCAGACCCGTGCGACAGAAATTGTCACTACCTGGCCGGGTCGGGGCAAACTACTGAGTCTGTCCGCCGTAACTACGGTTGGGGCAGCCCCAGCAGGTAGATGCGGTGCCCCAACCCAGCTTAGGTGCAGCCGACCCTCCCGCCGAGCCGAGTGTGCGAGAGAGAAAGGTCTCTGTGCGAGAGAGACATACATGTTTTGGTGCGAGTAGCGAGGGGTGCCGGGGTGCCGTTGCGAGTCGCACCGAAACCTGTATGTCTCTCTCGCACAGTGACCTTTCTCTCTCGCACGCTCGGCCCGGCGGGAGGGTCAGCCGCACCTAAGCTGAGTCGGGGCGCCGCATCTACCTGCTGGGGCTGCCCCGACCGCAGTTACGGCGGACAGACTCAGTAGTTTGCCCCGACCCGGCCAGGTGGTGACAATTTCTGTCGCACGGATATACCTGGAGTGCCGCCACCGTCTCTCCCTCCACCGTGGTGGTTGCGTATCATGACCTGCTCGATGAGCCCGGATGCCTCGTGTCCGCCGACATCGAAGGGGCTTTTAATAATGTGAGGCATGACTACCTGTACGCCGTCTTGATGCGGATGGGCTTCGGCGCCGACTTTGTGGACATCATGCGCACCGTGTACACCGGGCGCAGCACGCGCGTGCAGGTGAACGGCTACCTGTCGAAGCGCTTCGCAGTCGAGAGGTCCGTGCGGCAAGGTTGCCCGCTCTCCATGGTCGCGTTCATCCTCGCCATCTCCCCGCTGATCGACGCCCTCTACGCCCGGCTCGGCGGTGTACATGCTCGGGATGCCCACTTCGTTGCGACGGCCTACGCGGACGACGTCACCGTCCTGGTGCGCGAAGAGCAGGATGTCCTTCGACTCCGTCAAGCCCTGGCCGAGTTCAAGGAGGTCTCCGGGCTGGCCGTGAACGAGCAGAAGACTGTCGCCATCGCTCTCGGTACTTGGAACACCGAGCGACACCCTCTTCCTTATCGCTACGTCGAGAGCGCCCGGATCCTGGGCGTCATCTTTGCCAAGGACGTGACGACGATGAGCAGCAGGACTTGGGCGACGGTGACCGGCGCTGCGATCGGCATTCTTGGGCAGCACACGCACCGGAAGCTCAACATCGTTCAAAGGGTATGGTTTGCTCAAACATACTGCCTTTCAAAACTCTGGTACGTTGCCCAGGTGCTTCCAGTCCCGGACGGCGTCGTGACGGCCCTTAGCAAGGCGGTGGGGGACTTCGTCTGGCGCGGGAGTTTCTTCCGGGTGCCGTTTCGCAACCTGTGCTCTCCGAGGACCGAGGGGGGCCTCGGCCTCCTGCACCCGAAGTGGAAGAGCCAGGCGCTGTTCATGGGGCGCTGGATGTCTACCGTGCTGCAGGACACGGACAGCTTCGCGTCCGTCTGGCTGCAAGTTCTGACGGAGAGATGGCCTCCGAACGACCCTGGGGCGGGGCCCCACATCCCGGACAGCTTGCCACACTACAAGGCCTACCACCGGTGCCGCCCCACGGTGCCCCTCCTCCTGGACGAGCCCGTCGACGCGCGCGTCGTGCACCGCGGGCTCTACGACCAGCTCGTCGCGGCGGACCCCCCGCCCCCGCCACGCGCCCACCGCCTCACGGACCGGCGGGTAGACTGGACCGCGACGTGGCGGCACATCTCCAGGTCGTGGCACGGCTCGGCCACGAGGTCAGCCTGGTACTTGGCCGTCAACCACCTGATCTCGACCAACGACAGGCTGCACAGGTGCAGGCCGACCGTCCCCGCCCTGTGCGCCCGGTGCGGCGCGCGGGACACTCTGGGTCACCGCCTCGTCAGCTGCGGGGCCGCGGCGGACGTGTGGGCCTGGCTCAACGTGCACGTGGTTCGCCTAGGGACGGCCGACGCCTACCTCAGGCCCGATCGGGTCTGGAAGCCAGCACAGTTCAATAACACAATGCAGTGGTTGTTAGGAAAAATCGTGCGTTACCTGCTGGAGGAGGACATTGTGAATGTGAGTGTGCAAAATGTAAAAGAGTTCTTAGCCGAGGCAAGAAAAAGCATATCAGTAGCTCAAGCAACAAAACACTTCGGTGACCATATCAAACGACTTCCCCTGTAAAATCTCCAAATGCAACTAGCTCCCCCACTCCTCAAAGTATGTAATTTGCACTGTTCATAAATGTATTGTACTTCATTTGTACGGTCTGCACTGTTCATGTTTTCTCTGTACTTTATTCTGCCACAACCTGCACATGTATGTAACTTTAAAGGTAAATTTGTATACTTATTCTTTTAAAATATTCCAGTACATAATCTTAAAATGTGTTCCCCTTCATGTTCTAGCCAGCATGTTATACATTGTTGTTTTACATTTTACCTAACTGTCCACTACTGTGTTCATTCTGCCACTTCCAACACAAGTAAATCTCATGTTTACAAAAGTAAAATTGTTAACCTCTGTATTATGAAATGTTCCTGAGCTAACTCTTACAATATGTTCCTCTTCATTTTTCTCCTGCAGAATTTAAATTGTATTTGTAATTCGTACATAAATTGTCAAACACCTGTGTCCCACCCTTTTAATTTTGACAATTAAACAATTTTACAAAAAAGAAAGTTGGTCTAGGGGTATGATTCTCGCTTCCAGACAGTAGCCATCCTCGTCCACCAGCCTCCGGGTCGCCGGATTACAGGAGTGTGCCACCACTCCCGGCTGGCCAGCAGGGCGGCTGATGCAGTGCATATGTCGCATTGGGGCATCGCATCACACCACATCACCCAGAAGGTCCCCAGTTCGACCATTGCAACGGTGCGGTAGCGTGGCCGAGCGGTCCAAGGCGCTGGTTTAAGGCACCAGTCTCATTCTTGAGGCGTGGGTTCGAATCCCACCGCTGCCACCTTTTGTCGGCCGCGAGGTATCCACCCGGCCATGACAACTGTCCTTTCCGCCTCGTCTAGTGCCAAATCGGCTGCACCTCATCCAAGCAGTCAGGATGGCCGAGTGGTCGAAGGCGCCAGACTTAAGGCATCCCCTGAGGGTTCTGGTCCTCGTTTGAGGGCGTGGGTTCGAACCCCACTCCTGACAGTCATTTTTCTTCCCCATGGACGTTCCAGTTTTCCTTTCGTCTCCTCGATCCTCGATCAGCCGATCGGGCCGTTGCCGTCACGCGACGTGTCGAGCCCCAGTGGCGCAATCGGTTAGCGCACGGTACTTATAGGGCAGTGTCTGCGAGCTATGCCGGGGTTGCGAGTTCGAGCCTCGCCTGGGGCATGCCTTTTATTTTTTCATTCTTTTTTATTTCACGTTTCGTCAAAAAATGTGGAACGCTTCACGATTTTGCGTGTCATCCTTGCGCAGGGGCCATGCTAATCTTCTCTGTATCGTTCCAATTTTAGTATATGTACCGCCGAAGCGAGTACGGCGAAGGGCGACGCAGCGTCAGTATATAAGGAGGAGCGAGCGGTGCGGCGTGCATCCGCGGGTAGCAGCCCTCCGTTGGACGAGAGACTAGACCTCGGGGATCGCCGTGATTTGCGTGTCTCTCCAGACTCTGTCCAAGAAGGGGACTCTGCAGCAATCGGGCACAAGACACACCCGAGGCTCATCGCCTGATCCAGCGGCAAGTGCTGCCGAACGGGGCCCATTCGCGCTCGAAAGGAGACTGCAGCGCCCCGCCGCGGCCGAACGCGACGACATTCTCGGGCCAGCTGATCCCCATGGCTGGACAGCTCGGGGGTGTAGCTCAAATGGTAGAGCGCTCGCTTCGCATGTGAGAGGCACGGGGATCGATACCCCGCACTTCCAGCTGACGTTTTATTTGGACGTGTCGACACGAAAAAAATGATAAACAACTGAGTTTGAGGTTTCGTGACGATCATCGTGGCCCGTTGGTCTAGGGGTATGATTCTCGCTTCGGGTGCGAGAGGTCCCGGGTTCAACTCCCGGACGGGCCCGCCATGTACACGGTCCCATGGTGTAATGGTGAGCACTCTGGACTTTGAATCCAGCGATCCGAGTTCAAGTCTCGGTGGGACCTACTTTTACTCGAATTGACTCGAGTGACCGTGCTGGCGAAGACAAAACAAGAACGGAGATGGTGGGTAAGGGAGGAGGACGAGGAGGAGGTGCGCGATGGATGCAAAAGAAAGGTGGCATCCCTGGCGGGGATCGAACCCGCGGCCTTCGGATTAGAAGTCCGACGCGCTTTCCACTGCGCTACAGGGACGGACAAGTATTGCTGTCTGTGTTGATGTCCATCAATGTTCTGTAGTGTTCCCGTTGTGAATGTGACTTGAAAGTAGAACTTTTGAGAGTGTCGAATGAAGAACGTAAATAGGTTGTGACAACGGGTGACAATCAGAGTATGCGGTTGTGGGGAAGGAAACTGCTCAGAATGCCCGCGCCCCATTGACCCACGTCCCCGGACAGGGAGCGGTAGGCGAACGATCATCGGTGCCGGAGGGAAGTGGGCTGAAAGCCCACACGCCCGGCCGTCTCACCATGAGAGGAGGGCGCCCTGGAGACCCTTCTGCGTACGGCCGGGACCCCGTCCGGCGAGCTGGGGAGCCAATTTACTCCCTACCTCTATTTCGCACAACCATGAACAAGGTACCACCGTATTCGGGAAGGCGAACTGCATCCGGTGACATCCTTGTCAACACAATCCGACCATGGACAGCCGAGCGCCAGCGAGCTAAGTAGCGCGGAGCAGCCGCGGCGGGACCTGCGTCTTCACTCCGGCAGCGCGCGGCCGCTAGGAGCGCTAGCGGCGCGCCGCGCCGCCGCGCCGCCGCGGCGCGCACGCGCAGCTAGCCGCCCTCTCCCCTCCCCTCCCCTCGCCCATAGACAGGTTATGTTTTCGTGACGGACGTGATGTAGGGAGAGGGCACCCTTCGGGGTTAAACTTTTCAAATTTAACAAGTACCATGGACGGGGACCTTTCGTAAGTCAGAATAAACTCTTTGAGATTTTTGTGTTTGATTTTGCGTTCTTCTCGGAATATGGCTTTTTTTTCTTTTTGTGTAGAATGGACAGTTCTATTGACGAGAACTTCAACCACTTGAAGGGTTCTCCGTTCATTCATTCGACACCCCTTAAAGCCAAAAATCCAAAGAAGAAGCAGCAGGCCCCGGTGGAGTTTATCTGTCCAAATTGTGGCAAGAAATATGTCGTGAAGCATTATTATTTATTACATGTTGACAAGTGCAAGAGCAGTACTTCCCAAAATCACCGTCCTCATCAAGGTAAATTTGAATGTATAAGGTTATGAAGTGTTGCACTAAGTTTTAATTGTTATTGGTGAAATCATTTGCCCGTCATTGGTTTTCAGTGTCATCGTCTGGTCATGATATCAGTCAGAATGTGCATCTTGATCTGAGTGATGTGTCATTAAGTCATCTTGGCTCTCAGGACCAGTCTGCTTCAAACTTCAAAGTACCTGCAGCCCCACCAAAGAAGAAATTGCCCCAAAGTACCAAAGTCAGCAAACCCTGCCCTAAACCTAAATTAATCTGCACTTACTGCCTTAAAGGTTACATTTGCGGGAAATCTTTCAAAACACATGTGAGAACACATTTAATTGAAGGTATGTTTACTTTTTTCTTATCCATGCTAATTATCTTAATTGTTCAATATTACAATTTGTAAGAAATCTTTATTTTACAGTTGCTGCATCTCGATTTCCCAACACAGCCGACATATTGGCACACTCAGAAGAGATTGGTGTTAAAGCTTTGACGAAAGTCAGTAACGGGCTATTTATGGGAGAATCTGCTGCAGAGTTCAGAGAGCTTGTCGGCTATGTTGTGTCTATAACATCTACTCAAGACTTCAGTAACTTCTCTCATGAAATATGCAACAGTATGGTTATAAGCATTCAGAAAGTTAAGTTCTTATTGCCCTCTGCTCTCGTCAATAGTCTTATGGATGACCAAGAAACCATCTTGAGTGACCCTGATTCGTGTGATACTTTCTTAAAAATAATTAATGTTGGTGAACAATTTAGTGCTGATGTGTGTGCTCAGTTTTTCCTCAAGTTTATGTTGTTTTTCACAACTGAGCTACTGCTGCATATGTCAGAAAGGTTTAAAGCTAGTCACCCTTTCAACGTTGTGTCTAAGTTAGTTGGTGAGCCAGATAAAGAGGATCGTCAAGTGATTTATTATATTGCTGGTTCTATTATGCGTGGCTACTTAAAAATAGCCAAAAGATTTCCAAACAGCAATACATGGCGTGAAGTTACCAGTGTATTAACCTCTAAGATTTTTATTGACAAACCTGAAGGGGATATAAGCACAGATGCTGAATGGACAAATGATGTAGATAGAGGTGCTCTATTGTACATTAATTCAAAGTGCCAAGATCTGTTTGTAAAAATCACTAAGGTCATATTTTCACATGAAAACCATGATGGTTCTATTAAATATGAAGCTGTTGTCAAAAAAATTCTTAATTCAGAACTTGCTTGTGATTGGGACAATATTATTGGTAATTCACTTAGTGAGACAGTTTCTCTGAATTTATTAAGTGACATTGTACAATTTTTTTGCAAAACCTGTGGTCGCGGTATTGCAAAAAGGCGATTGAATTTTATTAGACGCAAACCAGTTGCATCTCTGACTACTAGACATTTGGCTGCAAGCCGCAGAAACCGTTAATTTTATTTCTACTTTTATAAGTCATCTTCATTCTGATTGTCTAATTAGTAATGTTTTTGTAGTTTGTTATCTGTTCTATGTGATCAAAGTAGCACAAATGTGTGATTTATATAAAGTCTGACATGATAAGTATATGTTTGTTAATCTTTCTGTTTATTTCATGTTATACTTGACAAAGGATTTTTAAAAGCAAAGCCTGTTTTTTTTTAATGTTTCTAATTCATTTTCATTAAAGTAAAAAAAAAACATCAATATCTTTTTTTAACTACCCAAGTTTCAAATACTATCAATTGTACTATTACACATAACAAGTCACAGAATACTAATTTGTTTATCTTGTATGGATACAATTAACAAATCTCGAGTTTTAAAAATAAGCAAATTCAAATGAACAATTTATAAATGTATAATAAAACTAATACAGGGCCATTTTGTAATGGGATCATGAACATATAGGGGGAAGGGGAAAATGTCAATACAAGCAACACTACTCTTTAATTCTATCCAACTTGGGAACTCGTACAAATTTTCGCTTTTGCAATGGCTCATGTGTGACTTCAACAGTCTGTGCTTCTTGGCCAGAATTTCCTTTTCTCTTCCTCATCCCCAGTTGTCCAACGGTGTGAAGAGCTCGTATTCTGTTCAGTACTTGGAAAAGGTTTGGGTTTGTGCTGCCTCCCTGACCAGCCCTGACCTTGCTAAAATGCTGCTCTAGGGGATCTTGCGTGAAAATTCTTGCATTGATAAATGACACACCTTCTTCCAAAAGGAAATGAACAAGAGGCTTAAATGCTAGAGTTGTGATGCGCATTCCCTCCAAGGTCTCTCTACTCAAAATCCTTTTGCCTGCAGGGGTGTCTGTTGCTGGGTTAAAAACAGCATTTTCTATTTCACTGACATCACAATCAGGGGAGTCAGCAACCAAAGTGTTATTTGCTGGAGCTGTGCTTTCATTCATAGACTGGTCAACACCACTTTCTGCTTCCCTTTGCCATTCATCAAGGTATTTAAGAAAATCTTCTAAAATGTCAAATCGGGAATCTTCTTTTGAGGTATATGGGTTTAGATTTTCATTTCTGGTTTTGATCCCTTGGGTAGAGTGTGCGCCATTTAAGCAATCAAACCACCGATTAACATGGTCAATGAAAATTACTGTTTCGGAGGCATCAAACCATCCCTGACTTTGCAAGTCCTTAGCAACAGTATTGCTCAACACTTGACCCGCAAGATTTACCTTCATGCGTGCATACGAATCAGGATAAACATTCTGTGCGTTTAATTTGTAGGATTTCCTGAGGCTCTTCTTATTTTTTTCATCGTACAGTTTAATAACAAAGTCCCATGTAACTTTTTTGCCATTTTTAACCATTTTTCTCCGGCTTTTCCTGTTGTCCCATCTAGAATTTAAGAGACAATTTCTAGCAGTCTTCAACAGGTGGGGAACATCAGAAATAAAATATAATTTCCTTCCTCTTGAGGCCCTGTTCCAAGTGTCAAAAATTATGCCGCTCTGATGTTGTGTAGCAGGCTTGTGTTTTTTGATGAAAGCACGGTTCACAGCTGAGCCATCACAGATCACAGCAACAACAGCCACACCATGTATTTCTAAGTCACCAATAACATGCCAAGTCCAGTCTTTCAATTGATTAGCAGAGAGGTTTGATACAGCGTAGGTGGCTACCACCTCTTTGATTCCATTGGAAACACCCTTGATCATATAAACTAGAACTTTTGATGCAATGGTGTTTTCTGATTCTAGAGGCTCTGTTGCATCTATTAGATTTTCCAAAATCTTCATTTCACTCTCAATTGTATCCAGACTAGTGTACCCAATCATTTGACCACTAGATTTTTGAAAGACAAGGTTTTGGCAGATGTACATTTCATCCATCATTAGTACGTGATACTTCTTATGTTTCTCTGGGAATTTCCTCACACGTTCTTGAACAGACTCCAACACTACTCTATCTACCCCTTCTTGTATAGGTCTGACATGGGAATAATCAAATAAGGTGTTACTATGAGGTAATTTAACCATTCCTGTTTGACGAAGCAAATCATAAGCAGTTGGAGAGGTCAGGTGTATAGCCAAAGCAAATCTAATCATGGTGGGATGCCACCTCATCCCACAAGCCTTCTTCTGCTGCGATGCTTTGATTTGCTGTTGAAGAAAGATTGATTGTGCAGGAGTGACATTAGCATCTCTCAGTATCTCTGATAAATCATCACCAACTTTTGGAGACACTTGGACAGACTCCTTTTTAATGACCTCCTGCATGCGTTCCTGAAGGCGATAATTTTTCTTCTTCAGATTGTCTGCTTCTGTTCTCAAAGACTTTAATTTATTGAGTCTTTGCTCTTCTGTGAGAAAAACATTAGCAGTATTTTTATGATGCTCTTTGGCAGCAGCTGCTTTTGTTCTTCTCCTTAAAGGTCCATATAATTTTTGACACTCTTGACAACGCCATTTCTTAGAGGGTACCAACATTGAGCAATTGAGTGCCCGAAAAGTCTCAACATATCGACACTCAGCAAAAATATTTCTATCCACTTCACCGAAGGGACAGGTCGACCAGCCAGGTTGATACAGAACATCATCATAACCAGCACAAATAGACATCTGGTCCATACTTTCTACTACAGCTGCTGCTCTATCAACAAATAAATTCACAGTGTTCTCTTTTAAGGGAAGGGTTGCAGTCTTACCAGAAAATGAATCACAATTAATAGGCTTGGAGTGAACAAAACATTCCAAATTTCCGTCCGGATAAAACACAACACTACGCTGAATGCAGGCACTTCTCTGCAGGGAAACTTTGACTAAGTGAAGCTTGTCTTTGTCAGCAATACACATCCATGATCTACGTTGGAAGAGTTCCAGTTTTATCTTCACTTGCAGCAGGAGTTCCTCAGTTGTTGCAGAAGTAACTGCAACCTCTGATTCGACTTGTGAGGGCTCAGAAGTACTTGCTGTGGTCTGTGCTTCTGATGAAGCATCAGTGCCATGAGAACAATTTTCACTGCCTGATGTGACAGACTCATGATCCATATCAGGTACAGCAGCCTAAAAAAAACAGGGACATTTTAATCTACATTTTTCATCTACATATTTTATGTAAACTGCCCAAACTAAATGCTTACTTACCTGGTTCTCAGTTTGTGACACTTTCCCCTGTGGCTGCGGTTCTTCAGAGGTCGTGTCATCTTCGGGATTGAATAAATCATCACGCTCCTTGAAAAGAATTGGGAGGTTAGTGAAAAGTTGTTAAGAAAGTACGAAGAAAATAAACCACAACATTACCTTTTCTACGTTGCTGGTCTTTTTATTGTGCCTGACACCTTTTTGGTAGTACAAGCGCTTCCTCCTCGGTTTCTTTGCCATAATTTAGAACAGAAAAGCCCACTGACCGATTTGTACAAAAAGAAACCACAAAAACAAATCCTCAAACAATAACACCTTCCTCGCTCACGCCCGTCACGAAAACATAACCTGTCTATGGGCGAGGGGAGGGGAGGGGAGAGGGCGGCTAGCTGCGCGTGCGCGCCGCGGCGGCGCGGCGGCGCGGCGCGCCGCTAGCGCTCCTAGCGGCCGCGCGCTGCCGGAGTGAAGACGCAGGTCCCGCCGCGGCTGCTCCGCGCTACTTAGCTCGCTGGCGCTCGGCTGTCCATGGTCGGATTGTGTTGACAAGGATGTCACCGGATGCAGTTCGCCTTCCCGAATACGGTGGTACCTTGTTCATGGTTGTGCGAAATAGAGGTAGGGAGTAAATTGGCTCCCCAGCTCGCCGGACGGGGTCCCGGCCGTACGCAGAAGGGTCTCCAGGGCGCCCTCCTCTCATGGTCTCACGCTCAGGGGCGAGGACTACGACTCATCCTCGCAGTTTCATTGACTCTACTGTAGAGTAGAGAGAAGTGAAGACGCACTACAGAAATGATCCTGTGAAGTACAGTCTTGCCTGTGGCGGCGAAGCGTCCCCTCGTCAGGGGTAACTGGGTGTTTCGCGGCCTCGCGGGCAGGAAGGGGACTCGAGGACGCCCTCTACCGCACCAGGAGACGGTTGGTGCGGATGGCCCGGCGAAACTGGAACGTGTGTACGGCTGGTGCATGAGCTGACCGTCGTGGTTCCGTAGTGTAGTGGTCATCACGTCTGCTTTACACGCAGAAGGTCCCCAGTTCGATCCTGGGCGGAATCATCGAGTTTTGTTTTGGTGTCGTTTATGATCATGACACCGAGGTCTGTCTGCCTCCACTCGCGAACTGACTCTGCAGGCAACAGTAGGGGAGAGAGAGAAAAAAGTTTTTTTTTAAAAAAAAAGACGTGGCTGCAAAAGAGACGCTGCGGACAGGGTTCGAACCTGTGCGGGTAGAACCCATTGGATTTCAAGTCCAACTCCTTAACCACTCGGACACCGCAGCTGACGGCCGTATGGGGAGAGAGCATTCGCCCCAATGTGCTGCGGGGAGAGATGGACTTTCACTGCGGAGGTTGTCCAACACGTTTTTCAGACCTATTGTAGCGGTAGCTGTCTCCGTGGCTGTTTGTGTGGCTGTCCATGTGGCTTTCGTCTCTGTGGTTTTCTGCCAAAAGTGCGACTTGTGATACTTTGCGTGTTGCATGCCAGCAGGGGTAGCGTGGCCGAGCGGTCTAAGGCGCTGGTTCCAGGTACCAGTCTCATTCTTGAGGCGTGGGTTCGAATCCCACCGCTGCCAACTTTCTTTTCGTTTATGTGACTCCCATCATTTCCCTTCCGCCCTTCGCCGTTCCCGTGTCCATTGAGTGTCAATGGCACGGAGACACGGCCGTTCATTGAATGCGAGTCAGTTTTCCAAGGTCCCGTGCTCCAGCCGAGTCGCATTGCAACAAATGTTGCACCATATGTGAGTCAGCGTGAGTCAAGTCGCGAGGGAAGGGTCGCCGTCATCATCACCACCGCCACCACCACCATCATCATCATCCAGCTCCAACATCCACGACATTCGAATCATGGCGTGCGAGGCGTGCAAAAGACGACCGTGACAGGACTCGAACCTGCAATGTTCGGATCCGAAGTCCGACGCCTTATCCATTAGGCCACACGGTCCGACGTTCGTGTCGGGTGGACCCTGAGGCATGTGGCATGTCGCCGTATCGAAAGCGCGTACGAAAAAGGTAGATTAGCGCCCCCGGGTGGGGTCGAACCACCAACCTTTCGGTTAACAGCCGAACGCGCTAACCATTGCGCCACGGAGGCTTGGCTTATCTACGCGAGTGATCAAGGACACTGTTAGTCCTCGTTTGAGTTATTGGAGTCACCAAAAACGTGACAAAACATGCATCGGCCGGGAATCGAACCCGGGCCGCCCGCGTGGCAGGCGAGCATTCTTCCACTGAACCACCGATGCTGCTGGTAGGTGGACGGTAACGACGACTTGTGGATTCGCAGAAAGCTACAGGCCTAGCAGCGTGGCGTCAAAAGTAGGGGGCACCCGGGTTTGAACCGGGGACCTCTCGATCTGCAGTCGAATGCTCTACCACTGAGCTATACCCCCCCTTACTGTCAGGATCGGCAGCGTGGCGCCGCAGCAGGTGCAGCAGGCAGTGGTTGGTGACGGACGTCCCAAAATGAACGATTCTCGATCCTGCCAGGATTCGAACCTGGAATCTTCTGATCCGTAGTCAGACGCGTTATCCGTTGCGCCACAGGACCGCTTGTTATGCGAGGGGAGGGACCGATGCACGTGCCGTCGTGTAGGCTGCTGGGAGGGCCCGTGCTGCCACAGAGCCGAATGTGTGGCGCAGCTGCCACGAGGGGGGTGTAGCTCAGATGGTAGAGCGCTCGCTTAGCATGCGAGAGGTACGGGGATCGATACCCCGCACCTCCACCATGTTTTGGCACCCATTGCAGCCGTCGCGCTGGCTGCGTCACACGGCGGTACAGACGGGTCGGACGGGTGTGACGAGGTGGCCGAGTGGTTAAGGCGTTGGACTGCTAATCCAATGGGCTCTGCCCGCGTGAGTTCGAATCTCATCCTCGTCGATTGTTTTGTCTTTCGCCTGCGCTGCGGCGAGTGTCATTCGCCCTGGCTCCGGCCCCTTGTTGGAACGGTAAGCACTCTGGACTGTGCACATCTCGTAGGGACTGGGCCCTCTTTTTTTTTCCTACTAAACGTGCGCGTCGCGTGGCTGCGCAGTCGGAACTGAGGCTGTTGCATACCGACCGGCAGCCTCCATAGCTCAGTGGTTAGAGCACCAGTCTAGTAGCGGTGTCGCCTGGACAACTGGGGGTCGAGAGTTCGATTCTCTCTGGAGGCAGTCTCTTTTGATGGTATACTCTGACCGCCATGTGGCGTGGGGGTCAGTGACGGGCGGTGTGGGCGGTCGTCCATCGTCCTCACGTATCTCGGCCCGTTGGTCTAGGGGTATGATTCTCGCTTTGGGTGCGAGAGGTCCCGGGTTCAAATCCCGGACGGGCCCTAGTTTTGCGCGGTGCTAGACAGCTTTTCGTACGCTAAGAATCGGGCCGAGAATCGGTCTCCTGCGTGACAGGCGGGGATACTGACCACTTCAGCTCTGACTCTCGAGGTGTGCGGACGTGCCGGGAGCTCCCGGCCTGCACAGCGCTCCGCCGCCTCCGCCTGCCGCGCAGGCCCGCCCGGCCCGGCCCTGTCCGCCGGCCTGTTAACCTAACTTTTCGCCCATGTGCTCTCTGTTTACCATCCAGCCATGGGTGAATTTGCGGCACTGAAGCGCCCTGGGATTGCTCTGCTTTACGCGCAAGAATTTCAGGAAGATGTGGCGGACTGCATTATAACCAACGACGAAGCCTTCGTCACCGCGGCCGTGCTCGCAATGTGCAGCACCCCTCCGCCGTTCCGCCGCCACATGAAGCACCCCGCCGGGCACCTCCTCGAGGTCAACTCCGTGGAGCACCCGGACATCGGCGACGTCTACGAACTGTGTGAGAAATTTAACATCCCGGAGCCAAGTGAGTTTTTGGTGTTCTACGCTAGGAAGTCACAATCCTCGGCCGACCACCGGTTCGTAGTTGTTGACATGGTGCCAGACTTTATTTCGGCTGAAGATGTTTTGTGCGAACTGGCCGCACTAGAGGGGGCGGGGATAGACTCTTGGTGTGAGGAGTGAGGAGGACGTGGCAGAAGAGTTTCAAGATTTTATGGCTTGGGGGCTTCATCCGCGTTGTGGTCACAGAAATATTATTGTGAAACTAAAATGTGACGTAGATGAACTTGGTTCTGTGCTGTCTCGGGGCCTTCGGGTCTGGGGCTTGTATTTTCGGGTTCGGAGACATTTTGGTACCCCTGAACATCCTGTGGAGTTTCGTGCCCCTCGCTGTGCCCCCTGCCTCTTGTTCGTGCTTCAAAGTTCACCCAAACCAAGCCCGTGACGTCACCTGCCGGCGCCGCCACGGCCTCCCCACCTCCCCGCCCCCCTCTCTCCGACGGGACGTCTCAGACGGCTGCCGTGACGTCACTCGACCAGGCCGTTCAGACGCGGCCCCCCTCCTCACCTCCACCCGCCGCTGCTGGCATGCCGGCCGGGAGGGGCGGGCGGCGCCCCCCCTCCTCCACTCCACCGGTGAAGCAGAAGACGCGCGCGCGGCCCAAGCAGTGCTATCGTTGCCAACAGTGGGGCCACACATCCAACACCTGTACAGCGCCTCCGGCCTGTCGTAAGTGTGGCGCCGACCACCCCGTAAGTGACTGTAAAACTGATATTCGCTGGTGTGCTGTTTGCAACAAGGGTCACGCCGCATCATCTCGGAGCTGTCCTGGACGCCCCAAGCCCGCAGCCACGTCAAGATCGCCCGGCCAGCCTTCAAGACGGAGCAAGCCTCGCGGGAAATTCAAAATTCAAGCCCTGCTCGCTGCCCTCATCGAAGCGCTAAGTTGAGTGTGTTTGTTTAACCCTTCTCTGATGCACTTTTCTTCACCACGCTTCGAACTGTTTTTTTCCTCCTACTAATGCCTGGTTGTTGTGTTGCAGGGACCGCGATTTTTTACTCCTCTTGTGTCGGGGCGCGTCCCTGCACACACACCAGTAGCATGGAGTATCGCCGCTAGCGCGCGGCTGTGCCGCTCGGCTCTGGCCCGGGTCTGCCGGCACCGTACATGCGCGGGGTATCGCCAGCTCGCGCGGCTGCCCCGCAATGCTTTTATAAGGAGTAGCTATGTCCCTCCTTCTAATACTCATGGAGCAGCAAAGTCCCTCCATCAATTTTATTTATCAATTTTTGTATAAACTCAATGCTCTTATCACTAATGGGTCGGCAATGTCCCCCATTTTATATTGCTTCTATGTAATGCCGCTATTTTGCAACTACATGCTGTTAACCTTTATTTATTCAAAACCACACTTAACACTTATGTAATTTGTCAAGTATTTCCTTGCAAATTGTTGTATTTTCTAAAACTCTGCGATCAATCTATCTATTTGGTACAATAAACCAGCATAAAACCGAGGACTGGATGGAAGAGGACGCTGCGGCACAGCGTGTGACTCAGCCTGTAGTTGTGCGTGTCGTGAGCCGACCCAGTCCAGTTGTCGTTCGTCTGTGGGCTACCCGTTCTGTGACGGCCCGGGCAACATCAGCCTCGAGACGCTGCGGCGTTGGCTCGCGACACCGTGGATGGGTGCAATGTGTGCGTGTGTTTGTGCCGCCCCACCCGCAAGGAGCGGGGCGAAGAAGAAAAATTGCAAGTGATACTCGTTGTGAGTCACCTCCACGGAAATCTTTAGTAAAAGGCGAAAGATTTGTACGTGCTGAAGATGACTCCGAGACTGGCTGTGGATGACATTGACATTTTAAATTGGTTTATTGATTTCATTCAATGTTACACTGGTTACAATTTGAGCTTAGTAATGTATTACAGATTACCTGGTATGGTCTGACTGTAGCTGTTTTTCCTTGCGTGACATGATTAGCCTATAATGCTTACATTGTTTGGTTTTGATGGCGTTTGACGTGAGTCGGGATGATTGTGCCGTTAGGCCATGGAGGGGGTGTTGGACTCGCTACCACACGGGTCTGTGTTTAGTTTAGGGGGAAAGGGGAGTTATCTACTGCTGTAGATTTTGCTTTGCTACTGCAGAAGGAGGCCGGGCCTCCTTCCTTGGTTGGGTGTGATGTTTTGGTGTATGGCCTCTGGTGATAGGTTTGGCCTGGGGACGGGGGTGATAGATGATATTTTTATTTGTGATTAGCGTGAGCTGGGATGTATGTGTTCGGATGAGGGATGTGTTTGACTGTAAGTTCATTGTACATGGGCGCTTTGCCAGTTCTTGCATATAATTTTGCTTCCTGATGGTGGCCACTAGGAGTCGCTGCGTCGTGTGGGTGCGGGGCCACCTTCTGCTGGGTGGATGTCTGAAGTTGTGCGGCCTCCTTTTGCTGGGTGTGGTTGGGGCGGAGGCATGTGGCCTCCTTCGGTTGGGTGGATGTCCGAGGGAGCAGTGCTGCCTCCTTCTGCTGGGCGGATGTCTGAAGTTGTGCTGCCTCCTTTCTGCTGGGTGTCTGAAGTTGTGCTGCCTCCTTCTGCTGGGTGGATGTCTGAAGTTGTCTGGATGGGTGTCTGCAGTTGTGCTGCCTCCTTCTGCTGGGTGTGGTTGGAGCGGAGGTATGGGGCCTCCTTCGGTTGGGTGGATGTCCGAGGAAGCTGTGCTGCTTCCTTCTGCTGGGTGGATGTCTGTGGTTGTGCTGCCTTCTTTTTCTGGGTGTAATTGGGGCGAAGAAGCTGTGCTGCCTCCTTCTGCTGGGTGGATGTCTGAAGTTGTGCTGCCTCCTTTTGCTGGGTGTGTTTGGGGCGGAGGTATGTGGCCTCCTTCGGTTGGGTGGATGTCCGAGGGAGCAGTGCTGCCTCCTTCTGCTGGGTGGGTGTCTGAAGTTGTGCTGCCTCCTTCTGCTGGGTGGATGTCTGAAGTTGTGCTGCCTCCTTCTGCTGGGTGGATGTCTGAGGTTGTGCTGCCTTCTTTTGCTGGGTGTGATTGGGGCGAAGAAGCTGTGCTGCCTCCTTCTGCTGGGTGGATGTCTGGAGTTGTGCCGTCTCCTTTTGCTGGGTTTGATTGGGGCGGGGGTATGGGGCCTCCTTCGGTTGGGTGGGTGTCCGAAGGAGCAGTTCTGCCTCCTTCTGCTGGTTGCGGGCCTCCTTCGTATTGATGGACACTGGGGGTCGCTGTGTCGTGTGGGTGCTTCCAGTGGTCCGCAGTGTTGAAGTTGTGTGATTTCAGCTGGTTGGGACGGATTCGGCCAGGTGTGCCTTATCGCTCCTAGGCATGCTGTTATCAGACTGAGGTGTTGGTTTTGTGGGTGCCTCATTGATGCTGATGATCTTGAGCTTTTGATCCATTATAAAGCGGCGTCGAGTAGGTCTTCTGTTGCTTGTAGAATCTCATCCCTGTTTCCGGATTGGAGGGATTTGATTAGTGCTGTGAGGGTGGTGAGGTATGCTGAGGGGTCGGACATCTTCGTGCCCGAGCCTCCTTTTAGGCTAGAGAGGAGCTCCTTTATTTGGTCTTTGAGAGAGGCACGCGATGTTGAGTGCCCCCTTCGTGTTGAGTTAGATCTGCCTCTTGGGTTTGGGTTTTCATGCCTTGTGAAGGAGGCATCGTTTCTGCTTTTGCTGCGGCTCCTCCTGTTTGGGGGGGGAGTCTTTTCTCGTTGAGTTGTTTGTTCAGGATTTGGGGTGTTTGGTCGGGAGCGGCTGCGGCTGCGTGTGGTGCGAGCGTTTCTTCTTAATTCTGGGAAGTCTTGGTCGTAGTTGTTTTTGGGGTTTTCCCAGCCGCGGTTCCTTCCGTTACTGGGGGAGGGCCGGTTAGTTGGTCTGCTGGGTTTTTCTTCTTTTCTCCTTTCTTGGCGTTGCTTGTTTTGCCTGGCGACGTATTCTTTTACCATTGGGCAACCTTTGTAGTTTGCCTGGTGGCTGGTTGAGTCGCAGTTGGCGCATTTGACAACCACTTCTTCCGACCGTTGCCTCTTTCCTATGCAGAGTTCAATGGGGTGATCTTCTGCGCAGATTCCGCAGCGGTAGTCTCTGTTGCAGTTTTTTTCTACATGCCCTATGGCCTGGCACCTTCCGCAGATAGGGGGGGAGCCCGAGCCTCTGAATCGTTCCCATGTGACCGAGACAAATGCAAGGGTGCTGCAATTCTCTCGGAGTATTGAGAGGTTCATGTCAGGTGGGGTGGTCACTTGGCAGATGAGTAGTTTCTGGCCTTTTGTGTCCTCGCGCCTGGATAGGAACCGGACGACCTTGAAGGGTGCGATGCCGGTCTGTTCTTCAATGAGGTTGGAGATGGCAGCGTCTGGGATGCTTATCGGGATTCCCTTGACAACAAACCTCTTGATCTCCTTTGGCGCGTATGTGTGGTATTTGATGTTGGCTGCGTTGAGCTCCTTTACAAGTATGTTATGGTCATTCAGGGTGGCAGCTTGCACTTTGGCTGAGAATGGCTTCACTGAGACGGCAATGGGGTTGTCCATTTTCTTGCGGACGTATGCGCACCAGCGGGAGGCATATTATGAAACCCTTCCTCAGTTCGGCACCAACCCCACACGCGCTCTGATTGGTCGCCCGAGGCCGAGGCATCGCGGAGGGGATCGGCGCGTTCTTCGGTTGCGCCGACGCCAGCCGAACAGCCTAGACATGCCGGTCTGCTTTTTTGAAACTGTGGATGATGTTTATAGATGCGTACTTTGCCTCTCTAAAGATATATTTTCCTATGTAATAATTATGCTCCTTTGCGAATACCATATCGCATACCATTGGATGTTCTCAGCTTTCACTGTTAGTGAGAATGTCAAGCAGCCTAAACTTGTGGGGATGTCAAAGCTAACATTAGAGAGTGCTCTGCACTACTCTGCACTCATGTCGCAAGGTTAACACACTAAATTGTCAGTTTCACGGATTAGCATTTTATTCACAAACATTTATTTGTTTTTCAATGGACAACTTGCCCAGAGTGGCGGAGCGTTGTGAGAAACAAAACAAAGCAACATAACCTACCCACAGAACTGTTTAAAACCTCGATTTTGACTCGATTCAATCATAGCTGTATTTCGTAAGAGGTGCCTGTCATACCTGCACATTCATTTGCATCACGTTAAATGCCAATTCTTCTGTTTAGAGTGCATTATTTATAGAGCGCTGTCTGCTTTGATGTGTTTCAACGCTACACCTCCGCCTCTCTGGGCAAGTTGTCCATTGATGCAGTATAAACCTATCCTCAAATATTTCAGGAGAGGGGACTGCTTGACATTGTGTTAAAAGCTAAATCATAAATGAAAATGTGATCTCACAAGAAGTTCATAGGTATAGGAAATGAGAGGGAAACGCAGATTTAGTAACTGTTCAGGTCTTTTTATTTTCTAGGTCTATGACTCATTACTTGGGTAGGCTTTTGAAGTCTGCCCGATCTCTTTCATCATAACGATCCTAAGAAAAAAATAAATATTACTGTCATCAAGGAAGGAAAAATGAATTACTTTGTTAAAATTTGATACTTTGCCTATCACTAACTTTTTTGAACTTACTCTCTCATTAGGGGTAGGTTGAGACCTTTTTAAGGTCAGACATTTTCTTTTAATGTGCGTACTGAAACAAATCAAGATGAATCTTTAAGATATGTTTGTAACTGAGATCCAAAATTCTTATGAAGAGAATCTTACCTGTCTTGACTCATTACTTTTTCCTTGTTTCTGAGCTTCATTTCAATCAATTCATTGCACTTTTGATCATATCTTCTTCTCATTTCAATCATTTCTACCTCAGATTTCTTTTCTACTTCATTCATTTTAACTAATTCTCTACATTTCAGTTCATACTTTTCTCTCATTTCAGCCATTTGTAACTCATGTTCCTTTTGCACTTCAGAAACTTCCTTTACACATTCCATTTCTACCCTCTTCACTTTCTCTTTCCACTCTTCATCCAAACATTTCATCTTCACATCATATATTTCTCTCAGCTCCTTCTCCTTCTTTCCCATTTGATCTTGGTGCTGTTTTTGTTGACTTACCCAGTGGGGAATGAAACGTTTCGGATTAAACCAGGATTAATTCAAGATAAGTTTCAGTTTGACTATCTGAGTTATTCGTACCAGAAACCTTTCTTAAACGTCTCGCTGAAATTAATCTCGATCGGATGGATCGCAAATTATTCCTTAGTCGGTGCTCGCGAAACGTTCTGCTGCGATCGATTTCGAAATGATTGCGAAACGTTTTTAATTCATTAACCATAGTAGGACGTATAATGTTTTAATCGTTTCGGACCACATCCAAAAGGAATTCGGGAAACATTTTATGAGCTCTCCCGAACCTACGTAAGTTGTACTTCTGACATGAAAATGAAGTTAAGATGAACAGGACATTTGTTAAGTCCAGTTTGAAAATGTTTCGTTTGGACGTGTTCAAACAACATAACACATCAAAAACATATTGAAAATTTACAATAATGAATCAATGTTAATTGGGAGGAACCAGTGGGTGGGCGTTATTTCATCTTGAGCATGTTGGTCCTGCGAAGACCGAACATCCTTCGTAAGAGATTATCTTTATATAATCTTTAGAAAACGTTTCCGGAACATATTACGAGGAGTGCTCTGGCCACAAGGGTTGTAGTGGAATGGGGAACGCAACGTGGCAGATTTCTACCAGAGCACCTCCGTAGGTAAGTGGGTAGCGCAGTGGCCTTGTAACTCAAAGGCTGAGGGTTCGAATCCGACTGGAGTCGGGCATTGGTAAGTGTAAAATTCTGTGAAATTGAAACTACTATAATGTCAACACCTTGGACTGTGGAGGAAAGCCAAAACGCAAGGAAAACTTCACCAGATGTTCAAAATTAAATTTTAACGCTTTTGATGGAACATATTAAATACGTTTCTAAGACTATCCCTCGAAACGTTTTCAAGACTATCTTATATACGTTCTCAAGACTATCTTTTGAAACGTTTTCAGACCGAACTATGTGCACTCAAAAGACAAATCTGATACGTTTCAGTGGTTCGTTCTCAGGACTAATATTAGTTCGTGCGAAGCGTTTTCAAGACATTTTCAGAATTAAAAAATCCTTACTGGGTAGAGACTGCACCACAATCATTAGGTTTTGAACTTTGTTTTTCAAAATTTGTACTTCCTACAAACAAGCAAATAAAATAAAAGAACCTGTAGATGCAAAAAAATGCTTTTTAATCACTAGCCATAATAGAATATATCTGTACTCACTGAAATGACTGACTGAATGCCTTCTCTAGTAGATATCACATCCTGATAAAAATAATAATTATGATTTAAAATTATAAGACATTGAAACTTAATAAGAATACAGAATGCGTTTCAAAAAACTTACAGCAGTCAATGAAGCTTTGAATTCTCTGAATTCAATTTCTATGGTGGAATCCTTGTCCTTTAAATTGCACTGGGGACAAAACCACTTTAAAAGGTCTGCAAGAAAGAGAATTCATTAACTATAAAATAAATGCTATCGAAGTTTGTTCACACTTTCAGCAAAGGGTGGTGTAAGATTTATACCATCAGACTTTTTTACGCCAAGACAACTACCATGAAACCACTCCTGACATCCATCACACGATATCATGAACCTGCATAAAAAATTTAGAAGGGTTTTAATTTTTCAATTTAAAAAAAAAACTCTACAGCTATGACATACGGATAGTGATGTACCTGTTGAAGCCAGCTGGCTTCCGACAAATACAATATATTTCCTCAGCCATGACAACACAGATTTCAGCTAGGAAAATAAAGAGAAAGTTAGATTTTATAAGAGCCATGAGAGACAGCCCTTTTTTAAAAGAAGAAATAGTTACAAATGAAAAGGAAACTGGTCAACATAACCTAAGTTTATTAAAGTATGAATGGTAGGACATATGAACAAAAAATTAAAATACATTTAGTATAGCTTGATAAAAAGCAAGAAAAAGATACTAAAAAAACAGCAATTCCTACTCCTAGAGACGGCCTTTCGTGAAAATTCTTGGTTCAACAACAACATATACAACAGAATAATCATTCTTTTCATTGACTCCCCAGTGCTCCACATTCAATTTTGATACCACAGACACAAATAGAACAATTCAGCAGACTTCAAAACACGAAAATTTCACAAAATACCCATAAAAAAGAGAAAATTACGAGCATAACAGCTTACAACGGCTCTCCCGCGCAACTTTGCACCACTACTACTAAACTTACAGATCACACACACTCACACAGTCACTTGGACATGAGACAAGCCCAACACAGATCCAATATTCGATTTCCTGCAAGTTTTGTGATTAATATTAGAAAATTATGGACTTCTCTGATGAGGAAGAGTTGATGTGCTTAGTAGAAAGAAGTTTAATTTTCAAACTAAACAGTTGGAAACAACAGAAGCAGACACTGAATCATACAGAGTTTCATTTACTACCGAGGAAGAAGCTCTAGAATGGCTAAAAAGATATGAAGATAAGTCTAAAACCCACTGGATAGTTGACAAAACATTTCCAAATCCAGATAGGTAAGTAATTAAATTGCAAAACATAGCTGATAACTAATGGACTAAATAGACAAATTGAAGTTTGTCCGTTTCTCTCTCGATTGGTTCTCATCCTTCGTACAATAGTTCCTGGTCTCAGAATTACATACATATTAGTTTAAAAACAGTTTACTGCAGCAAATCAATAATTCATTTTCAGGTATGCTTATCGTCATATTTTTAAGTGCAATCTTTCTAAAAGAAATAAGACTCCACAAGGCATTAGAAACCAGCAATGCACCCAGGTAGCAGCGTGGCGCGAAAAATGCGCTTTGAATGCGCAAAAGCGGCCGCAATAATTTTGCAGTTGTATCGCACCTCAAAGGCGCTTGAAATAACCGCATGTAAGCTGCTTTTTTAAGCGCCATGCATGAAGCGCGTGATATGCGCCTGAAAGGCGCAATTCACGCGCTTCAAGGCACACGCGAAAAAAGCGCAAAAATGGCGCTTAAAATGCGGTTGTTTCTCATTGTTAAGAAGCGCTCTTACATCGCTCATTCTGTGCAGTACTGGATGCAGTCTTTTTACTTTTTATTGGATGGGTCGGGGAGGAAAGTAAAGACAAAGTATTTTACTCGAGAAGTAGTTCAATTTATTGAGTCTGTAATTATTTTACAGAAATGGCGAATTTCTCGTTCGTTTCTTGAGGTATTCCAAATGGTTACAGGCCCTTATTACCTAAGCCTGATACAAAATCTAAGTCATGCAGTACAAAGTCAATTCGTGCTTGAGAAAATGCGAAAGAAATAAACCAAAGCACAAGGTACAGAAACAAGGAAAATCGAAGGAACGCAAATCTGAATTTTAATTATAAAGCGTGCAGAAACAGTTTCAAAGAAAAGCATGCCCAAAATGAGCCAATATACAGAACAGCAATAGCAGCATGATAAGGCTACAAAACTAAAACAGAAAATGAAGGAAAAAGTAATATGTTTCTTCTGAGGCCTCAAAGGCACCAAACAGCATCAGAACAATGAGCAGCAAGGCTTACTAAATTGACAGAAAATGAGACCCCTATTCAGGGGTCTCAGGCAAAAGCATAACAACAAGAAATTAAAGCAGCAAGCAAGGCTCCACAAAAATAGAAAAAGAAAATACCTTTTAGTTGAGACAAATACAAAAGTAAACAGTTGCATTACTCTTGGTCTTCGTCACCGTCTTTCTTGGACTTACTTCTCAGCCAGCCGGAGATAGCCCCACTAATCGTGGACTTTCCCACCTTTCCATTAAACTTTTTGGTACATGACTCTGAAATAAATAAAAAAATCAACATTGCACCAAAAAACAATTAAAGGCACATTGGATGGAAATATACCTACCCACAATAAGCTTGCCACATTTTAATCCTTTAATACCAGTCTTGGCACTGGATCCTTGCCAGTTTAAGGTGCTTGCCAACTCTGGCGAGAAAAGAGTTTTGCAAAAATTTGTGGCCATCTCTTTTTCATTTGAACCTTGGCCTACATGCGCACAGAAGTGGTTCACCTATGGGTAATGCAAAATACCATTTAAACATATTAAATATTATAAGAAAAGTGTTTTAAAATTAATTGCTACTTACAGCAAAATTAAAATTGTCTGACTTGCGCAAAAATATTTCCCATTCAAAAAAGGAGTCCCTGCTTTTTAAGGGAAATGTTTTAGGCCATCCTTGGGGTTTTTGAACATTATCCGCCTTCTGTAAAAGCTGCAGCACAGTATCAACTTTCGCTTCTAAATTTTCCAGGCGGCGACGAGCCTTCTCTTGTTCAACTCGAATACTTTTTAGAACCACTCCAACTGCTTAAGCATAAGTAAATTTAAATTACTATTACAGAATCTAATAAAAGGGCAGTAAGCAATATTTAATGACAAGTCTTTTTTGTAGCTCTCTCACCTTCTTCTTTAAGCAAGCAGGAGTCAGAACCTAGAACATGAACTGATTACTAATCTATTCAGGTGAATACTTGCAGAAATAATTAAACTCACTGAAACTGGCCATTTTTTTTTCTGATTTTCTTTTCTTGGAAGCCTCTAGGCGAGTCTGAGCTTCTTGAAGCTCTCTCTGCACAAGCTCTCTCTGCACAGCCATATGAGAATCGGCTGGAAAAAAGTCATAACATGAGAGAAACTTGTAAGAAATACATGAAAGTTGTTATGATTAGTGACCTCATAAAATGACAAAAGAACTCCCGACTGTCAGAACACATCTGACAGAGGAAGGTGGGAAAAAGATTTCTTCTCCCACTCTACATTCATTTTAGTCTAAACCGTCCTTTTTGTTTTAAAGAAAAAGAGCTCTTACTGTCACTGTCTTTCTCCTCAGTTTCAGAACCGAAAAAACTACAGCTGTCATTGATGTTTTCATAATTGTCTAAAAAGAAGAAAAGTTTTGTTAATCCAATTATAAAAATTGACCAAGTAGAAACTATTGCAGGACAGCTTACCATTATCTGATTGGTCAGACGCCTCGAATGAAACATCAGATGATTGCTGTTTTCTATTTTCCAAAGCCTCCAGACGAGCCTGTGCTTTTTCAAGTTCTCTCAGCACATCAGGGGAATCAACTGAAAAAGGACGGAGAAAAATTCTAAATATTCATCCACAACCACCCAATCAAAAAACCAAAATGGAAACAGGAAACTAGAGACGCTGGACCCAGCAGGAAAAAGAGAGAATTCCTAAAGCTAACTGTACATTTGTTTTGTCTTTTGTTTTACAATGAGAGGAAATTAGCTGTTAGTGCCAAGAACCCCTTGGGATTGCCCAAAATATTTTCCCTAAAAAGCTGGGACATTTGTTTTAAAGTTTTGCTATGAGCGGCAGTTTAGATATTTTCCCTTGCATTTTAAATGTGCTTTGCACTTTTCACAGATGAATCACAGTGCACATGCGGCTCACAATTTAATTATATCCTTCAAAACGTACAACAATACTTACTGTCAGTACCTCCATCCTCATCTGATTTAGTCGATTTAGTCTTAGCATTATTTGTCATTATGGGCTGAGTCTCAATCAGAGGGTTATCGTTTTGACGACTTTGATCTGCATCGCTGAAGTCATTCTCCACATACTCAATAACCACGTCTGGGTTATGGCCAACGTTTTCATTTAAATTGCCAATGATCTCAACGGTTTGAGGTGCCGCAGGAGCAGTTCTAGGCTTGACATTGGAAGCAATAACTATGTCCTTACCACTTTTAACATTAGTTTTGAAGGTACGTGGATTAAATAGGCCAGAAGAAGTTGGCTTTAGAGTTTGAACCCTTAATTCAAAAGCAGATTCTGCAGTAGCAGAACAGCCTGGTTTGTTAATTGAATTTTTTACTTCAAAGGCAGATTCTTCAGTACCAGAACAGCTGGGTTTGTTAATTGAACTATTTACTTTAAAAGTACTAAGGACAGGTTGTTTAGTACTAGAACAGCTGGGCTTGCTTATTGATGGAATAGTTTTAGCAAGAGCAGCAGACTTCCTAAAGAAGGAAAAAGAAAGATGCGTACAGTAATAATAATTCAATTTACAATTTGTTTTTTAAATGAGAAAAAGGGAAAACTAAATTGTACTATTTAATTCAAAAGATTTCTTACTTAGGAATTTGGGGCAGTTTTGGTGGGGCAGGAAGTTCTGCTCTTTTTTTCATCTTTTTAGGCGGTGATCCAAAATCCAGTTTCTTCCTAAATTTCTTGCGGCTTCCTTTGCCAAGCGTTTCAGGATCTGTAGATTCCAAGCCATCAGACTCATCTGCATATCGTAGCTTGGCTCGGGCAGCAGCATACGAAGCTGATAAAAAAGTTAATACAACATGAAAATTTATACAAATTAAAGAGTAGTGCACCTAAATATCTCAACTTACGGAATGTTTTTCGGACGACGCAAGGATATGTGACCCATGAATCATCTGGATCTGCATATTTCCTGGATGCTTCTTGTTCTTTCACAGGATTAGCTGGGCACCAGACTACATTATCTTTGATCCATTTGTGGGGAACGGAAGCAGTAACAACTGACTCAGGAGTGACACAGTCAATAATGCTATACGGACGCCCCTGTTCAAAGGAAGAAAAAATATTAGATATAGGATTCTGTGATTTAAGGGTAATAATAAGACATTTACCTTTCTTTGAATTTTATAAAAGTTAAAGAAGGAATGCATTTAGTTCTACACTAAGTGAACAAGTGGTATGGCAGCAAATGAAAGTGGTTCAACTGGGATCCCAAAACATTTAACAACAATATCCTCAAGATGATACACATAGCAGTCAAGGCTCAAGTCAGAAACAAGGTATACACCAATATTGCTTGAGGGCATAGGATAGTCATACAAATCTTCACTTCTTTCAAAAAGTCTAACAACAATCTGCCTTTCCTGTCCCTCACAGAGAAGAATATTTTGCACAAGGGCAAATTTCCCATCTGAAAGACCAACAAAGTTGTCAGGCTGGGAAATGGATATTGTAAATTGATTATCTTCATATTTTGAATACTGTGCAATGACAGGTATTTCATCCTCAGGCAATGGGCCATTGTGATGCATTGCTAGCAGCCCACGACCTTTAGGGCGTCCCTCTCTCCTATTAACTTTCTCCATTTCTGTCAGCCTGCGATGAATTTGTTGAACGGGTCTACTAGAAGATCTTAGAAGACTCTTGATTACAGCCAACTCACCCTCAAAACAATAGGCGGCAAATGCTGACAATTTCCCATGTCTTTGAACATCCTCCCAGAGGTGCAGCAAGGAGTGAACGTTATATACAACAAACTGTCGACCAAAGACCATAGAACTGTATGTAACAAATAATTCCACAAATTGTCTGGCTTCACGGAAATAAAGTTCAATCAGAGAATCACTGTGCATTATGTACATAGCACTACTCAGGAGCAGAAACAATTTATAAACTTCATCTTTGAGCACCTGACGAAATACTACCGGGCCTACATAAAGCAAAACAGTTCTGAATTCAGCAGACTTCCAATTGGCAAATCTATATAGAGTTGGTTTTCTTGTAAATTCGACAGGAGTGTGCTCGGCAACAATGTCAAGCTGTGCACCTAATATTTCAATTTGCGCTGCTGACATTCGGGAGACTGGAGGCCCTTTAGACAAGACATATTTTAAAAATCTTTTGCATACTCCTAAGTCGACCAGATGCATCGAGTCTAGGGGAAACTGAGATATGCAACGAGTTTGCAAGTCAAGAAGTGGCGTTTCTCTGTGATGATGAATGGGGTCCTGTCTTTCTGCAAAAGACTCATCCGTGCGAAGCTGAGCAACTTCAGTAGAAAAAAGCTGAAAACCCTCAAAGTCACCTTCCTGGTCACAACGCTCACAACCATTAGCAGAAGTGTGACCCTTTATGCATTTTAAATATGCACGGCCTGGAGCATCTGCTAAATAATACCTTACATCCACAGGATAAATTTGCCCAAATAATTCAATGCCATTAGCTCTTAGTTCTTGTACATCCTGCATAAAATCAATCAAAAAATCATCAAGTGGATTTGGCTTTCCTCTTCCATAGAATAAGCCAATAACTGATGGTTTATCATCCACAAACCCTATCCAGCGAAACAGAATGGGAGTACACTCCATGCCTCGACTGCGATATATTGGAAATCCATCAATAAAGACATCAAAATCAATTCTGTTGAATCCTGGCTTAATACCACTTCGAGATTTAGACACAATAACTTTTCTCAGACCAATGTGACAGTACACACCATTCACTAGGTATTTCAATTCAGTTCTCTTCGGAGTCTCTTTCAATGTTCTAGCATCCAAGGGAAGGCCTGGGTGGTATGGCTTTAGAATTGCCAGTAGACTATTAATAGCAGCATGAGACACTAGGTAATGATTGCTCCACACTTGCAGCGCATGTCTTAAGTTGGCATCAGCATTTTCTTCCTCTCCCTCATCATTGTCGCTGCTGTCAGGACTGGAAGGTTCACCGTGAGAGCTGGACGACCCACTGTCACTACCATCACTTTCCACAATCCATTGAAATTCTGCATCAGATGAGCCAGAACTTGTTGAATTTGCTGGGCTTTGAACTGGACTTGGCACAGGACTCGCATCTGGGCTTTGAACTGGACTTGCCACAGGACTCGCAACTGGGCTTGCGACTGGACTTGCCACAGGACTTGCAACTGGGCTTGCGACTGGACTTGGGGCCTCAACCACAGCATCAGCATTAAATAACCCAGCAAATTCTTGATTAACGGCATTGTAAGCCTGATGCCTTATGTGCTCATTTCCATGAATGATCTTTCTGTTAGGCATGACTAAAATAATACACTGATAGAAAAAACAAATCACATTCCTTCTTTAACTAGACCACTAATTGGTTCACAATTAGAACTTACCTCAGGCTCGCTGGTCATTTTCCCTATGATTATAAACAGGCCCGATTCGTTGATAAAGAGTTAAAGAAAAGCACAGAAAAAGATGTGAAGTCCGTTATAACCTCAACCAATGCCACTGTAAAAAGCTAGAAACTTATTCAAAATATTAAGTCTGGACCTCAAATTGATAGCGCAAATGATTAGATAGTTACTTCAAAACCTGTTCAAGACAAAACTTGTTCAATTCAAATGTAAGGACCTAGTAAAACTCTGTAAAGAAATGGAGCGAGGTAGTCAGGAAAGTGTAACCAAAACAAACGCGGTGGAGTTCGGCGTTTTCGAGTTCGTGTATTCGCCGGTACTATTTTACGCGCACGATTGCGATTGTGATTCAGTCAGGGACTATATTCATCCGCAGAGAAATGTAGTTCTCCGGGTTTTCCCTTTTCTGCGGAGGAGGATCATGTACAGGCAAGAAGAAACGTAAAATTGTTAAAATAATATCACCGTTTAATGAATTTATTGGTTTTTGAACGAAATGTTTTAAAACATGTCTATGCGCACAAAAAGCGCACTATGAAAACCGCTAAATAAGTGAGAGGTGAAAAGCGCATTTCCCTAGCGCCCTTAAAATTGCGCATTCAAAGCGCATTTTTCGCGCCACGCTGCTACCTGGGCACAGCCTCATTAGAAATAAAAATTAAACTAATAACAAAAGATACAAGAAAGAAAGACCCCCTCATTGGTAAAAATGACCCGCCTTTACCAGGTATTGTTATAGTGAGGAATTCACACAATCATCATATAGAAGTAGGCGATTCAATGCAATACTTGAGGGGAAGTGAAAATTTAAGGAAGACATTTGAAGAGTACTTCACTGAAATGGCACCTGGTCAGGCAATGCGATTACACGAAGAGAAACTTTCACTAAAAGAAAATGGTGAGATTCTCAAAGCAGATGGTCACTTCAATCCTCTTCCAAACACCGTCTACTATTGGCACAGAGAATGGCGTAAGAAACATTTTGGACCTCCTCAACATCCACTTGAAACTCTTAAAAGCAAATGTGAACAGTATGAGAAGGATGGTAAATATAATTAATTTTATTCAATTAGTTGTAACTTATTAAAATCAAAACAATAATTACTTACTTACTTGCAGGCACCACAGTAGTTGTTTCTGATGAAGCCCCATGGTGTGTTCTTGTATGCACACCCATTATGAAGAGAGCCCAAGCACTCGAGTCAGCTGGAGAAATCATCTTCATAGACAGCACTGGCACAGTGGACGCATCTCACAGCAATGTAACAGTTATTTCTACTGCTACAAAGATTGGGGCTGTTCCAGTGTGCATGCTAATGCATGAAAGCCAGACCACTCTATGCTACACCAAGGCATTTAAGCTTTTTGCAGAGCATTTTCCTACAGGTTTTGGAGGGAAAAGTGTAAGTATAAACCCACAAGATAAAGATACTATACCTGCTTGTCCCTTTTGAAATTGGTGTTGTTGATTTTAACAACAAATTAATTTACGGCTTGACATTTTCAAAAATTTGAATGGCGAATGAAGTAAAGATTAACTATTGAACAATAAAATATAAAGAAAGGTTGCATTGGAAGTTGGTTTATCTTTTAATGAAAGTAATGTTTTTAACATTAAACAGATTAGTTGTATAATGACACTTCACATACTAAAAATTTGTCAATTAAATCATGAGTAAATAATTAGACCGTTTTAAGAGAGGAATTTTTTTCTTGCCAGTATCCAGAAGTATTTATGACTGATAACTCAAACACTGAGAAATCTGCTCTTGAGATGGTGTGGCCACAGGCTGAACAACTCCTATGCCACTTCCATGTTGTGCAGCAAGAGTGGACTTGGCTCCTAACTGCAAAAAACCAAGTGGAGGTCAGCCAGAGGCAATCATTTATATCATCATTTAAAAAGGTAATAAGAGAACAATCTGCTAGTTATTATTTAGCAATTCTATGGACCCAGAGAGATACTTAAATATGAGCATTATTCATTTTTTCAGATAATGTATTCTAAAACTACTGAAGAACTAGAAGAGAGTATTATGGATTTTAATAGCAGAGTGACTCACAAATCATACAACAAAAGAGTGAATGATTTTTTGGACAGAAAGAAAGAGTGGGTATCACTGTTCCGTCAAGATTTACTGATGAGAGGTCATCAAACTAATAACTATTCCGAGGCCACTATTAGGATTCTCAAAGATGTTATCTTGCAACGGATCAAGGCCTACAACCTGGTTGCTCTAATTAATTACATTATCACAGTCTGGCAAAATTATATGAAAACTAGAATTCTAAGGGTAGCATATAATAGGGACTCAAAACCAGTGCATGTGTATGAAAATTTATTGAGAAAAATGGATGCTGAGCTAGTTAAGAAAATAGTGAAGATTGATGAGCACACATACCAGGTTCCTTCAGCAACAGATTCTGATCTTCTATATGAAGTTGACAGAGGTCTAGGAGTGTGCAACTGCAAGGCTGGTTCCAGTGGGGCGTTTTGCAAGCACCAAGCCTTGCTGTATTCTGCCTTTGGAGGATATTTCCCAAATGCTCCTCCTATATTATCTACTGATAGATATCAGCTGGGTCTCTTAGCGCTGGGCAACAAATGCCCACCTCCCAAATTCTTTCTGGGTATGAAAGAAGGATTGGAGGGAGGCACACCTCTGACTCAGGATCTGTCTGTTGTGACTGAAATGGAACAAGTTGAACACGCAAGTTTGACTCAGTCTCAGGTAAAATCAAATAAAATCAAAGAAGTTAATATTATTTTCACACTTACCAAATGCATTTCATTATTTTCTTTTGTTGAAACAGGACATAAATGCTGAATGTTTGGAAGTTCAACAAGAATCCTGCTTTCAGCCTGAGGAAAGAGAACAAATAATTAAAGAATTTTCTGAGCAATGGGAACGGCTTAACAATTTAGGTAGCAGTGAAGATAAATATTTAGAGTTCTTAAAAAAAGCTACGAAAGAAATGAAGAAAATTTCAACTGGAAGTGCAGCAACAAATGCCGTCATCAATGTAGTGCAGTCATTGAAGGGCTATTCTTCAAGCTCAGTTCGACAGGGACGAATAGGAGTGCAGGTTACATCATTAGCTAGAAGACCTGAAGGGGCCCCCAAAACAAGAAATAGACTGCCAGCAGGACGCAAGCCCAACAGCACTACTGATACTGACAAGTTAAAGAAGACTAAGAAACCAGCTAGGAAGCGGCAGATTGCAGAAAGCATTCGCAGGAATATCGCCCATGTCAAGTCACATTAAGATGTGCTGAATTGCTCCATTTAGAATATAATTACAGCCTTAATAATTTGAGGTTTTACCATGTTACTTTTTTATTTTAATGCATTGTTTTCTATTGAATTTTATTCTATTTGTTCATAAACAAAGAGCCAAAGAGTGTTTTAGGATTTTAGAATATGACTTGAAACCTTTTCCTGAAGCCTGCTATGCTTGACTTCAAAGGACTTGTACTCTTGATTTATTTATTTTTTGATATGTATTTCATAATATATATTTGTTAATTTTTAATTTATATCTAGCTCAGTAAATGAAGTGGAGATTTAATTTTTTAAATCCGTAGGGGAGAGTGGGGCACATTGGTCCGTTTTTTTTTCTTTTGGTTCCCTACGCCGCATGTGATGACCCCAAAAAAAGTTTTTTGTGCCAAGTCTTAGTTTGTACATTACTTTACCTTAGAAAACCATCCCCAACATTTTTCCGACCATGCAAGCTGAGATAAACCGAAAACCCAAGAGGCCTGCAAGTGGACCAATCTGCCCCGGGCCGGGGCACATTGGTCCGACCTATGGGGCACATTGGGCCAAGCTGGAAAAAATGGCCAGAACCGTTATCTACGCCACTTAATGATGTGTTGAGTGATACTCTGTGATAAAGGAAGTCGAATTTGTCAAAAAAAGTAATTTCAGTTAGGTACTTCGTACTCTCGTATTTGTACTTAAACAAAAGTAGGCTAATCAAAAATAAAATTCTGCTAACTAATTAAAACAGTAAAAACAGTTAAGAATATTTTTTATAAATGTCAGAAAATGAAACCATAAGAAAACCTAACCTAACATTTGTCACAACACTTCCTGAAATATCAAAATTTGCAATTTTAATGGATACTGTTAGATTGGCACAATGTGCCCCGTAAAAAAGCGGCCCAACCTGCCCCAAGTGTAGCAGATACATTCAAATGCTTCTAGAATGCAAGTAGTTGTTTCTAGCCCATTCAAAACTATATTCAATTTAAAGGTAAGTGATCAGGCTTTCGTTTTAAAAAGGTGCCGTGATTAAAATATAGTGTTGTATACCCCTAAACGAGATGGTTGTAGAGTAGAAACATTTTACTTTTACCTGTTTTATGGGGTATTCAATACTTCACCCCTGGCCATTTGGATTGCGACCGTTGACGAACGGCGGACTCTTCGGAAAAATAGTCGGGTAGGTGATAGCTTCTTCCACTGTCCGAGTGGTGGCGCTGCGGTCGCTCTAACCTCGCAAAATTCGAAATGGACCAATGTGCCCCATGGACCAATGTGCCCCACTCTCCCCTACATGTCTGGATCCCATACTTACTTCCATTTTCTTAGTCGGGGTCTGCATAGTTCCAAATAATTTCTGTTTGGCTAGAAAGGAAGTAAATTTTAATTATTATGCAAAATAGTTTGATTTTCCTCCACGAAGATTGAGTGTTAGCCTTACTTATATCATTCTGCAAAAACAGTTTTCTGTTCACCCGAACCACGAAAATCCAATAAACCTGTAGGAAAGGAAAAGTACAGACGACACCAGTGAAAAATAACTCATAACTCAAAGAAACGGGAATGCAAAACATCACTATCGGTGTACTTACCAGCACATACATTACAAACACATGTGTTTCTTCGGTAAAAGAAGTATCATCTACTAAATAAAATCTTCCGTCTGATATTGAAACGCACGGTGCCACACAAACTACGTCAAAACGACTAAAGTGGCAAGAAAAATACAATCACCCCCCGCTTTTGCAAATATACGCAAGCTACAGCTGACGATCATGTGTTTGAACGTAGAATTGCTCGAAATACGCTGGCCGGCGACTCGGCTCCACTCGGGGTCTGCTCGGGACTCGGAGAGGCTCGGGACTCGGGTCGCGCATCGGCAGCCAATCAGAGCGCGTGTGGGGGGGGGTTGGTGCCGAACTGAGGAAGGGTTTCATAATATGCCAGCGGGAGGTTGTTTCTTGCCATTCTCCCCTGATGAAGATTGGTGGCGGTTTTTTTCGTAGGATGGTTTCAACTTCCGGTTCTTCTCGGTCTTTAGGGGGTGCCTCCTTTTGCTTGGTTTTGAGGATTGATGTGGTCTCCTTTAGGGGGCCAAATGAGTTCTGCAGGTTGATGGGTTTGGGTGCCGGCGGCGCTCTTGGTTTTACTGGGTTAGATGGTTTTCGGAAGACATCTTGGTTTATGATGCTGATGTCTTCGTAGTCGTTGTATAGTGGGTTTGACTGGTCTTTGTTTCTTGGCGTGTAGAACTTTTCATCTGGGTCTTTCAGGTTGTCCACGGCGCTTTGGACCCCAAAGAAGGAGTTTTCCGGGTTGTAGCTTGGTGTCTGTGCTTCAGTATTTGGCTTCTTTGAGGTTGATAGCAATTCAGGAGAGCCGCTCGTGTCTCTCCGGCGCTTGACCTCGGTGAGTCTGCCGTCGGTCTGCACATTGCGAGCGTCTGGGTACCTCCTTCTGCATTCATTAGCATTTGCATAGTGCCTGCTTCCGTACGTGGCAAGAGTGTTGTACTGGATGTCTAGGGCCTCTCGGTCCATCATGGAGCGGCTGTTTATGTTCATGGATTGCTGGAGAAAGTCGGCAATGCGCATATCATGGGGGATTGCAGGTGTGGTCTTGTCAGCTTCGAGGTGGACTTGGGCCAGGAAGAAGGTGAGGGAGTTTGAGAGGTCTTGCGGTATGTCAGCTGGGAGGCAGTCGGAGACTATTGGTTTGTAGCCTGCTGCTTTGAGAAGGAGGCCACATGGGAATTTGCATATTCCCGTAAGGTGCTCAGAAAGGAGGCCTTTAGCAAATTCTGGAAGACAGGAGATTGTCTTGGCGCAGTAGTGGCATGAGTAGGTAAATGTATCTTGGGATGCTGTCCAGGTGCTCTTTGCTGCTTCCCAGCAGTGGTCGTTACCCCACAGTCGTACAGGAAGGGGGCCACTTTCTGTAAGGCATTTCTTGCTTAAGTGGTACTCGCGCCCGGCAGTGAACTTGTCGGTGGAGAATATGAAGGTCATTGAGCAGTTGTTGCATGTTACTTTGTCGTTCGCAAGGACGAGGTCTATGAATTGCTGTGCCGCGAAGAGGGCGAAGCGGGCTCTGGCGTCTTCTATAGCGTACCAGTTTATTGCTGCGTCTTTGGTTCTAGTGAAGGAGGCTTCCTTGCACTTGTTCTTGCCGTGCAGGGTTATCATTTTGAGGTAGTCAGGGTGGTTTGATCTGATGAAGTCAAGTGTTTTGCAGCTTCCGCATGGGATCGCTGCGACATTTTCATGTCGCAGCATATTCCAAGGCTGGGTCATGCTTGCTTGAATGTGGCCTTCAGCAGGCGCGCTGTTAATTGGGGCAGGTGGCAGCATCGTAGGCGTGTTTTGCTTACTCATGTTGTTTGTGTTTGTCGGTTGGCGGCTGTTGTGGGTTAGGTTTCGCCTGGGGGAAGGCACCGGCTGCCCCGAAGGAGGCACTGGTGGGTGCTGGGTTGGGGCCCCCCGGCTGAAGGAGGCCTGGGTCTGGTTTTGCTGACTCTGCGGCGGTGGTGCAGGTGTGTCGCTGTGAGGGCCTCCGGGAAAAGGAGGCATGTATTGTTCACTGGTTTCACTGTTTGTTCCTCCTCCTTTCGGGGGGAATGTTGGTGTTGCACTGGTGTTGGAGGGCACTGGGACCCTGGCACTGAGTTTAGGTTCACTTTCACTGATCACTGTTAGTTTGGCCTGGGCCTGAAGTTCACTGCGGTGATCCACCCCCGATGTTGGCGTGTAGATGTAGCACTAGGTGTCCGTAGGAAGGGGGCACATAATCCAGGCGGGTATACACGCCCAATGGAGGCCTTTCGGCTAGCTCCTATGCGAAGGAGGCACCTGCCCGAAAGGAGGCACTTTTCACTCGCGGCTCGGCGGCGGTAGCGCGGGGCGCGGTGGGCCCATTGCTGGCGGCGGAGCGCGGCGCGGAGTGGTGGGGGGACGTCTGCTCGGCTCGGCGGACGGCACTCGAGTGATGACTGTGGATGGGTGTGGCGGCGGCGTGTGTAGGAGGGCGGTGCCGTGAGCAGCCGCGCGAGCCGCAAATGGAAGAGCTGCGTTTCGTTGCGTGTCCGCCGGTCTGTCGGCTGTCGATGGGCAATGGGACCTGTCGGCGAGTGGGCCGTCTTACATAGAGTCGTTGGTGTGGCATTTGTACCGGGCCAGCGCGAACGCTAGCCCGACTGTCAAAAATTACACGCCCGAGGTATCTACATTTGAGATACTCGCAGAGGTCAACGGCATCGGAGTGCAATGACGCCGTCTCGCCCTGGGGGAACCGCCTTCGTGATCACGGTTGACCCCTGCGCCAGGTAAGTATGCCTGTTTGGCGCGCGGGCATGGTCGCCTGACCCGGAGTGGTGTGTGGCTGCGGCGCGGGTGGTGGCCGACCGCGAAAAAGGGCGTGGGCGCCACCTCTCGGAGGCTTTCGCCGAATTGGTGATGGACAGTCGGCAGTCGGCAGAACAGAGAGACGCCCAACGTGGGGCTCGAACCCACGACCCTGGGATTAAGAGTCCCATCGACTGAGCTAGCCGGGCGGCGCTGCTCCGTTTCGCAGCGGCAGTGCCTTTGCCGGTCGCTGTGCTCATCGCCAAACAAGCAAAGAAAGAAAGAAATGCAAGAAATAAAATCAAAGACGCCCGATGTGGGACTTGAACCCACGACCCTGGGATTAAAAGTCCCATGCTCTACCGACTGAGCTAACCGGGCTTGCCGACAAGTGCCGCCACCTCCGTGTCTCGCATGCCAAGTACGAGACGGCCCCGACAAGACGACGCTCTCCTTAAGGATTACTCTTTAGTTATTAGCCATCCATGACCTCAGAATCAATTGATTGATTTTTATTACAGATTCCTCGAGTACCATTCTTACCTTTGATTGGTTGGGGACAGTTCCCCAGTGTGGACATACCACATTTGTACAATTGGGGACATGCCCATGTTTACCTGGTGGAGAATGCACCAAATTGGGAATCAGCTTTGGATGCATCCGTCACTGAGGCTGAGTGGGACCTTAGTCAAGACATAGCAGAGGATGTAGGTCAAACCAACCTTGCTCGGAAAGGTATGAGATTTCTGACAAGTGACCACATCCTTGAAATAATGGATGTCAACCAAAATGGCTTTTATTTTGTGAAAGCCCGTGTGCAAGCTTCCATGAAAGCTGAAATTTATTTTCCGACTGCAAGCATAAGAATTGTGTCAGGCAGTATCTGTGATTGTACATGCACCTGTACTTTGAGGACAATGGGACGATGCAGTCATGTTGCATCCATGCTAATGTTCATCACCAGACATGCAGAAACAAAGGGATATGGAGGTAAGGAAGTTTTTTTTTTCTTTTTCAATGCACATATTCTAAATTTTCAGGCAAGAATTATTTGATTGGTAACAAAAACAAACAATCACTCTCAGTCATACACTTGACTATTACAAGTGTTCTATCACAAGACAATACTCAAAGTCTACATAATATAATCAAACGTTTCAATAGTAAAACATTCAGTAAAATATATCTATAAAAATGAAGTAAAACCATAAAATCAACAGTTTAAAAAAAGGAAAAAATAGTCTTTTGCATTTCTCTGCTGACATCAACTTGCATCTATCTATCTATCTAAAATCAAAGTCTGGCTTCTGTCAGTCATAATTTCTCTCAGTCTTTCTTCTTTGATTGCTCTTTCTTCTTATCCTTTTCCTGTCCAATGTAAATTCTTGTGAAATTATAAAGGAAAGCTGCTATTAGAACGAAATCTTCCAGATAAACATTGTTCATCAGTTCAACTCTGTGCGCTAAAATCAACCAATCCTTGATCTTGCCAATCACATGCTCAACATAAATTCTAACTGAGGCTATGCTTTTTGTTTGTATTTCTTGTCTTGCAGTCAGATGGGCGCTTTTCCTTGGTTTATCAGGTGGCTTTATTAGAGTAACCCCAATATTCTTCATCTCTTCTTCCAAGCGAAAACCTCTATCAGCCATGACAGTATCTCCTTTTTCTAAAATATCCATGAGGCCACTCTTGAGCACAATTTCTTTGTCAGAAATTCTACCCTCAAAGCATGAGCTTACAAATGATACTCCTCTATAACATGATATGCCAATCAAAACTTTTCCTGTATTACAATGTTTATAATCAGAGAAAGTGTTTGACTGCTGCTGTAAGTTGGAAGACCTTTCCAGTTGAAATTCAGCACAGTCTATAATAATTCTCAGATTTTTGTAAGGGGCAAAGCACTGAGGCTTGTTTCTGTTTTGCTGTTTTGCAGAAACTGCCATATAAGGCATTATTTCCTGAAATGTTACAGCTAATAGTCTCACCCAAGTACTAAATATTATTGCGGCTGTTGACACAACAATACCCATCATATAAGCTATGTCATGCAAGGAGAGGTCTCTTCTCATTCTCACTAGCACAAGAAACAGGCGACTCTTGAGTGAAACCTTTCTCTTTGGTCGAACATTAATAGAGATTTTGCCATCAACACCATATTTGATTTGGCTGCATACACTGTTTCCACCAATCAGATCATAAATTACTTTGAATTGTTCAGGAGTTAAGCCAGTGAAATACCTGAATTCTCCTGCATTTTGGACACATGTCTCATAACTGACTAGCGGAAACTTTGTCTGGCAGCCTATTGTTCTGGTTCTTATATTCTGAAAAAGAGGAAAACATTTGCTACATTATCTGTTAAAGTAAATGGCAATTCTCATTTTTTTTGCAGCCATGTCATGCACCAGCAGACCCTGTGCTTGGGGACAAGGAGCTGTAATGAGAGATCCGGGAAAGATCAAGAACAAAGCATACGGTTCTGAGAGTCACCAGAGGAAAGCCTTTTTTGATCCAAGACCGACTGAATTTCAGCATAAAAGTGAGGAGCAGTTACATGCACAATGTGAGCAGTTTCTGTTTAATGTACAGAGACTCTATGTGACAAACCCAAGTACGCCTTACTATCCAAACCACCCGAAACCAAACAATGACAAGGAAGATCAGTCCAAGCCAGGTACTGCTGATAAAGAACAAAAACAAGAAATTGAATATTTATTTGACTTACATCTGGAATTCTACTATGCTCCCTATGATGAAACTGAAGAAACAGAAAAAGTGATAGTTCTCTTATGTAAACAATTCTTGGCAAACTTTAAGGAAACTGCTCGCAAAGGGCCATTTGAGCTGCCTCAAACCAAAGCACAGTATAAGTCAGAACAGTGGCATATTATTCGGGCTCTGCATATTACCGCATCTCAAGCTAAGAAATGTTATCATTTAACACCTGTTGGGTACAAGTCATTCCTCAGGCAACATCTTTGGAAAATTGATGCTTTTAAAGGAAATAAAGCAACTAAGTATGGCTTGCAGAGTGAGCAGAAAGCTCTAACAGCGTATGAAGCACTGTTGAAAACAAAAAATCCAGCTGTTAAAGTTATGACTACCGGTACATGGGTGAATCCTAGTTGCATGGAGCTTGCATGCAGCCCGGATGGTATTGTACTGTCTAAAGGGCAACCCACCAAGCTAGTTGAATTTAAATGCCCAGCTTTGCTGAAGCGAGGTGACCCGCACAAATTCGAAGAGCACCTGACAAAAGCTCAGTGTCAGCGTTTCTGCTTGCATAGGAAGAACAATCAATTACAGCTAAAGAAAAAACATCCTTACTGGTTCCAAATCCAAATGCAGCTAGGCATTATGCAATTGGATGAATGTGACCTGGTTGTGTGGACACCCAAAAATATGTTTATTCAGACTATCAAGTTTGATATCAAAACGTGGATGAAGTACAAAGACCGTCTAACCCATCTTCACCATGCACTGCTGATTCCTGAATATTTTTTAAGGCGTACACCTCGTGACTTGCAACCATGCATCATTGATTACCTTGTGTGATTTCTCAATAGGACTAGATTATAAAGATGTGAATGTAAATATGTAAATTACATACCTCTAAATTTTGTTCTATGTGAATTTCCATGAATGAGGAAAAGTCCAAGTCTGCTGGATGCTCATTTGATATTATTATTGTAGCTGACTGGTGGAGGAGGAGAAAATTAATATTCTGGACTTCAACAGATAAAATTGATCATAGATAGTATGTAAACATTTTAAAGATTATTTGTAAGATTATTACCTCTTTCCTTTGAAATGTTTCATTTTGTTTTATATCAGAAGTATCCTGGAATCAAATTTTCTTATTATTTAACCTGAAGCACACTCGGCACGTTTTTGTCCTTTGTTTTAAACTTACATCCAACAGCAGCTTCCTTCTCACTGCCTTTCTAGGAGATGTATACTCAACATCAATTTTTGTGTTGTCAGGTGCGTTCACAGCAGCTGATGGCGAGTTGACAGGTGTTGAAATTTTTGAAGGTGTGCTAGTTAATAGAGGGCTGCACATCCAAGAAACAACCCCATTTTTTGTGGGTGTACAATGAATTTTGATATCTTCTCTTTCATAAAGAATCAAGCAAGAATTTCTTGAAACATTAGGGCTTTGAAGCAGCTTTGTAATATTATGCACCTTTCTTACCTTGAATTTTAAAAAAATTGTTAAAGTAATGACATCAAAACTTACTGAGATCAAATAAATCATCATCACACTCACAGAAATATCATCATACAACCACCAATCATTGTCAATTCGACAGAGGGATGTATAATGGCCACTCTCAATAGTGCGTCCATGGTGAACCACAACACTTTTTAAATGATAGCGTGTGTCTTCCAAATCCAGATCCATGTCACTTTAAATTTCTTTTTGAAATTTACCCTGCTGTCCTGTGAACCTAGCAAGATACAAAATCAGATAGCTTTTGCCATCAAGGAAGGAAATGGTCTTTATCTTGTTTTTGTTGGCTTTGCAACATCTACAGTATGAAACATAGCCATCCTGCCAGTGGAGATCATTTAAAAGTTCTTGGAGGGATGAGTAGTTTTCTCGAATACTGAGAGTAAGATACGACTGAGGCATCCCCAGTAAGGAATTTTTAATTCTGAAAATGTCTTGAAAACGTTTCACATGAACTGATATTAGTCCTGAGAACGAACCACTGAAACGTATCATATATGTCTTTTGAGTGCACATAGTTCGGTCTGAAAACGTTTCAAAAGATAGTCTTGAGAACGTATATGAAATAGTCCTGAAAACGTTTCGTGGGTTAGTCTTAGAAACGTATTTTATATGTTCCCTCAAAAGCGTTAAAATTTTATTTTGAACATCTGGTGAAGTTCACCTTGCGCTTTGGCTTTCCTCCACAGTTCAAGGTGTTGAAATTATAGTAGTTTCAATATTCAGAGAATTATACACTTACCAATGACCGACTCCAGTCGGATTCGAACCCTGAGCCTTTGAGTTACAGGGCGGCTGCGCTACCCACTTACCCACGGAGGTGCTCTGGTAGAAATCTGTCCCGTTGCGTTCCCCATTCTACAACCCTTGTGGCCAGAGCACTCCTCGTGATATGTTCCGGAAACGTTTTCTAAAGATTATATAAAGATAATCTCTTACGAAGGATGTTCGGTCTTTGCTGGACCAACATGCTCAAGATAAAATAACGCCCCCCACTGGTTCCTTCCAATTAAAATTGATTCACTAGTATAAATTTTCAATATGTTCTTGATGTGTTATGTTGTCTGAACACTTCCAAACGAAACATTTTCAAACTGGACTTAACAAATGTCCTGTTCATGTTAACTTCATTTATATGTCAGAAGTACAACCTACGTAGATTCGGGAGAGCTCATAAAATATTTCCCGAATTCCATATCCTTTTGGATATGGTTCGAAACGATTTAAACATTATACGTCCTACTATGATTAATGAATGAAAAACATTTCGCAATCATTTCGAAATCGATCGCGGTAGAACGTTTCGCGAGCACCGACTAAAGAATAATTTGCGATCCGTCCGATCGAGATCAATTTCAGCGAGACGTTTATGAAAGGTTTCTGGTACGAATAGCTCAGATAGTCAAACTGAAACTTATCTTGAATTAATCCTGGTTAAATCCGAAACGTTTCATTCCCCACTGGGTCATTGTTGATGATGATGGAAATTGGCAATCCCCACATTTCACTGAAATTTAAAATAGAAAGAAATTTGATAAAAAATTAGAAAGATCAATATAACTTTGAACACAATACAATTGCATTATTATACTCTTACCAACTTCAGATGTGGTACAGCCAAACATTTTACCACTATCTGGGAGCTCTGTGTAAAGTGCATTCAGTAGAATACTAAGAAATTCTTGAGTGTCCTCCTGAATATCCAATAAAAGACTGTCACGAATACCTTTAAGAAGCAACATAATGTCATAACTAACACCTACTCAAAATACAAGTAAGTAGTAATATCACACGCCAGCACATAACTCACAGCTCATCTGCATCAGATACACATAGGGGTCCACTATATCTTTCCTCCTATGCTCACGACACAAAGCCTTCAAGGCATTTATCACAATGCCATACGGTAACTCTTCAACCAAAATATAGTTAATGAACTCACAAGCATGAAGTAACATCTACATAGCAAGGGAAGAGAGAATAAGACAGAATGACTTTAACATGCAATTGATTATAGAACACAGAAGCTTTTATCATATACAGTTGATTTGTACCTGAAGTGTAGCATTTGCCCAGCGAGTGTTGCCTCTATTTACAAACCCGGCCCTTGGTTTCTGACAGGGATCCATTTTTAAAAGCCTGGAAGTACAACAAAGATTACATTTGAGCTGGATGGTGGGGTTCTTTTTCTCAAGTAGAATTTTTTCAAGTTTTAGTTGAAAACTTTGCTGCGTCTTGACAACTCGTAAATCCATTAAGAATTGTCTATAAAAGTGTGCTATCATTAACCGATTGGTAGGTTAATGTTTACCAAACTCCCGTTCGGAGGTGCATATTAGTAGGTAAGAAGAAAGCATGAACGCTACGAATTGTACTCACCTAATGCTATTTATTTATCTCGCTCTTCACACGGTAACATAACTCATGCCATCATTATTTTTATTTTACACGCCAATTTGAAACGGAACGGGTAAGCAAACCCGGGCCCGGTGTAAACAGAAACGCATCACATATTTCTCATACTCATACCCCCCACCACTACCCCCCCCACCACCAGCGCGCTCACGACGCGCATGCGTGGCGCGAAGCGCTCAGCCAATCAGGACGCTTTTGTTCTATCTGCTATTCTTCTCCCTTTTCTAATCGAAACACACTATTGTCTTGACCCACACATTTGCAGTCTCTTTTTTATGAATGTTCATTAATAATGGTATCGTCAGTTGGTATTGGATTTTTTTTTTTATGTTTGTTACAGATTGGTTTTATTGGCTCCCTTACTAAAACCCTCATTTTATTTTAATACTTGAACGTATAATTGTTACCTTTTTTAATGAATTTTATTCAAGTCAGGGTGTGTACGGTTAGTGTTTTTTTTTCCCAAGTGCTGGTGATGACGCCTCAGTGAATTTTGTCAGATCTGTTGAGAAGTTGTCATAGATCTGTTCGAGGCACGATTCTATGGACCTCTATTGTTTTATTTTCAAATTACAGCTTAGGCGACCTCTTTCATCAGCCGAACCCGACAGGATAGACAACAGTTTTTTTACAAACTGAACGCCGTTTACCATTGGAAACTCCATCAACAATCTTTCTCTTCTTGCATTTCTCTGCTGCTTTTCAAGAGGTGAGATTCTGTGTTATATGTTATAAGCACTCTTCTTCTTGAGTTAGTTTGAAAGGTATGAATTTTAATCGTGTTTCTCTCTTCCAGGACCTTGGAGCCAGCGGACTCTGAGACTGTCAGGACAAGTATCCCCCGTCACACTGCGAAATGAAAGCTAAGTATTTTGGAGTAGTTTGAAAATGAGTAGTATCTTAAGTGTAACACAGCATGAGTGGGGTATGAGAAACTGTCATGGTGATAGTTGTTTTTCGTCAAGACACTTTCTCATACCCTGCTTGTATGCGAGTGTGCCTTGTAGCAGCAACCTTTTGTTGTCTGTGCGAATCATGTGTCCTTTATGGTAATGAGTTTGCTCACGTAGTCCTGAACTGGTATTTGGTGCCGAACCTGTACCATATTGTGACATTCTTTTCCGCATGTGTACTTTCAAAAGGTTTTTGGTATTATGCACATTTGCGATCAGTCGCAATTTTTTTTTTCCTTCTTCATTTTGAAGTCAGGCATGGGTGGTTGAATAGTTTACAGACAATGTATACTGTGTGCGTGTTCTGGTTCTTAACTTTTCTAGGATCCTTAACGCAGTGCTGCACCTCTCTATGCTGTCCCTTCGGTCCAAGAGTTGCAGACTTTCCATCTCAAGTGGTTCACCCATGATATGAAGTATTATCTCAGCTTGGAAGGTATGCAACCCACTTCATTTATTAGCGTTGCAGACTGGCTCCCTCGATAATTTGTGTTTGTACAACCAAACACGAATCAGAAGAATTTTTTTTTCACCTTATTTTATCATCTCTTTCAGGATCATCATGACGAAACTCAAGAGAAGAAGCTGTCCAGATGCATCACTATTGTTGTCATGAAGCTGCTGCGAACCGTTTCAGGAGAGCAATTGTTTCTTTTTTAAAATATTGCGTGGTATTGTTTTCCGGTGGCCCAGTGTACCATTTACAACCCGCTCCTTGAAACTCTTTTACCAATGCCCCCTTACAATTTAATGTTCTACCTATGCCTTTCTTTCCTCTGTCCTTAAAATTACCAGAACTTCAGCATCACTGCCCTGCCACCAGTCGCACCCCTTTTCCTCCTTTTTTTTCCGTTGCGTTAATCCTCTGGGAGATAAAATGTGCTTCCTCTGGCCTCAGATCGTCGCCTAATGCACCGTTCGGCCAGTGGCGGTTCTGCAGAGCTTCGCTTGACCCGTCCGCGGGGTCGGGTGGCACCCCTCGCCCACCGCTGACGCCCTGGCCGACTCGAGTCCTCTTAGGTGGAACGTGATGTGGCAGAGCAGGTCGCCGATCGCTCGTAATAAAGAGCAAGCCAAGAGTAAGCGTCTCATAGCACCCCACTCACCACCCTGGTCGAGCTTGGCGTCTTCATAGTTGGTTTGGTCGTTGGGGCCTTGTGACGCCCTGCCTCCTCTTTAATGAAGAAAGTATGTCTTCGCGTCACGCCCCGTCCGGGTTTTCAACCCCACCCCTTGCGTTTCTATTATTTTTCTTTTTCATTTTTAGCAGATGATACGAAGGTATCAGCCTGCTTGTACTGTCATACAGCGAGCAGTATGCGGAGAGCAGCGCAGCAAGCAGAGAGCAACCGGCAGAGCGAGCAGCTAGTGTGGCATTATATTATATACAGGGGGGAAAATTTCGCGCGGCGCTCGGCGCGCGGCGCGCGGCGCGCGCCCCTCACTACTCCACGCCACCTCTCGGGACGCTGTGCTGCCGGGCCGCCGGGCCGGTGCCCCCTCCCGCCCCGCGCCTCCCCCCTCCTAGCCCAGCGCGACAGCGCTCCGCTTCCCTGCAGCCTGCGACGCGTAGGGACCACGGGGGCCGACTACAATGGAAAGGCTTCGGCGGCCTATGTTGTTGCTTTTGCTGTTGTTGTGACGTAGGACCCACGGACAGCAGAGGGGCCACCACAATTGCCCGAAATATATGACACTTTTGAGAATGATCAAAACACACACAAACGAAGACAAAATTACAACCAGAACACCATTTCACCCTACAGATATCATATCAAACTTATAAAATGCTCTCCTCGGAAATAAGTCATCACAAAAATGTCAAAATTGCCGAAATTAGCATGTGATGTTGGCAGCTCTCCAGTAGGCGCGCGCTTCGAATGCACAGTAGTTTCAGCCGGCTGCTCAGTGGTACTTTGGAGTTCATTGCCTTCAGTTAAGTTTCAGCGTCAGAATTTAATTGCTCTGTAGTTTAACTTCAAAAATAAAAGAGATGTGAATATTAATATTGTTTTATTTATTTGTTTATGCTTACATTTGCTGCTGAATTTACAACATGACTATGAAGCACACCGGTACATTTGATACTTGGATCACCAATAGCCCTCAAACATTGCTAATCTTACAAGTAATTACTGTTCAAATACCGTCATGCACCCGGGAATTTTCGCGCCCACACGCACACACTCGCGCACGCGCATCGCAGGTGACAGGTCATGTGACATAATATTTATGAGGGAAGGCTGGTCAAATCACCTCCACCACCCAACACAGAGGCACATGTCTTCCCAGCTACCGTCAGACTGGCCCATTATTGGGAGAAAGCGAAACGGCGCCGTCGTCGTCGCACTCAAATTGTATAATACGAGAGTGTAAAAACACAAGGCTAAATTCACCACATTTATCTTTCTTCACAGTACGGTAAGCACAAAATAGCAAAGACATGTGGGCATGAGGGATGAATTTGTCCCCACTCAGCTGCAATGTTGTGCATATCTCAATCACATACACTCTAAATGTCTTTGGACTTTTCCATGGACAATTTTGAGCATGACCAGAGCTGGTAATATTTAAAAATGTTTATAGACTGTCTGCAAAATTGCTGCCCAACAGTCCACTATTATGTCCATAAAGAAATTTTGTAATCAACTACGAACAAATTTGTTCTTAGTTGTTAACAAAATTGTAGACAGCACTTTTAGTAGCAATTAAATTGTCACTAAATCAGAGGACAAAAACGTTTATAGAAAATGTCCACAGACTTTTAGAGTGTAGAATGCTGCATCCTGCAGGTGGGATATTTTTATTCCTCTAAAGGACAAATGAATTAGTTATCCTCAAAAGAGAAGGAAATACGTTCCTTTGCACGATGCAGAATTGCATCAAAAAGCCTGAAAAATAGTGTCTGTTTCAAGACTTACAGCTACTCCCAATTACAGTGACAGGGAGCTAAACAAACAGCCACTGTGAAAAATAATTTTAAAGGAACTTGCATGATATTTGTCGGTTGCATTGGTTTAAAATTTTAAAATTATAAGTACTTGAATTAATTCAAGTTAATTAACAAGCAATAGGCTTTCTTCCAAATTGACTGAGATATCTTTCACAGTGAACCTTGATGAAAGTACTTCATCAGAATTTTTTTTTTAATCATAAAACAATAATAAATAATATTTTCTGTTTTTATATTATAGGCGGGAATGGTTGGACTTATTAAATATACCCCGGTTGCTGGAATTCAGTAAAAGGCAGCTGGACAATGTGCGGATTTGTGGGCAGCACTTTGAGGAGTCCTGTTTCCTCAGTTCCAAGAAAAACAGGCTAACTTACAATGCTCAGCCGTCTAAATTCTTACAAGGTATGTTAAACACCCAAACGCTGTTAAAATGTTGCTGATAATTTTTGTACAGCCGGAAACAGAACGTTAAGTCCAATAACTAACACATACTCGTAATAATTTTGCACAATGCTGGGCCCGAGTCCTGTTCATTATTACAATGTAGTAAAGATCTAAATAGAAATTTAGACCTCATAATAACACACTCAACCCAATTAGAGACTTCCTGTCATTTCTGTTCACTCACTCAGATTTTCTGCTCCTACTTGATATTTTGGAATTATGCACAGATTCCATCCAATAACACTTTAAATATCTGCTTGGCAGGTACAACTCAGTCTTCTCAGTCTCTGGATGACTCCGGCATTCTTGATGACTGCGATGACGCCGGGAATCAGACAGATGCGGGTGGTATCTTGAACTCAGGGCATATTGAGTTGTCTGAGTTGTCTGAGCCACTGAAGCCTCCAGTCCTTCAAGTTCCTGAAAAAGGTAAACAAAATATTTTAGAGTGTTTTATACAAACGCACGCCAGACGCTCATGAAAATTTCAAACTGCAGCTACTTATCGTAACAATTTTCCACAGAAATGGAGGTGATTGATGACAATGTTGATTCGCCCATCTTTATCACTGAGGACACTAAGATGGTGCAGGAAAGTTTGGATTCACCCGAGTCATCGGTCCCTCAGCAGCTTCCTGGTAAAGCATCAAACAGCACATTATTTTACAAAGTTCATTCACACAAAATTCCAACTCCAACTCTCATAATGATTTTTTTGTTCACTTAGATATCGAAATGGATAGTGCCTCGCCTATTTTCTTTTCTGAGGAGATTGCGATAGACGGGCCGGATCAGTCAATCCCCGAGTCAATCTCAGCTGACGTCACTGGAAGTACCACTAGGACACTCGCGCCAACCCCACCGAGGAACAGTAAGTTGCAAATACACTGCTGGTGCCCCTCCCCAACATGGAAGTTTGACCGGTTACAGGGAAATTTTGTGCGCGCGACATTTTTTACGTCGCGAGGGGACTTTTGCGATAGGGGGACATTTCGAGGGGCCCTTCACTAAAAACAATCGGTCTGAAGCCTAGCACAAAATCAGTAAAAAAAATGCAAACAAAATCAGAAAAAATAAAAACAAATCAGAAAAAATGCAAAGAAAAAAATCAGAGAAAAAATTCAGAAAAAATGCGACAAATTAGAGGAAAAAAAAATCAGAAAAAAAAAATCAGAAAAAATCAGAATAAAAATTGCTAAAAAGAAACCAGTGAATAATCAGAAAAATTAGTGAAATTATTAATATGAAGCATACTCAGGAAATATGAAACAAAATCACACTGAAAAATTGTTGAAACCTCGAATTCATAGTAAAGGACCTCTCGAGACATCCACACAAAAAAAGAACATGTCAGTAAAATGTTTATAATTTGTCGGTCTGTTTAGAATACTCACTCTTTCTTGTTGTCCTGACTAGGTCCGCGGAGCGGTGCTATTCCTCGGAAGCGTAAGCTGAGAGGGCTGCCGGTTGTGCCCAAAGTTCCACGCGCTAAGCGTAAGGACCCTGATTTTCTGTCGCTGTACAAAATGCTGGTTCAGGTGCGGGCAAGGGCAGTGCGCCTGCAAAAAGAGAGCCAACAGAAAACTAATGAAATCAAGAGGCTGAGGGAAACGCAAGAACAGACGGTCCTAGAGAGCTTTCGCCGCAAGTTGACACCTGCCTTTTTCAAAATGCTTCAAGCGAACCTCAGAAATGCAGGAAGAAAAAAACATGGCTTTCGGTACAAGCGCGAGGAAAAGTCAGTGTTCCTGGGAATCAATAAGCATGGACCCAGCGGCTACTTCAGTCTGCCAATGATTAAGCCAGGGCGAAGTACCATCTCCAGGACTTTGAACCATCTTAATTTCCACCCTGGTCTTAACAACATCTTAATGCGGTCTATGACAGTCTGCATTCAAGAAATGGAAGAAAAAGACAAAGATGTCATTGTCATCTACGATGAGATGGCACTGCAAGTTCATTTTAGTTATGACTCAGTCAAGGACATGGTGCTAGGTGTAGTTGACCTAGGCAACGGGGACCGGAGGGACTTACCTGCAGAGGAGGTCATGGTCTGCATGATCCGCAGTATTTACGGTGGGTGGAAGCAGCCCTTCTGCTTTTGGTACACCCACCGTACTCTGAAAGCTCCTGACTTCAGAGCCATGTTCGAGGAGTCCCTCCGTGGCGTCCTGGCCACTGGGCTGAAGGTGCGCGCGGTGGTGACGGACGGGCTGTCGAAGAACAAGGCGGCCCTCCAGTTGCTGGGGTCATCTGATGACAAGCCCTGGTTTCATCTGGAAGGACAAAAAATTTTCACTATGTCAGACATACCTCACCTCCTGAAGTCACTTAGAAATGCTCTCCTAAAATATGACCTTGTCATTCCAAGAATTGACGGCACAGAAGATGTAATTCAGCTAGAGTACATGAAAAAATTTATTGAAAGTGATATGAAGATGCAGCCAAGAATTGCGAAGAAAGTTACATTGTCTCATTTTAATTTAAATAATTTTGAAAAGATGCGAGTGGCTCCAGCAGCCCAGTTGCTGAGTCATTCTATGGCCCTTGGTGTGATCACTTACACATTTCTTGGAGTTTTCCCAGCAGAGGCGATGGCGACTGGGCGCTTTTGTGAGAAGATAAATAAGTTCTTCGATTCCCTGAATGGTGTCCCGGTGCCAGAGCAGGAGACGGAGTCCCTGAAGGTGGCTCTTACTCCAGGTTCACCCCACCTGCAACTGTGGCAAGAAATGTGGGTGGAAATTCACAATTGGAATTTCCCAGGATCCAAAAATTTAACTTTCCCTCAAAATTGGCTACTAACCTTGCTTGCCCTAGGTGGTCTTTGGGAAGATTTGCAGAAGGAGGGCCGGACTTATTTGCCTGTGGGAAACTTGAATGCTGACCCGATCGAAAACTTCAACTCCAGGACAAGAAGCGCTGGTGGGTGTCGCAAGAATCCCAGCACAAGAGACTACCCAGCCGCATTTGCAACTAGCCTCATTAAAGACATCACTGGTGCTGAAATCAAAAAGAAAAATTGTGAAGCTGATGAAGCTGAACATTTCATTCATTTGGACACACTCCTGGATTTAGCAGAGAAGGAAAGAGTTATGCCTGCACTTGAGGACTTGCAAGTAACTGCTGCGGCTACAGGAGAGGAGGTAGAGGAGGAAGATTGTATTGATGAGGAAGAAGATGTGGAAGAGGAAGATGAGATAGAAGAAGTAAGAGAAGTTCATTCACTCACCTCAGATGATTTTTCAAGACGGGTGCAAGAGAAGTTGATAGCAGCGACAGGGGCCCACACTGCTGCACCAGTAGTGGCAGCATATACAGAGAAGTGGCAGTGCGAGGAGTGTAGCTGCATTCTTCAAAGTCCGGCACAATTTCCTCTCCACATCCTCTCCACCATGGCATCGACATCTTCATCCTGTAATCAAAAATTACCATCATTATTAATCACTCAAGTCACTCAAGTTATATATGAAGAAGCGAACAAACAACTCACACCAAACATCACTGTTCCAAACATCCTTCAGGACTTCATTTCAAACATTGAAACAAATTCTACGGTCAAGAAATTGAACTTGTGTGCTGCCCATAAAGACCAGAAGAAATTTATTTTAAAAGCTATTGGAAGGAAGGCTCTAGAAGACATTTTACTAGTTTTAAATCAAGAATACCAGGCAAAGAAAAAGAGAGGTCCAAATAAAAGCACAAAACTTCAGATGGTGAGCCATATGTAAAGTTACAATTTATAATTCAGTTCTCACATTCATAAATATTTTGTGCTTGTATATAGTTTGTTAATATTATGTGGAAGCCCTACGTGGCAAGTATTATTTTTTAGCCCGCCCTTCTGCTTTGAAAAAGCTTTAGAGTGGGCTTATGCAATCGATGCGGTGTCTGTCTGTTTGTTTGTTTGTCTGTCTGTCTGTCTGTCTGTTCCACTCGAAGGAGTTGAGCTAGAGAGTTGAAATTTTTAGGGTATCTTAAGGGTCACTCCTGGACACCGAAACGCCTGGTGCAAATCCTGCTAACCCTCATTAAGGCACTGAAAAAAATTACTAAAGTTTTCACGGAATAAAAAAAATAAAAAATTTTAACTTTTTCCAACCCCGTCGACCCGTACCTCTCCGGAAGCGTCTTTTCGCGTCCAGTTCAATGGTGCACACCGTTTTACGAAAAAGTGGACCCAACTCGCGACTACACTGTAAAAAGCACCCGTAATTGGTCCAGTTTTCAACTTTTCTCAACCCCATCGAGCTGCACCTCTCCCCGGAAGCGTCTCTTCGCGTCCAGTTCAATGGCGCCCACCGTTTTTCGATAAAAAGGACCCAACTCGCGAGACTCCACTGTAAAAAACCCAAAATTGGTCCACTTTTCAACTTTTCTCAACCCCATCGACCCGCACCTCTCTAGAACCGTCTTTTCGAGCGCAATACAGTGGTGCCAACCGTTTTTCAATTTCCCGTGTTGCCAATCGTCAAAACTCAAACATTTCGATTATTTTCGACGTTTTCGACATTTCTCGATATTTTCCGATATTTGTCGATATTTTCGACATTTTTCGTTAATTTTCGATATTTTTCGATATTGTTGCGATATTTTTCGATATTTTTCGACATTCTCAATAATTTTCGATAATTTTCGATATTTTTGATATTTTTCGATATTTTTCCATAATTTTCGATAGTTTTTGACATTTTTTGACATTTTTGATAATTTTCGATGTTTTCCGATATTTTTCGACATTGATGACATATTCCGACATATTTCGATATTTGTAAACATTTTCGACAATTTTTGATATTCTTCGACATTTTTCGACATTATCCCTCATTTTTCGATGTTTTTCGATGTTTTTCGACATTTTCGATTTATCTCAACATTTTTAAGATATTTCGAGAGTTTTCGACATTTTTGACGTATTTCTACATATTTCGACAATTTTCTACATATTTCGACAGTTTTTGAAATTTTTGACACCCCTCGACACCTATACCGTTAAAATCGTTTCGACGAGCGTAATTCAGTGTTCCCAACTGCTGCCAATTAAAGTCCGAGTTCGACCGTTCCATCTGAGGCCGAACTCACGTATTTCGACATTTTTCGAGATTTCCGACTCCCCCTTTTTGCCAAATAACTGACCGTTTAGTCACTATCGGCACGTTTTCAAAGCAGAAGGGAGGGCTGTAGTTTCGGTGGTTCACCGTTACAAACTGCCGCTCTCCGAAGAGAATGCCTTTACGGGCCGCAGGCCCGATCATTTACAAGCTAAGAGGACGTTCTGTGTGACTAAGGGGTTGGGCCGAAGGCCCGACCGAACGCCGCCGGCAGGCCAGGCAGGCACGCCCCCTGCCGAACAGAGTTGCCAGCGTAGCGAAGCGGAGCTGGCAACGACGTTTGGCGGAAGGGCGGGCCTGCTTGTTATAATTTCATGACATAGTCTTCATCAGCTGAAGTAAAATACTTACATGTTCAGTTTGGTTTATCTCTTCCACTATTTCCCTTGTAAAAGATGATTCCACAAATCTATGTATCAGGGCTGTGATGGCGGAATGTCCAAGGTCGTTTCCTGTAAAACGTCCAGATTTAATACACCGCTCAAAGACATTTTTAAAACAAAATCACAGACAAATTAAAATGTTAACTGACCCTAACCTACAACTGTACACACTGATAACTTACCTTACAATTCTATACATCACATGACACTGCTGCGGCACATCACAAAACTTGGGTATCGACAATTTTCACACTTAAAATGCACACAGTTTCGTATCAATCGCGATATATTTCAAGACTTTCAGCCAAAATAGTTTCGCGTCTAGAGCCGGCGGGCCGTCAACAAACAACACTCACTCTTACCACAACAAATCTTGTTACCCATCTGCCATCCAAACCGAAGTAGTGAAACAGCTCAGTAGCGGAATTTTAGCACCTTTCCTGATCTCATACTTATTTTAAAACTGTTTTGTTGACTATTTCAGTATCGAAACTCCCTGCCCTGACGAATTCATTGCCCGCGAGCGCCGAGCAAATAGTCGTCATTGTTGGGTTGGCCCGCCTGGCGTCCGTGGGTCCTACGTCACAACAACAGCAAAACCAAGAACAAAGCCTGCCGAACCCCTCCCATTTGAGTGGGATCCCTTGGTAGGGACATCTACCATACGTATCATCTGCTTTCAAGTTCCGGCGTTCCGGAACTTTTTGGTCACGGTCGCGTGGTCTGTTTTTAGCAGATGATACGAAGGTATCAGCCTGCTTGTACTGTCATACAGCGAGCAGCCTAGAGAGAGCAGCCGGCAGAGAGCAACCGGCAGAGCGAGCAGCTAGTGTGGCATTATCGCTGAGCGAAGCGAAGCTATCCCCAGCACGGGACCCAAGCGTGTAGTCGGTCGTGAGTCCGTCTGTCCGTCCGTCCGTCCGTCCGTGCATCCTAGCCTCTTCTCCTCTGAAACTACAACAGGTGTCGTTAAAATAGACAGTTTTCCGTGATCTACTAATTACGGCGCAACTTAATCTAACTATGATTTTCTGATCGATTGAGTTTGAAATATTGGAACGAATTATTTGAATTGGAAGTTTCAATATTAGTATGTTGGCTGCAGCTGCCGTGTTTAGCTGGCGCCATCTAGCGGCAGGGCGCGGAACTACATCGGCCGACAGCCGCCAGCCGCCCAGCCAAGCCGAATCCCACCTCAGTTTTTTACAGCATTCAAACAAATGATTAAATGATCATTAATAGTCTTTTTCACGTTATATGCAGTCTAAAATCGCTTTTAAGGTTGCGGACGTCGCTGCACGAAGTTTCAAGTGTCGTCATTGTGTAGAAGTGTGGGTTCGAGAGATTTGTTGTTTGTTTTCGTCTGTGGCTTGGGGAGGAGTGAGATGGGTAGTGCCTCAAAATACTTTTTATCGCGTTGGATATGTGGAATGAACATCACGGACTACTGACATGATAGCCAGTATCGATGCAACTTGGTTGTGTTCTTCCTGGGTGAGTGAGTGACATAACCTAACAACATAGACAATGTTGTTTACAGTGAAGCTGTGAAACTGTTTGGTGAACATTAGAGTATGGTCTGAGTATTGAAATCAGGTAACCCCATGGCCTGAAAAGTGAGAGTTACTAAGAGCAGTATATTTTAATTTAGTTTTGAATCCTTACTTGGGTCCCCAGCGCATTGATTTGTTATTGCGCCACCAAGTTAACCCCAGCTGAACGATTTCTTTAGAGCGGAGTGGATGTTTGATTGTATTAGTGGAAGTGTGCCCATTTTGGACATACCGCAATAGGCATTTGTAATAAAAAAGAATAATGAGTTTGTAAATCGTAAACTGAATAATTGGTGTCTCATTATTCTACTAAAGATAATAAATAAAAGTGTGGTTCGAGTATTTAAATCTTACTACTCTTACACCTAGCAAGAAATAAGAAAAGAGTTTGGGTTTTTCGTTGGTAAATTTTGTAGCATTTGGTTCCTTACACAATCCGTATTTCCCAGTGATACGATTTCTGATTGAGCTAAATCGTTTGCTTACCCAAACTTACTCATTGAACCGTTATGCCTAAGAATTATGATTGAAAAGAGGTTACTCCACTAAGTTATTGATAGAGAAAAAAATGTTTTGAAAACATGGTTATTTTAATAATATTTGACTCTCACAAATATTAGGGGCTATACTGTGGATAGGATTAGGGTGAGAGACCGTACTTGCAATATATATTAGTCATGCCAGGAGTGTTTACATTAAAACAGTCTTTCTAAAACATTGAACTACATACTTATTATTAATATATAGCCATATAACCATTGAAATGGCACACTTGTTTTATTTTTATCATTAATAGCTGACATTCATTTCAAAATAGATATGCCTCATCATTTAAAGGTTCTGCTGAGTCTTTGTGAATGTCTTGATTGTATTTAAAGTTGCTGGTCTCTGTTACCATATGTCTTGCAATGTCTTTTTAAATAATATTTTAAGTGACCCATTTCTGCCTTACCATGGATTTATGTGAGTTGGCAAATTTACTTCAGAAGGCTAAGGAATGAGAGGAGGGGGAGGGTGTACTGTCAGCATGTGATGCAGGTGCATTCTCTCTGAACATGTAAATGATACTGAGCCCCTGATCTGAGATGGGTGGGGGTAAAATGGAGGGAGCACCACTCGAATTTCGACGCTACCTTGCCAGCGCCTACCTGCAGGCCGGGGGGGCAGCGTATGCCGTTGCTCGAATTGCGCCGCGCGAGGAGGATGTACCTCTCCTCCCTTTCTGTCCTCTATCCTCCCTCTTCACTTGTGCCGTGATTGACTGACCGGACTGACTGACTGACCTTTTGGTTGCTCACCAAACCGGCGGTTGTGTACATTTCTTTTAAATCTCAATTCGCTCAGCAACTACGTGCCTGCCGCACGTACTCCTAGTTTTATACGTGGGGGGAAAATTTCGCGCGCGCGCTGCCCGTCGCGCGGCGCGCGCCCCTCACTACTCCACGCCACCTCTCGAGACGCTGTGCTGCCGGGCCGCCAGCCAGTCCCCCCTCCTGCCCCGCGCCTCCCCCCTCCTAGCCCAGCCCGACAGCGCTCCGCTTCCCTGCAGCCTGCGACGCGTAGGGTCATCTACCATACGTATCATCTGCTTTCAAGTTCCGGCGCTCCGGAACTTTTAGGTCACGGTCGCGTGGTCTGTTTTTAGCAGATGATACGAAGGTATCAGCCTGCTTGTACTGTCATACAGCGAGCAGTATGCAGGGAGCAGCGCAGCGAGCAGAGAGCAGCTAGTGTGGCATTATATTATATACAGGGGGGGAAATTTCGCGCGGCGCGCGCCCCTCACTACTTTACGCCACCTCTCGGGACGCTGGGCCGCCGGGCGGCCGGGCCGGTGCCCCCTCCCGCCCCGCGCCCCGCGCCTCCCCCCTCCTCGCCCAGCGCGACAGCTCTCCGCTTCCCTGCAGCCTGCGACGCGTAGGGACATCTACCATACGTATCATCTGCTTTCAAGTTCCGGCGCTCCGGAACTTTTTGGTCACGGTCGCGTGGTCTGTTTTTTTTTTCTTTCTTAAATGTCCCATGTTTAGCGCGGCTGGCTCGCCGATCGCCCGCGCGGGTCGGGTGCAGGCCGGGGTGCTCTAAGTCACTGTAAATATCAGAGCGAGGTTTGTTACTTAAAAGAAGCGAGACATTTTTTCACTGCCCCTTTTGGGCGATAAGTCTTAAGCCTCGCTCTATCTTGGTATTAATTTTAAGACCTCGCTCTGAATAAGTAATGATTGACAAACCTCGCTCAAAATAAGTAATGGCTAACAAACCTCGCTCAATACTAGTGACAGGTTTGGAATATCGCTCAAGCTAGGAAATGATTTTAGAACCTCGCTCAAATTTGGTTTAAGTCTTAAAACCTCCCTCCATTGAGAAAATAATTAGTTAATCTCTATTAAATTGGTGCAGTTTCATACAGTAGTTTCATCTACATAGTTCTTATGACAAGCATCCGGCTCCTTTCAACATCTCAACGTGCATGTTAGCTAAGAGGGTAACATTAGTGATTTGACATCAACTTTTTTATTCCCACTACGCAAACAATGGGCCTCAAGTGTTACATCCAGGCACATACAAGTCTACCCAAGTGTGAAAAAATTCCCTCATTCTCTAAAAGCATGGATTTATTTAATCTGCTCTTCATTCAAATAATTTCCATTTAAATTAAAATTTGCCACATATAAGACATTCAAGCCTTACCATACAAGAAGATAAACTGATGAGTAGTAAGATAGCCTCTAAGTTGCGCCAGGTAGCGGGTCGCCTCCAGGTTGCGGCCCCCCCTCCCCCCGGGTGTGAGTGCCGGACACGTCAGGACGTGTAACCCAACCTAAGTTGCGGTCGCCTCCAGGTTGCGCTCCACCCGGGTGTGAGTGCCGGACACGTCAGGACGTGTAACCCAACCTAAGTTGCGGTCGCCTCCAGGTTGCGGCCCCCCCTCCCCCCGGGTGTGAGTGCCGGACACGTCAGGACGTGTAACCCAACCTAAGTTGCGGTCGCCTCCAGGTTGCGGCCCCCCCTCCCCCCGGGTGTGAGTGCCGGACACGTCAGGACGTGTAACCCAACCTTAGTTGCGGTCGCCTCCAGGTAACGGCCCCCCCCTCCCCCCGGGTGCGAGTAGGTTGTGGCTCCCCCATCCGCCATGTTAGGGTACCTAGCGGGTACGTCAGGATGGCCGAGTGGTCTAAGGCAGCAGACTTAAGATCAGCGATTCGCGGGTTCGAATCCCGCTCCTGACATTTTACAGCACTGCTATTTATTTGGTGTCAGGATAGCCAAGTGGGTTAAGGCGTCTGTTTCGGGCCTGGCGCCGGTCTTGAAACAGTCCCGGGTATACCTGGTGTGTGGGTTCGAATCCCACCCTGACATTATGCACGGATTTTTAAAAACTCGCGCCGTTGCCGCCCGCCAAGGGTGGGGGGTGCTCATTGGTTGCTGACCTCCAACCCAAAGCCGATCTGGTAAAATCTTTGATATACTCCCAACGCCATACGACACACCCTGGAAGAAATTCAAAGTCACCACAAGTCACGAAATAAAAATAACAATTTTTCAACACTTAAACATGTATTAAAAACGTTTGAAATAACTAAAACGATTTTGCCGCGAGCCGAGCCATGTCGAGCCGCCGCCGCCATCTATCGGCCAGGTTTGAATCCGTCCGCCGGCAGGGTAAAATGTAGACCGGGTGATAATTCACACAAAATAACACCAATATGTGTAAAATAAAATATTAAAAAATACGCCGAAAGTGTTTCCGACATCCACAATTCATCTCCGTACGCGCATCATGAAGAATACTTATTTATAATTTTGAACCGTTAACCGTTTGAATTCACCAAGCCCTATGATGGTTACCGCTCCGGGCGAAGTGATTGACGCGCGCTGGAACGTCACTTGTCATCTTGACTAAGACGGTTGTGGGTGTTCGCGTTCGCTTTGCTTGTGAAGGAGAAAGAAAAAAAATGTCGTCGTCCTCAGACGAAGATGTACTGAGACTGGACATATCAAGTGACTCGTCGCTTGAAGCCATGGTGAGTATTACGTGATGTTAAAGTGTGCTGTGAGATGGAATCGGTTTTAATGTGCTTAAAATCGGAAGGGGTTGAAATGGGAGGTTAATGGCCGCCATCTTTGAAACCGCGAGAGAGTGCCGGGAACCTGTTGAGCTGATCGTGATGTCTCTTGCAGCTGAATTCTGTGAGATATGGAATCGGTTTTAATGTGCTTAAAATCGGAAGGGGTTGAAATGGGAGGTTAATGGCCGCCATCTTTGAAACCGCGAGAGAGTGCCGGGAACCTGTTGAGCTGATCGCGATGTCTCTTGCAGCTGAATTCTGTGATATATGGAATCGGTTTTAATGTGCTTAAAATCGGAAGGGGTTGAAATGGGAGGTAAATGGCCGCCATCTTTGAAACCGCGAGAGAGTGCCGGGAACCTGTTGAGCTGATCGCGATGTCTCTTGCAGCTGAACCCGGGTGGAAGGATCTCCACTTTGAAATGTAAAAGCTAACAATAAACCGACTGAAATTCTTGTTGCAGTTCGACCTTAATTTACATGTACTGCAGTTACAGATAATACTTACTCATAGATGCACTTAAATTTTACAAAGTAATGATAGTCAAACTATAAAATATCACGTGCGGTTGAAAAGTAGTTGAACTGCAGAAAAGTGTAAACTATTTGCAGATTTTTGAAGTTAAACTACAACTTGACTATAGTCAAAATGCAACAATTTCGGACCGTTTGCAGTTAAACTATAGTTTACATATGCAGTGTGTCTTTAGATTGAGTTTGTAGTTCGAACTTAGTTCAGTTGCACATTGTTTCTTTTCGGACTATGCATAAGCCCCATTGTCATATGCTCATAAAGTAGAGTTCAAATTTTCTAAAAAAGAAAAATTCTTCCTCTTCTTTTTCTTTCTTTCTTCTCAAGCGCCTTCCGCCTCAGTGTTTTGTTTCATATTTTACTTCATTGTTACATGTTTACTTACCTTTTGATGATGACGTTTGAGCGGCTGATGTCTGGAGTTGAACCCCGGACCTCGGAGCTGGCAGCCCGTCATGCTGACCACTCAGCCACTGGGACACCATAGCTTGGTATCGCAGTAACATGGTGTCATGCCAAGGGTCTCAGCCAGCCGGCCTACTGGTCTAACTACAGTTTGCTGAAATACATACATAAGCTACGCACGAAATCTTACGTAGTTATGTACAAAAAACTACACAGCCCCTCAGTGTGCACCAAAGGATAGGGGTAGCCGGGCCGGGGCAGCCCTAGTGACGTGGAAATATGGAAAAACCCCTGGCTGTTTGGCAAGTTCGAGATGGGTAGAATCCCCGTACGTAAGGTGCCTACGGGACGTGAAACCTCACAGATCAGGATCAGGTACAAAGACAATGTAGTTGCAGCTGAGGCTAGAAGGAAAGATTGCCCCACAAAAATTAAACTCTACAACATCGCCTCACATTGAACAACAAGAATTCTAGAGAACACACAACATGTGCGTTGTCACATGGAGTCGATTGATAAGTTAAGTGCAAACATATTAGCACTCACTAACTGCAAAATAAATTACTATCTTTCCTTATAAATAACAAGAGTGCTTTTGCGATATAAGTGTAGAAGCAGCTGCTTATACGAGTTGAAGCCAAAAGTATACTCCAAAACGTAGTGTTTTTTTAACTTTTTAGTCGTGTTTATGCGTAGTCAAGGACTCTAGCTATTATGATTTTCTAAACAGTAAAATATCCTTTCTACGATTGTACATGCAACTATAGTTCCAACCACTTTCACAAACTGCAGCCAACATTATAAATGTAAAACCAGTAAAATTGCCGTTATCGTATAGTTTCAACTACAGAAAAGGATATGAGTTGGTGTTTGCAGAAAAACATTGTTTAGTTCAGAGTTTTAGAGAGCAGTTCACAGCTACAGTTTGGGTAGTGCAGTTTAAACTACAGTCTAAATCGAGATCCTTCCACCCGGGAAGGAAGTGACCCTGTTGATTTAGTGGGTGAGTCCCAAGAAAATGACATGGAATGTGACAGTAGCCCAGGAGTCCGAAGGAAGACAATGAGACATCGGGTGAGTTCATTGATAAACATCTGTTCAGTTCTGCTGGGTTTGGACTCCACAAAAACTAGGTCCAGCTATCACAATAATATTGTAACTTTACTTCCTCTGAGTTCATAGGACTCGATGAAAAAGTTCTAAATTCAAAACAAGTTGTTTAGATATTTCTTAGTTGACAAGCCATGAAATCAAATAAAAATGAAATCAATTCAAATGGAGAGCCATTTGGATCAGTAAGAAGTGCACTCGAAAAGTGGTCTTTAGTGGATTTCGTGTCAATGTAGAGTAATACTTGGCCAAGTTTTTACATAAATCGGGCAAGTTGTGCTAAATTATTTTAAAATTCTATTACATATATTAAAAACAAAATAAAGTTTTGAAATATTTAACTGGAATATTTGAAAAGATGTATCCCATCGTAACTACTAGTTTTCTTAAAAGTTATTTGACATGTGGAATTTTTGGGTTTGGAGGAAAAGGAACTGCACTTAAAAATACAACAAAGAGATATACTAACTTTTTTCTGGTCTACTAAGAGCAGTAAGGGCTCTTTAATTTTCAGTTTGAACTACAAAATGTTTATTTCAGCCAAGTAAAAAACTTTTGCTTGGACCACAGACAATATTTCCTTGGGCTGTGCTGCTGAACCAGAAATACTTCACAACCTAAAGGTGCTCCTACAATGTCTTGTACTCAGCTGGTTTTCTAGACCGAATTCTTAGAGATAAGATGGAATTATTGTAAGGGCTCAAGTTGTTTAGAGAAAGGAGGTATAATAGTGAGTAAACTAAACCAACTCACCTCCAAATAATACAAGTTTTATTTATTTAAAAAAGTAACTAGACAGCCGGGAGCCGGCGAATCGCGGGCAAACGTAAACTTAAAATGTACAACAGTTTTCTGTTTGTTTGTTTTTGATTTAGAGAAATTTACGTTCGCGTCGCTCGTTCGCTCGCTTCTTAGTTTAAACTTTATTTTCTGTCCTGGCAAAAATGCTACATTGACACAAGATATGAACCAGGTGGTTTTAAATTAAAATAATGCAATTGTTGTCGCATTTCTATTTAAGAGCTTTGCAGAAGAGCACGGGCAGGCGGGTATAGAGATGCCTTTTGGCCCACTAACCTGTCTTTTTTTGGCCCGGCCAAGTATGCATTTCCTAGACATACGCGGCCCATAAGCTAATCAGTTTGGGTCAGTCAGAACAGCTGCGACCTAGATCGGCTCGTGCGAACCTGTGTAGGCTCAGACCTGTTTGCACCACAAAGGACCTCCGAGGCTTGCACTCCGCCAGACCTGCCGAGCTCCTTTTTTTTAGAGTTCATGTCTTCCTTTGCCCCGTCAGCCCTGATTTCAGCCTGGAAGGTAGGCAATTTATGTTGCAAAACCCATGTATGTAGGCAGCCCGCAGCACATCACCCCTCTCGTCATTCGGACTTAAAACCGCGCCCAACATGGCCCAGTGCGCGCTTGCTTGGCTCGCACTGGGCCGGCCTGGCTCGCCCGGCCCTTGTGTCACTAAACTAAAAATTTAATTTTTAAAAAATATTTTCTTCTAAAATACATATTTTTTTTACACTGGTATGTGTTTTTTTAATATTAAAAAAAAACTACTGTGATGTTTTTTTTTTGTGTTTTGTTTTGTTTGAGGCGACAGCAGCGCATCCTACCGGTTAACCTTCGATTTGAAAAGAGGGTCTACAGAGACGGCAGATTGCAACCATTCCTTTGTTTACTTTTGTGCCAAGCACATCGTTCGTCGGTCCATTGCACAGGTTATGTTTACCATGGCATTTTCAAATCAAAGTAGAAAATCTGGGAAGTATTGCTCTATGGTTGGTTGCCGTAAGAGGGGTGGTTGTATGTTTAAATTTCCAAACGATTCTAAGGCTAGGACGGAGTGGAGAGATTTATGTAAACTTACCCGGACTGTGTCTTCAACCATGTATGTGTGTCGTCGTCATTTTGCATCGTCAGACTTGTATCAAACTAGTAAGTTTGTCCTTGTATCGTTTGCAGTTATGAAATGTTTTATGTTTTAGTATATAGATTTCTATTTTTTTTCAGCTATGGGTATAACACGGGTGCGGAGAGGAGCCAAGCCGTCGCTGTATTTACCTACGAGTCATTCTGTGATAACTGATTCTAGTCAGGGCTGCTCTGTTATTGGATGTCAGAATAAAGATAAAATTATTTATGGAAATTTACACTTCTTTCCTCGAAATGCTGTCAGAAGAACTTACTGGCAGTTGGTCTGCAGATTGTTGAAAACAACCCGTAACACAAGAATTTGCGGTCAACATTTCAACGAGTCTGATTTTTATTTAAAGGGTAAATTTTTTTCTTTGCATGCTTTTATTATTTAATATCTTTTGCATATTTTTTTTTACTTTTCGTGATTAGGCTCTACTAAAATTCTAAGAAGAACAGCAAGACCTTGTCTGGTACTACCAGACCGCTTTGATGTAACAAGAATCAAAAATCGTGATGTTTTGAAAACCCTACCTTTGGGCACTTGTCAAGAATTCAATTGTTCAATTGCAAGTGCTTGCTCTTCATGTGAATCAAAGTGGATGCTTGAACAACGCTTATTGAAAGCGAATTACTGTGATCAAATATTTGCCAATGAAGTTAATCAAGCTCTTGTTCAAGAAAATACATCTGATACTCCTTTGACTCAGATAAAGAACTGCTGTTGTTCTGCTAGCGTTGTTTCCAAGACATTTATGCCCCAACTAGAATGTCCAGTTTTCTTAGAGTTAAATGCAAATGCTCAGCTGATGTTCCTCACCGGAGTTTCATTTTGTTTACTTGAATGCTTAGCAGTGGCTTTATTTGATTTTCTTGTGGAATCAAAATCAAATTTTCTTTGCATTAAAATCAGAATTGCAATCATTCTTTGTAAGTTGAAATGTAATTTCAGTTTTTCTGATTTAAGTGTTTTGTTTAGAATTGATGCTTCAAAATGTGCTATGTATTTTGTTCAAACTTTGCCTTTGCTAGCTCAAGTGTTGAAGTGTGCTTTTTTTTGGCCTACCAAAGAAGAAGTGAAAGAAAATATGTCAAAATATTTTGTTGAAGATTTTGATTTGCGGCTTTTTCTTGATTGTATAGAATTTTTATTTTGTTCTCGGTCTGGTGATTGTCCGTGCCATATTCAGTGTTTGTCTCAATGCAAAGGAATGGTGAAATCATTAATAGGTATTGCTCCATGTGGTCTTATATGTTTTGTTAGCCAGCCCTTTGTTACTGAACAAGTTTCATATTCTCAAATATTTAAGGAAAGTGAACTCTTTTCGAAAAATCTTGTTGATCCTTATAGTGATGCCATAATGTTTAGGAAAAAACTTGATATTCAAGATGTTTGTAATGATTTGGCTTTGAGAGTTCTTAGCCCGTCTTCATTTTGTTTAAAATTGAAGAGTTATACTGATGAATGTTCTACATCAAAGCCAAGCTTTGAAACATTTGTTAGAGGTGTTCATGAAAGACTTGCTACATTTCAAATATTCAATATGAAGCTTCTTCCTTGCTTAATCCCTTTTGTCAATGATATGATTATTGTTATAGGTGGTGTTGTGAATCTTACCTCAACTCAGATTTGTGAGGGTTTTCAAGTGAAACTAGGTGAAGCTTAGCTTGACAGTTTTTACTAAACATTATAACACCTCACCTATTTTTGGGAATGTTAATATGTATTTCTCTGACTTTTCTCTGTTTCTTGTATGGGTAAGTAAAATGTATAAAATGTCATGTGTGATTTGTAAGCGGTATGTTTGTGATGATTTTGCTTTGAGAGACCCTAGCACGTCTTCATTTTGTTTAAAATTGAAGAGATATACTGGTTGATGTTTTACATCAAAGCCAAGCTTTGATACATTTGTTAGAGGTGTTCATGAAAGACTTGCCATATTTCAAATATTCAATATGAAGCTTCTTCCTTGTTTAATCCCTTTTGTCAATGATAAAATTCTTGTTATACGTGGTGTTGTGAATCTTACCTCATCTCAGATTTGTGAGGGTTTTCAAGACAAACTAGATGAAGCTTAGCTTGACATCTTTATACTAAACATTATAACACTTCACCTGTTTTTGGGATTGTTAATATGTATTTTTAGGCCCCCGTTAGGGGTGCCTATTGCTCACGCCCGTGAGTTTTTTATTTTTTATTCTTGACGATGGCCCCTAATGGCCGCGGACAATCGTGTCGAGCCGATTCGGACAAAATTACAATGAAAAATACTACGAAAAATTAGAAATTTTTTGAGATAGGTCTGATGTCAAACTGTCTGTCCAGTTTTGCATAAAAGTAGTTTGCATCGTCGGTTTCTATGGTAATTGCGAGCCGAGCACCCTGTGCCGAGCCAAAATTGACACCCTCCAAAATGCTCTGGCCAATAGAAATGTTTCGCGCGAAAATACAACCAATAAAAACGTCCGCCTGTTGCTTTGTACCTCGATATCCAAAAGTTTCACCGCACGGAGTGGTCACGTCAGAATCGTTGCAGATTCACGCCATGTAAAAGGGTTCACCACTAGGAGAGTTTCAAACGTGACCACTAGCTAGCCGCCGTGGCTCCTGATTGTTGGCTGGGACTGTAATTTGGCCGTGGGCGGGGCTTGTGACAATACTGCCAACCTCAGAGTAAATCCTCAATTCATGTTTTCACTGAAGGATACAAATAGAACAACCCGTGAGTTCCGTGTTAATGCGTGGATGCTTGCACCGTTGTTTACTAAAGGCCTGCAACATCATTTTACCTAGTTACTTAATCTAAAACTAGCAAAATATATTTTGTGTTGGTTTGAGTGGACACCAAGCCGGCGTTGTTTAGAGCTGGCCCGCTCGGCGCCATGTTTGTGTCTTAAATATGAGGCGGATAAAATTCACGATTTGGGCTCTCACAGAGAGTTTTGACCTAATAATTTAAATTTCTATTTCATTTAATGGTAAGTGTGTGGCAAATTTGAAACTAGAACCCTTTAATTCTTGCCTGGTGGTTCGATTTAGTGGTTGCCAAGCGCGTTGTTTACAGCTGGCTTGCTCGGCGCCATGTTTGAGTTGGAAATGTGAGACGGATAAAATTCACGATTTGCCTCTGTGTCTGCCTCTGTGTTCCTTGTGAATGTGTAGTGGCTTCCATAGCTGTGTGCTAAAGGTCTGCAACATAACTTAACGTCGTCACTAAATTAAAAACTTGCCAAATATCTTCTAGGTTGGTTTGAGGTGGACGTGTGAGGCGCCGTGTCGCCGGCCCCGCGCCGGCCCTCTCCAACCATAGCCGCCACGGCCGGGGGCTGAGGCTCCCGCCTCGCGACTTTAAATCATTGTATAAAGTTATCAAAAGGTTGACAAGTCGAACTGAATGCGTAAATATTGTTTCTGCGCCTGCAGATAATGTTTTGGTAAGTTTGACTTCAATCTGGTGAACAGAACTGTTGCAATGGTGTGTATTTACGTAAATAATTTTACGAATCCTATTTTTTTACGTACTGATTAAACCTCCTTGAAACTTTGGGAAACGATTTCCGCATTTCTGAAACTGCCTCTTTCACATTTATTTCGGCTGTCTAACATAATGTTCAGTTAAAATAAATTGTCGCTGGGGCGTTAGTGGAGGTCCCAGCCTAGAACCATAAAAGCGACAGGACTGGGCACTCACACTTCAAACGCTCCTCGTTCTGTCGGAGGCGGCGGCGCCTCCCCCAGCCGGGCCACCGGCCTTCTTTTGTTGAGTGAAGGTCCCAGCCTAGAACCTAGAAACGACAGGACTGGGCACTCACATCTGAAACGCGCTCCGTTCTGTCGAGGGCAGCGGCGCCTCCCCCAGCTGGCTGCGAACTGTCTAGCCTACGTTTGCCCTGCGGCCAGGAGTGCCGGCGAGCCAAGCCGTCGGCATTGTCGCGCAGGCTCGGGTCAGGTGCTCGGCCCTTCTGCCCCTCTGCGTGGCGCGCAGGGGAGGGAAGGAGGACCGTGGTATATTCAGTTACCTAACCAAAAAAGAAGATAAAAATAAAAGAAAAAAATAGCTCAATTTTTTTGACTTCTGTCTGTTTTTTGTATGGGTTAGTGGAATGTATAAAATGTCTTGTGTGATTTGTAAGCAGAACTTTGGCGCTTTAATTAGTCTTTTGAAGACAGTATTGATTTGTTTATGCATACTTATGTATTCATAGTTATCACATTTCAGTCTTTATTAACTGGTCATTAAAAACAAATTACTATGTAAAAATGGAATATGACATGTAATTCATTTAAGCTTTATTCAATGTCAACCAAACAACACTGTTTAATGAAAATTAGTGAAAAAATTACACCTGTTTCCTTGCCACATTTTCAGCTTGTACCTAAAGTTTCCAACCACTCCAGAAAAGTTACTCTTAACTTGTATTGGTTTGATTTTCGAATAGAATTCAATCTTGTCAAAGTGATGTTATTTATCAATATAAGATCTGATTCATTCTTAACACGAGACAGTGCAACATATGTTAAGCCTGCTTGAAATTCTACTTTACCTAAATCAATTTCACATTTTGATAATGTTAAACTTTGCGATTTATGAATTGTACAAGCCCAGCTTAATGACAAAGGTAGTTGTGCTCTAGTACAACGTGTTTTACCCATGTACCAAGATGCTTGAGACATAGCTATTGGGATATTGCCATTTAAGCTAGGAAAACCTTCACAGCCATCAAACATAACAATAGCAAACAAGGGTACCTGGGGAGGTCCACAATTAATGGGATAAATGAGATCAACAAGGTGACCTAGAACTCCATTAACTAAACCAAGTGAGACATTGATATTTTTCCTAAGCATAACTCTGCAGCCTATTGCCAAATCAAGAATGTTTGATAAACCACTTGCGGCTTGATCACTACTGTTAAAAGCCTTTTTACAATTATTTTCAGCAGATATCCTGGCAATAGGCTTGTTGAGATTTTCTAGCTTTAAGTTATTACATTCATCAGATGCATCTTTCATTGCACAAATCCTTAGACAATCTCTGAAACTCAACTTTTCTTTGTCTTTAATACACAATAAATTCCTTTTCTTTAACTTAGCGATATCGGCTTTTGTACACAAACCACATGAAAGTCTCTCAAGGAATTGAACATAAGTTTTGTCATTAAATCTCATAGGTATGTTTAGAAAAAAACACTTTTCAAACAATGATAGCGTAAGTTTACCACGCTGTGCAAAGGATGTTGTACCAATGACAACTTCATTCGAATATAATGCATCATCAAACAGTGGACCTAACTGATTTACATCACCAAGCATTACAATAAATAGTCCACCAAATACATCAGAATTATCTTTAGCTTCTCGGCACCTTTGTTCCATCATTCCTAACAATCTTAGGCCAACCAATGAATACTCATCAACAAATAGAACTATAAGATTTCTGTTTTTTTTCCGGAAATAAACGCAGCGTATCTGAAGACATTTCTTGAAAATACTGTGGTTTTGGAGGAATTCTAAGAAAAGAATGGATTGTTTCACCATCAACATTTTTGGCAGCAACACCTGAATAAGCTACAACTGCAGATGAATCTTGACCTAACTTTTCAAAACAGTAAGTTCGGAGAGCATTTAATAAGAAACTTTTTCCATACCCAGCTCTTCCTTGCACAAAAAACAACCTTTCCTTGCACCATTCACCAGTTTTCTTGAACCCATCAATCAGGTCTTTAAAATGGTTAAATGCAAATTGTTGATCATGAGATAGCTTAGTATAATCAAAATCTTTATAATCCTTACCAACCTTTATAGTTTCTATTTCTCTACATATACTATGTAATGTATCAATGTTGTATTTATTCCAAGCGTAGTCCCAACAAAAATTATCTGAACCATTTTGCTTTACTTTCTTTTGAGTCCTTTTTGATTTCAAGCCACTGATGTAATTCCAACCATTACAATCAATTTCATTCTCATCATTATCATCTTGATCGTCACAGTCACTATCTGACCATTCAAAGTGAACATCTCTCTCATCCTCACAATGCCAATCATAACCAATTTTTGTCAATTCATCTTGTAGTTCTTTGACATCAACATTAAATTTGCTTATATCTCTCCATGGTACATTTAAGATACATACATTTTTCAGATCAGTATATTCAGAATCTGTAACAGTCATTCTTCGTGGGAAAACTCTAACAACAGCAGGCTTTTTACACTTTACCCACTGTCCTTTCCTAACATTATATAGCTTGGCACATTCTAACAAACAAATTGAATCAAGATAAACTGGTCTTTTCATGTAATGCTCAACAAATGTTAGTTTCTTACTATTATCAGTATTTGAAGCTGTTTCCCATATAGATTCTTTTAAATTTAAAATAACAAATTGTCTGCTACAATGAAATAATGGATAACTCATGAGAATATACATGACTTCCTGTGCAGAATAGTCTCTTTCAGCACAGGTTGATATTATAAGCTTTCTTATAATTTTTTTACAACTCAAATTATCTCCAGTGGTCTGAGATAATATATTTTGGAGAAGGTCATCATAAGTAACTGACTTAATTTCACATTTTGCAGCGTACTTAGCTATGTATCTGTACAAGATGTCTTCAGAAACAATAGCAGTAAAATCTATGTTACTTCTCCATGTTTGTAGTACCCAGGCATTATATTTATTTAGCAAAATATCATTGCAACGAAAATGTATTTGTAGTTCATCATTTTCTATAATTAGTTCTGTTTCATCTCTTAGCTCCTTTGGGAATCCAAATCGGCATGACAATTCATTGTTATGCCTATCTTTCGTAAGGCAATAAGATGTGGAACATTTTGTATGCCTTTGAACTCTATTAACAAGCTCTGCTAGGTCATCTTCAAGATTAGTACAGTCTGATATACACCTTTCACACGGATGGATGAGGTTTGGTGTAAAAGATAAATCTGGATTTTCACATGAGACTAACTTATCAAAAAATTCTTTCACTTTCTGTTTTTCTTCTTCAGTTTTAACATTTTTTACATTTGGAGCACCCTTAATCCAAATTACACCATGAACATGACAACTACCTCGGTGTTGGTACTCAACTCTATACCAGTAGTCAACAACATCAAAGCGTTTAAAAAAACATTTGTGTAACAAATGTTCACAACGAAGTTTAAAAAATGTACTCACAAGCCGAGGATTTTCACCAATAAGTTTTGTTTTTTCATTGACAGAGATTGAGCTTGGATTATCAACACCAAACAACCTAAATAAATCTTTCCAGTGGTAATCAGCACTAGACAATGTAAAGAAAATTGTTGGTGCTCCAAGATCACTTACCATGTCTAACAATTCAGAACAACGACTTTTCCAATATGCTTTTGTAGAACGCAATCTACTAGAGTAAAACATTATGTTTGATATTAATTCTGGGTGAGATTTTAAATATTCTTTCAATTGCAGAACAGTAAATTCTGAAAAAAAATTATTTTTCTTAACATATATGTTGCCAACATTTAAGGCTTGCCATCTCATCTGACTATTCATCATAAAAAATCTGAACCTTGGATCCTTGGCAAACCTTTCATCATAAAATAGCATTAAATGCTGTATGTATTTAGTTAATGAAATTTCATTGTTAGCTCTGTTAGAATAATCTGCCTTACCAAATGGAAAGAGATGAGTAAATGCCATTGTGATATAACCGGGGCTTCCAAATTCGTTAAGTGGTGTTGAACCAATTGATGGCCATAATAAAACATTTTCCTCAAATGAGTGTCCAATCTTATCTTTTTGAGAAACATTACCAATGTCAGGGACATGTTTGAAATCTATACCATCTAATTCTTCGTCTTCCAATTCAGAATAGTTCACATAATGTACACCTTCTAGATCTAGTGGTGCTAAATCACTGTTTTTATCTATATCATAACCATTAGTCTGATAATAAACATTTCCATCTTCTGGCAGTAATTGAATATTTTCAGTGCTTAACTCAATATCTTCATAGAATGGGTTATTAATTTTTAGCCAAACTAAAGCATCATAAACCTTCTGTCTCCTTACTTGAAAATCTTTGTAACCATCAGAACCTTCAACACGAATAGTTAAAATACTTTGTAGTGTTTGAACAGTCTGCGGCAAGACATTACAAATTTCTTGCACATTTTGCGGAAAGTTTATGACTTGTCCACTGTATTTCAACTGTTCACCTTTTCTTATGCGATATACAGAAACTACAGGGTGAACTTTGGCAATTAATTGCTGCTCCACAAATGATAGGTCAGTAAGCTGTTCTGGCAGATCACCTGGATCCATACCATTGGCATTTGTGAACAAGTGACAATCTTGACAACGGTCTTTATCATAGCATGATTTCATTACTTTCTTTTTACATTTTAAGCAAGTTTTCATTACTAAACTACTCATATAACAGTCAAAATTATTTTGGTAAATGTCGATACCATTTTCACCATAAGTATCACGGAGACCAATCTTTTTACAAAGTCTAGACAAACGTCACCTTTCCCTATCTGTCCTTTTCATTTCAAGTTTTTTCTTTTCATTGCAATTTTTTCTGAACTTTTTTTTTTTTAATTTATTTTATTTAACAACACCCCTAAGAGCTAGAGCTCTAAAATAAGGGGTTCCTACAGTGATAACAAATTTGGTGGCACAGATGGCGTGCACATATTTACATATATAAAGTAATAAAAAATATAGGTGTACAGATGAGCAAAAATTTTGTAAAGAATATAACATAATATAAATTTTACATAACAAATTTTGTAAGGAATATAGCCTAATGTAAATTTTTACATAGACATTTACATTTATATATGGTTTTCAAACAGGGTACAAGTTCATTTATTTTTTAACCATTCAGCTAGTTTTCTTTTAAACTGGTGCTGTTCTCTACATTCAACCACCTCCAGTGGCAGATCGTTGTAGATTCTGCATATTCTTGAATAGATTCCTTTAATTCCATATTTAGTGGATGTTGAGAGTGGTAGGTGCAACCTACTTGCTTGTCTTGTAGATCTTTCATGGATTTCCGTATTTAAAATAAATCTTGTCTGGCTAGACCATGACCCATTTATGATATTAAAGCCAAGAGTCGCTGTTGTTTTCAGGGCGAGTTGTTCTAAATTTAGGAGTCCCTTCAGCTTAAATACTTCTGTTGAGGGTGTTCTGAAATTCATTTTATATAGCGTTCTAATAGCTCTTTTTTGCAATAAGTTTTTTTTGCAATAACTTTCTCATGCTTTTTCTAGCTTTTTTTCTTAACTTATCTTTACCAGTTTGACTTAGTTTGGCTCTCCTATTCCTTTGTTGTTCGTTCCTTCTTGCCAAGTGTTCTTTTTTTTCCTCATCGGCATTAGTCTGTAAAAGAAATAAAGATATCGTGATGTAACAATTTCTACTAGAATTTATTTTCTCTTTGTTTGCGTTTGTAAGCTGCCCATTTCTGCCTAATTAAATTCTGTTGCTCTGGCGTTCTCTTTTTAGCTTGTTGCCTTTTCTTTTCCCTTTCTTTTATTCTTTTAAATTTTAATAAGTCATTTTCCTGAAAAATGTAAATAAATAATCAAGGTTGTTTTTGATCACAATAATTTATTTAGCAATAAAGTAGTGATGAGACAAACAAAAAAGAAAGAAAGATGGACTGAAATGCTGACTTTACAATAACAGAACCAACCCAAAATGAATTCAAGTTTTACTGTATAATATTGTACAAAAAATTAGGTTGTAAGCAGTTAAGTCTTTTGTAGTGTTGCTTTAAAAGCTACACTTTGACAACTTCTAGCAAAACTTGAACAAGTGAATTTTTTAAACTAGCAAAACAAAACATAAAGTTACTATGCTACTTAGTTTAAAATTTATCAGGATTGCGTGTGAAGACAACTTTGAAGGCTCTGCCTTTCTGACCAAGGAAGGCGAAAAAGAAAGGCTTCTTTGATTCTGTGATGGATTTATACTTTTTAAAATTTGCCTCAACTGACCCTAAGAATTTTTTTGGTAAATGCACATAAAAAAAGCCTTCTTCAAGATCTGAATCCTCTAATTGTATTCTAACAGTTCTGCCGTTGACAGTTTCAACAATTTCAAATTGTAAAACTTTGAAGAAGGTTTTTTCTGGCAAATCTTTTATGCTCTTGTATTCTGACATTTGTTCTGCTACCTTATTTAGTTGGTTGACATCTTCATCGCTGGAATCATTCTAAAATAAAATAAAAAAAGAAGGAATATTACAATTTTTAAAGCGGACTTGCAAAAATTAGCTGTTTTAGTTTTAAAGCATACCTCTTCGGTGTTGTTACTTTCTTTTTTCTTGTCACTTTTGTTTTGCTTTTCTGCATTTGGTTTGTCAAGCTTTTTCTTTTTGTGACTACGTTTCTTCTCATTTGATTTCTTTCGTTTGCCTTTGTCAGCCTGACAAAAAAATCCAGTATAAGTTACACAACTTTACAATTTAGTCATAAATTATCTAAAAATAGGTTGAATTACCTTGACACTTCCACTCTCTTTTTTATTCACTTTTCCTTTCTTGTCTGTTTCTGGCTCATTTTCTTTCTTTTTTTTAGTAGAATTACTGGATTTAGTGGAATTTATTTCATCACTATCATCCTGCAAATTGTACTTGTTAGATCAAATTGTACATAAGGGTGGTTCCACACTGAGCACCTTACCGGGCTGGCCTGGCTAGACTGAGCCTGGCCGGCCTGGTTTGGCTGGTAAGAAGGGGCGGATGTGAGTCATAAATAAATTGACAAACAAAACAAGTAGGTACTGCAGAGAATTAAAAGTCTGGCATATTACAAAAGGGGACTGCTCAGTGTGGGGCCACCTTAACATTACATTATAACTGGAACAAAAACATCTAAACTTACATCAGTTTTATCATTTTTGTCAGATTCATCACTTGTTTTTTCATCCTTTTCATCATCATCTACAACTTCATTCTTTTCAATGGATTCATCACTTGATGAATATGGGCATAAAAGAGGCTGAAAGAAAGGTAAATAAACCATGAAATAAAATTTTTTTTAACTAAATTTGGCTTACAAATTAGAAAATAAAAGTTTACCTTATCGTAATTCAAAGATTTTGAACAGCAGGGTTGTTCGTTGTTCATCGGAATAACATGTAAAATTGGTACTTCAACCTCCAAGAGCTCAGCTAAACTAAATTGTTCTGCTAGAGATAATTCCTGTAAAGAAAAAAAGTTGTGAGATAATAAAAACTGAAGTGAGATGTTCACTATACAGGGTGCTTCGTTTGCCCCGGCTGTTTGGAAAGGTAGGCAGACTTGCCACAGCTTGCTTTTAAGACTGGGCCGGTTTGAGAGCATATTGGCAGGTGACGGAACGAAATTTTGGGTATCATTAATTTAATTCGTGCTTCCTTCTGCGCTTGTGCTCTCCGGGTAGGCCACCACCTTCACACCAGTGCTTGGCGGGTTGGCCTATCCAGTTTGTCGCAGGCGTTCCGCCTCCGTAACGGCCATTGTGGGGGCGCCATCACTCGCACGATAGCTATATCTTTTTCTGAGGCGCGTAGGCTGCGCACTTCAGCAGTGAAGGGTGTTCGCTTAGCACCGGTCACCGGTCTGTATTTCCCGCCGCTTCATAACGAGGTGAAGCTATTGTACGAATGATAGTGCTGGCCAGGTTGTTTTTGAACCTGCCTCGGACAGAGTGCGGCAAAAAAGGCAAATTACGCTGGCCGCCGAGGCCGTACAGGGAGTTGAGGATGCTGTCTAAGGCCACTGTGAGGCCTGTATCAGGCCGTTGCAGGTGAGAGGGGAGGAGAGGAGCTCTTTCGTATCTGTTCTCACCTGCAGTGGCCTGAGGCAGTGTTTTCAGATACCTCTGTGCGGCCTCGGTGGCCGGCAAAATTTGCCGATTTTGTCGTACTCTTTCCCCGGCTCGAGAGCGCACTGTGGCGGGTCTGCCTAGCTTTCCGTTTGCTGGGGGAAACCCGACATCCTGAAGGTGTTAAACAGTCCGCACCCGGAAAATGATTTTTTTTTAATCAGGTTGTTGAAGCTGCCCTTTTCGCCTTTGCGTTCTCGACCTAAATTTATTTTGAAAAGTGCTTTTTTCGACATGTCTATCTTGGACGCGTGCGCCACGCTTATGTTATATTCAGTTAAGAAAAGGCGACCGTGGAGCACCGCCCCGTTTCCGCCCTCGGGCCGCCCCGGGCTGCTCCTAGATGGGAAAAGAAGGGAGGGTGGAAGGAGCGTGGCAAGGAGCGGGTAGCGAACAAACCTTGGATTGCGAGAACCAACCGCGTGGACGCTTGTTTCACGACGCGGCTCTCCGTCGGTTTCGGCTTGCGGGTGCACGAATGCGCTTGGCTCGGCTCGGACGACCCTTCGTCGTGCAGTTAGTTTGCTACCTGTCGAACCCGCTCTGTCCCTTCCTGCCCCCGCTCCTTTTTCCTTTCCTTCCTTTCCCTTATCGGCTCCGTGCTTCAGGCCCCGGGGCGGTTCCGGGGCCTGCGCTCCCCGGTTGCCTTTTCTTAACTTAATATAACATTAGCGCGGGATGCGCAAGGCGGATCGTGGGCGCAATGGCGGTTTTAAGTCCGTCTGAAAAGGGAGGTGGGGCGAAGCACTTCAGCTTGCCTACATACAGGAGTTTTGTCGTGCAATTTGTCTACTTTCCAGGCGGATATCTACAGCCAATTTGGGGGGAGGGGCATTTTTTCCTGTTCTTCCGTTCCTAAAACCGCCATTTCGCGCGTGCGTTGGCGATAGAGGAGCGTGTAGAAGGCGTAACTCCGTTCTTTCATTTACTTCACGGCAAATCTGAAGTCTGGGATCCGTAGGTACTTTTTGCTGTGTAGTTGTCTTGTAGCTCAAGCGAAAGCTTAATTGAATCTAGTTACGAAGGTATGAGAGCTATCTTCGAAAAAACATGACTTATCCTCGGCCTAACTTCAACCTGACTTTGCCGTTTAATATTTTGATAATGATACGTACCTCAATATCTTCCATTGTTTCTCCAGCAGATCCAGAAGAGTTGAACTTATACACTGCACCAGGTGAAAAGCCAATGTTGTGAAACTTTTCGACTTCACTCGGCCGTTCTGCTCCAAACTCTACTGTGAATTATTGTGCATTGTTACCCAGGGAACATTGTAGCGCCAGATGTACAGTGGTAATTGTTGTCGTTTTGAAACATAAAAGACTGACTGGCCCGGCCTGTCCTGTCTTATAGAGTTTGGTCGTTTTCATAGGGAAGGGCCTGCGGAAAGGATATGTAGGGTAAGGACATGAAGGAGCACACGAGGGAAGGACATGAAAGACGGACATGAGGAAAGCACATGGGGGAAGGACACGAGGGAAGGACATGAAGGAAGGACATGAAGGAAGGACATGGCGGAAAGACATGGGGGAAGGACATGGGGGAAGGACACGACGGAAGGACATGGGGGAAGGACACGACGGAAGGACATGAGGGAAGGACTTGAGGGAAGGACGTGAGGAAAGGACATGGGAAAAGAACATGGAAGAAGGACATGGGGGAAGGACATGGGGGAAGGACATGAGGGAAGGACATAAGGGAAGGACATGACGGAAGGACATGACGGAAGGACATGGGGAAAGGACATGAGGGAAGGACATGGGGGAAGGACAGGGGGGAAGGACATGGGGTAAGGACAAGGCTTCAAACAGACACGGTCGATTTCATGGGGAAGGACATACGTGAAGGACATGGGGGAAGGACATGAGGGAAGGACATAAGGGAAGGACATGAGGGAAGGACGTGAGGGAAGGACATGGGGGAAGGACATGAGGGAAGGACATGGGGGAAGGACATGAGGGAAAGACATGGGGGAAGGACATGGGGGGGGAAGGACATGAGGGAAGGACATAGGGGAAGGACATGGGGGAAGGACATAAGGGAAGGACGTGAGGGAAGGACACGGGGAAGGACATGAGGGAAGGACATGAGGGAAGGACATGAGGGAAGGACATGGGGGAAGGACATGGGGGAAGGACATGAGGGAAGGACATGGGGGGAAGGACATGAGGGAAGGACATAAGGGAAGGACATAAGGGAAGGACGTGAGGGAAGGACACGGGGAAGGACATGAGGGAAGGACATGAGGGAAGGACATGGGGGAAGGACATGAGGGAAGGACATAGGGGAAGGACATGAGGGAAGGACATGAGGGAAGGACATGAGGGAAGGACATGGGGGAAGGACATGGGGGAAGTACATGAGGAAAGGACATGGGGGGAAGGACATGAGGGAAGGACATGGGGGAAGGACATGGGGGAAGGACATTGGGGAAGGACAAGGCTTCAAACAGACACGACGGTCGTTTTCGTGGGGAAGGACATATAGGAAGTACATGGGGGAAGGACATGAGGGAAGGACATGGGGGAAGGACATGGGGGAAGGACATGAGGGAAGAACATGACCCAGACCAAAATTCCCACATAGCATCCCACAAGAAGCCACTTCCCACAAGATCTTGTGGGATTTTGGTAGGGTTTTTTTTCCCACAGTACTAGAATTCCCACAAGAGACATTCTCCCACAGTACCAGAAATCCCACAAGATAATTTCACCCATGCAGACAAGAATCCCACATGGTAATTCCCCACAGAGAAAAAGTCCCTCATGAAATTGTTTCCAGTAGGTATTTCTTTACAGATGATCATGTCTCACAGGATATCATCCACCAGTTGGGGACAGGAAATTACATCACGAATAAAAAGTCAAAATATAGGAATGCTGAAAAATTATTTTATTCGAAAATAAAAAAGGATTGCCACCTTCGAAAACAGATTGTCACCTTTGACATCTATGTCATAAAAACAAGTTAAAAAAAATTACGATGACTGATCAGACCTGTAAAGAAAGAGCCTCGCGTTAGGTTTGAGTTGCGAAAGATCACTGACTTCCGCCTGATAGGTAGGCAACAGAATCCCTCACTTCTTCAACGTCGCACGGGTATGCCTACCCACCAGGCGCCAGTAGCCGAGCATATGCTCATGCAGACACTTACTCCGATGAAGCACCCCAGCTCCCCGCATCATCGACAGGGGTGGGGCTCCTGCGCGTTGGGCTGCGGCTGCGGCTGCGGCTGTGGCTCATCCTCGCCCTGCGCCTGGAGGGAGGGCTGCGCCTGGAGGGAGGGCTTCGCCCGGAGGGAGGGCTTCGCCCGGAGGGAGGGCTTCGCCCAGAGGGAGGGCTTCACCCGGAGGGAGGGCTTCGGCTCCGACGGCGCTCAGTCGAGCTGTTTTCCTCAGCAAACAATTCTCGCTAAAAATGAAAGAGATAAGTGAATGAATAAAGCAATACAGCAAAATCGAAATTTTAGAAGTATACGATTCTTACTTACAGCAGTCGGTTTCTTTTTTTCAATGAACTTTGGTTTCTTTGCCTTTACAGGCTTGCCAGACTCATTGAATTTCTCCCTCATGGTCGCGCGCAAGCCTTTGATGTGATGTTCAATGATATACTCGTCAGTGATTCCTCGTGCCATAAGTCTGCCTACACTCTTAAAAAAATCAGTGCAAAATTCTGTACATTGTTACGCAGTAATTTACATATCGCTTGCTGTACAAACTTTTGTATCTGATAAAGAAAATACTGTGTCAATTTTACGGAATTTGGATAATTCGTACATAATTTTAAAACAAAATACAAAAATCTGTATCATTTTCCTATATCACAAGTGATATGATAATTACTGCATAAAAATGATACAGAATATTGTAATTTTTTTTAGAGTGTACACTGCATCCTGTTAGAAATGAAAAAATTAATGGAAAAGAAAAGTATGAAAGAAGGTATGAAATAAAAGCATTAATTTTGGCTGGGGTAGCCTTCGCCTTTAATGCCTTCTTCTTGTTGGCTGGGCAGGAAGCACCCGTCAGGCTTCTCTTTTTAAGCTGCTCCTGTCCCCAGATCTCAGACATTAGCTCTCTTGTCACGATTGTGAACTTGGGGTTCACGCTGTAGCGCTGGGTCCAGTTCTCTTCCGATACCCACACCCCATTTCCAATATGAACCTATCATTGTTAATTCAAGAATATTAGTACTTTGATGAGAAAAGGAGGTAGAATGGGACAGCAACAACACTTACCTCGCCACTTCCATTTTTTGAAAGGGGGGCAATGCCCTGTAAGTCTTCATTTATCATTCGCTCCAATTCCATGTAACCTAGAGCTTTAATAATTTAAGAAAAACTGTAAGTCAATGAAAAAGTAACGTAGGATGTGGTAATCATATTTAACATGCACTCATACCTTTCTGTTTCTTTCTTTTGTCCTTAAGACCACCTTCTTTGCCATTGCTAGAAGAGGAGTGCCTTTTTCCCAGGTCACTTGACTTTTTACTTCCCATGGTTGACCCAAAGGTATCATAGGTCTCATAATCATAAGAATGTTCTCGAGATCTTGTCTTCAAACTATTAGAATTGTGACTATCTTGATTCCTTTCTCTATCTCCTGAAAAAGAAATAACAGATTAATGGAATTTGAATTTTTAGAGTCCCGAAATCGAATGATAGTTGGAATAGCAAGGGGGAAATTGTTTGCAAATGAGAATTACCTTTAGTGCCATTTCCAGAAGATGAGCTTCTACTGTAAGTATAACTTTCACTTCCATCTTTTTCAAGAGAAGATTTTGATAAATTGGTCAAGGTCAGAGAATGGGCATGTTTCCCAGCCCCTGAGATTGGCTTAGTACGATAAGATTTATCCTTCTCTATGTTGATATCGACTGCAGGGGAGAAAAGACAAAGGAACAGGTAAATAGAGGATTTAATCTTAATGTAGAGGTGGGACTGATAGCTGGAGTAGCAAGGGGGAAAATAATTTGAAAATGAGATTATACCTTCATAGGAAGTTGAAGATAAGCTTCTTCCATGAGAATCATATTCTCTTCTTTCTTTTTTAGAAGGAGATTTTGATGAATTGGTCATGGAACGTTTCTTAGATCCTGAGACTGGACTACGTCGAATAAATTTATCTTTTCCCTTGTTCTTATCCACTAAAAAGGAAAAAAAAGATAATTAGAAGATTGATAGGTGCTTGAATTCTAGTTTTAATGGAAGGAATAAAAATCTACCAGAATGGTAGACAGCACCAATACCTTTGCTACTTGTTTCAGAAGATTGAGGTTTAGTTGATGTGTTTCCATACAAATGTCTCTTATCTCTGGAAAATGAGCGTCTTTCATCAAAATCATCAAATGTTATATCGTTATCCCCTGAAAAGTAGAAAAAAGAAAAGCGCCAGATAACTTAATATTAAAAGTTAATTAAATGAATCTAAAGGGAAAAGAGAGAAAACTACACCCTCAGTCCTCTATGGATAAATTTATATCGGTCTGTTGACGAATTTGTACTCGGCTTACTAAGCGGTTTGTGCAACTATAATGCCAACCTTTTTATAATTTGATTACCCACATTTTTCTCTGTAACCTACATACAAGCTAATTCTTCATGACAATAGCTAGAGAGAAAAAGGTACGTATTACGGATATTTGCAAATGTTTTAACGCCTGTAGTGAAAAAGGTCTAGTAAGAATCTGAGAGTGTAGCCAAACTAAAATACATTTGGTGCCAGTTCCCCACGAGCGACTTCTGTGATGATGGCGTTCACTTGACCCTGTGTCTCGAGAAAGAGACAGCGGGGAATTAGTTAGGGTCGTTCCATGAGAATTCCCTCCCTCTCTGGAGACTGGGGTACTTAATTCAAGATTGTCAAATGTTGAGTCCTTATCCACTAAAAAGAAACAAAAATACAAAGATTATTTTATAATGAAGTTTTCTTACATATATCTAGAGCAGGAAGAGAGAGAACTTGTCAAATAAACAATACCTTGTTTACCAGTTCCTGCAGATGAGCTGCTTCTGTAATGATAACGTTCATTTAAGCCTTTGTCTCGAGAAGGAGACTTTAACATTTTAGTTGGAGTCTTTTTATGAGAATGCCTCTCATCTCTGGAAACTGGGCTTCTTATATCAAAACCATCAAATGTAGAATCCTTATCCACTGAAAGGAAAAAAATTAAAAAATTATTTTATGTTCAAGGTTTCTCACGTGCATTTTGCAGAGCAAGACAAAAATTGATGCAATGCACAATGAATACTTTGGCTGCCAGCTCCAGGAGATGTGCTACTTTTATGATGATGATGACGTTCATTTGAGCCTTTTTCTTGAGAAGGAGACTGCAACATTTCAGTTAGTGACTTTCTATGAGAATGCCTCTCATCTCTGGAAACTGAGCCCCTTAATTCAAAATCGTCATATGTTGTAATCATATTCACTGAAAAGTAGACATCAAGATTACTTCAAATGTTCCTTACATGTATCTTAAACAGCAAGAGAAAAAACTTGACAAACAAATAATACCTTGGCTGCCAGTTCCAGGTGATGAGCTGCTCCTATGACGATGACGTTCACTTGACCCTGTGTCTCGAGAAAGAGACAGCGGGGAATTAGTTAGGGTCGTTCCATGAGAATTCCCTCCCTCTCTGGAGACTGGGCTACTTAATTCAAGATTGTCAAATGTTGAGTCCTTATCCACTAAAAAAAAAACAGAAGTACAAAAATTATTTTATAATGAAGTTTTCTTACATGTATTTAGAACAGGAAAAGAGAGAACTTGTCACATAATCAATACCTTGTTTACCAGTTCCTACAGATGAGCTGCTTCTGTAATGATAACGTTCGTTTAAGCCTTTGTCTCGAGAAGGAGACTTTAATATTTTAGTTGGAGTCTTTTTATGAGAATGCTTCTTGTCTCTGGAAACTGGGCTTCTTTTATCAAAACCATCAAATGTAGAATCCTTATCCACTAAAAATTAAAAAATTAAAAAATTATTTTATGTTCAAGGTTTTTCACATGCATCTTGCGCAGCAAGACAAAAATTGATGCACAATGAATACTTTGGCTGCCAGTTCCAGGAGATGTGCTACTTTTATGGTGATGATGACGTTCATTTGAGCCTATGTCTTGAGAAGGAGACTGCAACATTTTAGTTTGTGACTTCCTATGAGAATGCCTCCTATCTCTGGAAACTGCCCGTACAAAAAAATATAGATCTAGAGTGTCTCAGCCCGAGATATAGTAGAGACTGTGTGCTGCCATCTTCGAGACTGCGTTGAGACAGTCCCGAGACTAAACGAGAGACACGAAGGAGTCTCGATTAAGACAGAGCTGAGACATTGTCGAGACACTGGCGATGTCTCGAGGTTGCCTCGTTACTGTCTCGAATAAGAGACACACCGGAGACAGTGGGGAGACATTATTGTTGAGACGCGGTCGAGGTGTTCTGGAGACATTCTCTCGGATCGGCTATGTCACCAATGGGAGGCACCGTGGAGACATCCTGGAGACAGCGCGCAGCAGAAAGCAGTCAAAACGGGAGAGGCGAGCGAGCTGCCGCTGGCCTGGCTTGAACACAGAACCTTTCGCTTCCGAGTTGGACGCCGTATCCACTGGGCCAGAGTGGACACTAAGGAGCGCGAGGCGCTGGACAGAGCACTGGCCGCAGTCGCTCTGTTCTTGCCCCGGAGGAAGTGGATATGTTCGATCACATTATATTCAAAGACCTGTCATAATTAATTTGTAATCTGTCCCTTTGCATTTAGAAAATGACGACATTGGTTGGTGCAGAAACCCAAAGCTGTCATAATATCTACTTCTGTTGCCTGTTACTATACAATCTTTCAAACAGAACACAAAATGTTTCGTCGGAGGAAACGAGCAGTCGACCGTACTGCTCCGTCCAGCCCCTCGCTCTCCTCAGTGTTCACTCTGGCCCAGTGGATACGGCACCCGACTCGGAAGCAAAAGGTTCTGTGTTCTGTGTTCAAGCCAGGCCAGCGGCAGCTCGCTCGCCTCTCCCGTTTTGACTGCTTTCTGCTGCGCGCTGTCTCCAGGATGTCTCCACGGTGCCTCCCATTGGTGACATAGCCGATCCGAGAGAATGTCTCCAGAACACCTCGACCGCGTCTCAACAATAATGTCTCCCCACTGTCTCCGGTGTGTCTCTTATTCGAGACAGTAACGAGGCAACCTCGAGACATCGCCAGTGTCTCGACAATGTCTCAGCTCTGTCTTAATCGAGACTCCTTCGTGTCTCTCGTTTAGTCTCGGGACTGTCTCAACGCAGTCTCGAAGATGGCAGCACACAGTCTCTACTATATCTCGGGCTGAGACACTCTAGATCTATATTTTTTTGTACGGGTGAGCCTCTTAATTCAAAATCGTCATATGTTGAATTCTTATTTACTGAAAAGTAGGGAAAAAAAGCATATCAAGATTAATTTAAATGTTCCTTACATGTATCTTAAACAGCAAGAGAGAAAACATGACATACAAATAATACCTTGGCTGCCAGTTCCATGAAATGAACTTCTCCTATGATGATGACGTTCACTTGACCCTGTGTCTCGAGAAAGAGACACCGCCGTCTTACTTGGGATCTTTCCCAACGAATGCCTATCATCCCTCGAGGCTGGACTTCTTTTATCAAGATTGTCATTAGTTGCAACGGTATTAGGGTGTGTCGATATACACGACTTGTCGAGTTCGACTTTTGGATAGCACTTAAAAGTTTCGTTTTTTAATGCTAATTCCAGATCTGACCTCGTTTTTACGATCAGACGTCTCCTTCATGACCCTACCGGGCGTTTTATGCGAAAAAGCGGAGTTTTTGTACTTATTAAGACTTTTAGGCCACCAACACCAGATCGAACCGTCGGGGTGGCTATCGCATGGTCGAGTAGTCACCTCCGGTAGTAGAGACAGCCTTTGCAGCTCGGCCGAGCCACCGGACACCTTGTATGTGTGTCCTAGACCTCAATTTACATGATTTTTTAACGAAAAATTCGCGTTTTTATGATAATTTGTTTGCTTTCCTCGGTGTTTTTGACGACCCAGCCGGTCTGCATCTTGACCAATGGTGGTAAAAAGGAGTACAGGGGTAGGAGGAACACAACCCAGCCCCCAGCCCCGGGCTGGGTAGCGCAGGGGGAGGGGGAAAGGGGTGGGGAGAATCCCCTAAAATCGGCCCAAATTAGCTGCACTTGCCGTGCGCCTCAGAAAAACTGTAAGGACGTGCAGGTCTTAGCTCAGCAAGTGTTTTTACCACTAGCCTACCCGCAGGACTCACCACGGGGAGGTGCCTTCACATCGAGTCCCGCCCGCCCGCCCACCCGGGCTTCGGTTTTACCTATCGCGGCGGTTTGAACGCCGCCTTGCTGGTGAACTTCGGCATTTCTTTTCGAGCTGAGACTCTCGTTCTGATCAGGGGCGTAGGAAGTTTCCAGCGGTGGGGTGTGCTCTGACAGGCTGACGCCCCCGCTCCCACCCCCCTTCCCACTCCTCCCTCCTTTTTTCCCTACAGGTAGCTGGGCTAGGCCAGGAAGCAATTTGCACACCGCGATGAACGGTTATTGAAATGACCTCAGAAAATACTCTCACATCTGATCCAAATTATGCTGTAAATTACTTGATTCAATCGGATTTTTAGTACATTATTGTGAATTATCTCGATTTGTTTCAAATTATTGGAAATTAACTTAATGCAAAATAATCACAACTTTTCCAATTTTTTTAAAAATTCTTTTCAGACACAAATTTTTCTCTAAAGTTGAAATGGTGGTGTGAAAACATGGATTATTGTGATAATTTGGCATTAATTCAAGTTTCAAATTGCTTCCTGGCCTAGCCCAGCTACCTGTGGGGAAAAAAGGAGGGAGGAGTGGGAAGGGGGGGCGCCAGCCTGTCAGAGCACACCCCACCGCTGGAAACTTCCTCTGCCCCTGATCAGAACGAGAGTCTCAGCTCGAAAAGAAATGCCGAAGTTCACCAGCAAGGCGGCGTTCAAACCGCCGCGCAAGGTAAAACCAAAGCCCGGGTGGGCGGGCGGGCGGGACTCGATGTGAAGGCACCTCCCCGTGGTGAGTCCGGCGGGTAGGCTAGTGGTAAAAACACTTGCTGAGCTAAGACCTGCACGTCCTTACAGTTTTTCTGAGGCGCACGGCAAGTGCAGCTAATTTGGGCCGATTTTAGGGGATTCTCCCCACCCCTTTCCCCCTCCCCCTGCGCTACCCAGCCCGGGGCTGGGGGCTGGGTTGTGTTCCTCCTACCCCTGTACTCCTTTTTACCACCATTGGTCAAGATACAGACCGGCTGGGTCGTCAAAAACACCGAGGAAAGCAAACAAATTATCATAAAAACGCGAATTTTTCGTTGAAAAATTATGTAAATTGAGGTCAGGGACACACATGCAAGGTGTCCGGTTGCTCAGTCGAGCTGCAAAGGTTGTCTCTACTACCGGAGGTGACTACTCGACCATGCGATAGCCACCCCGACGGTTCGATCTGGTATTGGGGGCCTAAAAGTCTTAATAAGTACAAAAACTCCGCTTTTTCGCATAAAACGCCCGGTAGGGTCATGAAGGAGTCGTCTGATCGTAAAAACGAGGTCAGATCTGGAATCTGCATCAAAAGACGAAACTTTTAAATGCTATCCAAAAGTCGAACTCGAAAAGTCGTGTATATCGACACACTCTAATCCGTATCCCCTGAAAAGTAAACAAGCAGGCCCGCCCTTCCGCCAAACGTCGTTGCCAGCTTCGCTTTGCTACGCTGGCAACGCCGTTCGACAGGGGGCGTCCCTGCTTGGCCTGCCGGCGGCGTTCGGTCGGGCCTTCGGCCCGACCCCTAAGTCACACAGAACGTCCTGTTATCTTGTAAATGATCGGGCCTGCGGCCCGTAAAGGCATTCTCTTCGGAAAGAGGCAGTTTGTAACGGTGAACCACCGAAACTACAGCCCTCCCTTCTGCTTTGAAAACGTGCCGATAGTGACTAAACGGTCAGTTATTCGGCGAAAAAGGGGAGTCAGAAATCTCGAAAAAGGCCAAATTCGTGAGTTCGGCCTCAGATGGAACGGCCGAACTCGGACTTTATTTGGCAGCAGTTGGCAACACTGAATTACGCTCGTCGAACCAATTTTAATGGTATAGGCGTCGAGGGGTGTCGAAAATTTCAAAAATTGTCGAGATATGTCGAAAATTGTCGAAATATGTAGAAATTCGTAAAAAATGTCGCAAAATCTCGAAATATCTCAAAAATGTTGAGATCTATCGAAAAATATGGATAATGTCGAAAAACATCGAAAAATGAGGGATAATGTCGAAAAATGTCGAAGAATATCAAAAATTGTCAAAAATGTTTACAAATATCGAAATATGTCGGAATATGTCAAAAATGTCGCAAAATATCAAAAAACATCGAAAATTATCAAAAATTTCAAAAAAATATCAAAAATTATCGAAAATTATCGAAAAATATCGAAAATTATCGAAAATGTCGAAAAATATCGAAAATGTCGAATTATATCAAAAAATATCGAAAAACAACGAAAAATGTCGAAAATATCGGAAAATATCGAGAAATGTCGAAAATAATCGAAATGTTTGAGTTTTGACGATTGGCAACACTGGAAATTGAAAAACGGTTGGCACCACTGAATTGCGCTCGAAAAGACGGTTCTAGAGAGGTGCGGGTCGATGGGGTTCGTAAAAGTTAAAAAGTGGGTCAATTTTGGGTGCTCTTTACAGTGTAGTAGCGAGTTGGGTCCTTTTTATCGAAAAACGGTGGGCGCCATCGAACTGGACGCGAAAAGACGCTTCCGGGAAGGTGCAGCTCGATGGAGTTGAGAAAAGTTGAAAACTGGACCAATTACGAGTGCTTTTTACAGTGTAGTCGCGAGCTGGGTCCATTTTTTCGTAAAACGGTGTGCACCATTGAACTAGACGCGAAAAGACGCTTCCGGAGAGGTACGGGTCGACGGGGTTGGAAAAAGTTGAATTATTTTATTTTTTTTTAATTCCGTGAAAACTTTTATAATTTTTTTCAGTGCCTTAATGAGGGTTGGCAGGATTTGCCGTAGGCGTTTCGTTGTCTAGGAGTAAAACTGTAGACACCCTGAAAATTTCAAGTCTCTAGCTCATCTCCTTCTAGTGGAACAGACAGACACACAGACACACAGACAGACAGACAGACACGAGGTCGTTTGCATAAGCCCGCTTTTATGCTTTTTCAAAGCAGAAGGGCGGGCTAAAAAGACATAAAGATTACCTTACATTTCAGTTTTAATGAAGAAATGTATCTTGAAGAGAAAGAGAGAAAACTTGCAAAACAACATTACCTTTGCTGCTAGCTACAGAAGATGAGCCTTTTTCCTGATTATCAAGTTCATTAAACCCTTTCACCAATGGAAGAATGTGACATGCCATGCCATTAGTTTCAGTCTCTCCATAAGATTGTTCCACGTCTCTGGCGAATGGATTTTTATGAAGGTCATCTTGCGTCCTCTCCTTTTCCCCTACTGAAGAGAGAGACAAACAAAATTTAGTAAATTCAGTTTAGAGAAAATAAGATCTAGATAGTTCAGAGAGATGTTATGACAACAATAGTGCCTTTGCTACTCGTCTCACAGGTGTCAACTGAGATCCAATGGTGATAATCTTTGTCAGTTGAGACTTTCTCTTGTTGCAGAAGTTGAAGTTTACTTGAGGACCTACTGAGAAAATCTTCTGCATTCCTTGGCTTAGCACTGCTGAGATTAAAATCATCATTTATCCTATCCCTACTACCTGCAATAGAAAAAAGGAAATATGCTGGTAAATAATTACTTGAATGTTAATGAAGAAATAAGGGACTGACATCCATAATTTGCAGTATTTGACTGATATCAATAAACACATACCTTCAGGGCTACCAAAGACATCAGGTCCCATGCATTCCTTAGACTTATCCGAAGTTCTGGATTCTTCTAAGGACTCAACCTCTGATTTCTTGAGAATCTTCTCAGAATCTGTTAAGAGAAACATTCGTACATCAGTTAGTCTTTGATTCAGAAAAAAGGGCAGGAATACAAGACATGTGAGGTGCAATTAACAATATACCATGAGGACCACTGATTAAACCATCTGCTGCATGACTTTGAGATTTACTGTTCACTCTCTTAGAACTTCTTGTCTTCCTACTTCCCTTAGAAGAGTGAGAAACTGCTGAAAGATTAGGTAAAGTTAGGAACACGCCAAAAAAAATAAAAACTGCATTTGAAGACGGATATTGAATACCTCGACTTTTGCTTACCTTCAGCGTGGAAAGGTCTCGAGGAAACCTCAGAGGGAACATTCAACATGGAATCATCCGAGTCATGGGGGGTTTTACGCTGGGTTGAATCTGGAGGCAAACAAGAGAACATTAACAAGGCTTTGCAGATTTATGACAATTTTAAGTTCTACTATGATTGAACCGTTGACCACATACCACTCTCATTATTGCTATTCGGAGGCTGGGACAGAATTCTCCTACGACTTTCTTTCACAACCAGACTCTGTCGCTTCCTGCTATTTATTAACTTAGGGATCTCCTGTTCCACAACCTGCTGAAAACTCACTTCATTAGTAAAATTACCGCAATCTTTCATACATTTAACACAGCTCTAAATCACGCACAGGAGAAAGAAAACTTACCTGAGTTTCTTCATTGCTACATACATCCTCAGTAATTTGACAATTAAATAATTCCGTGATATTTCTGACGTTGGCAGCTTGAGCATTGCGCTTTAAGGCATCAAGTGATTCTGAAACATGAATAAGCGTTACTCCCTCAGACCAGCAAAGGAAAGACATAACAAAAATTTTCACTACCTAACAGTGATGGTTACAAAAATTCGCCGAAAAACAAATTAGAACTTCAGCCAAATCTGTTGTGCCAGAAGGAGCCAAAGAAGATCATGTAAATGTTTAAGCCTAAACTGTCTTTCTCAATATTACTAGGTCAAATTAAACAATGGAAATTTGGCTTCTCTATTTACGAGACAACTACTTGTCTCGTTGGACGTTGGACGTACAACGTAGTGGGAAACGGCACGGCAACAACTGTTGTAACGGTCAAAGCAATGATCCACAAATAATACTAACCTCCAAGGCACAAGACTTTTGCGTCGTAAACCTCACGAGTCCAAGAACTTCCATCCGTGGGCATTACATCCCAAAATACTTTGTACAGTTTATTGGGCGAGAAGTCACTTTTGTTACGAGGACTAAAGTCCTCAAAATCGGATACTTTGACAATCTTCTTGAACTTGTCACTCACAAAACGCACCAGGGCTAATTTAATGAGACCCATGTCTACCTCTATTCCTCCAGACAGTCTAATAATCCAACAACACACACAAACATCCACTATAGGCGAATAACTAACAGCACAACCCAGGCTAAGATTACCATGGTGGCCATGGCCACGTGGACTGGTTCACCATGGCCACGAGGGACTTTACCATGGCCATCTTCTGATTTACCATAGCCATCGCTGTAACCATGGGTATCGTGTCCCATAGCCTCTCTGTGCCCATGGGTGGCGGCTGAGTCGTCATGGACAACTTGGCCATGACCATGCAGTGGCCATGGTCGGTGTCTGCTGCCATGGCCATGTTGTCCATGGACGTCCAGTGACCATGGGTGGTTGTCAAAGGGCCATGGTCATGTTGAGCATGGGCATCCAGTGGCCATGGGATCTGGTGGCACGCTCCCGTTTTTCAGCTCGGTAAAAAAAAATCTGATATTCTTTGAGTTTTTACCACTGTGCTATGGACTCAAGGCGAGCGGCCACTCCCCTGATAAAAGATATCCACCGTGCCTGCCGCGTTATTGCGCTTCCGTGCAATGCGTGCAGAGACCTGCACGTGCACACGAGTGCGAACGCGTGTGAGCCCCGGCCCTTTAAACCTCGGAGAGATGTACGCGCTGGTGAGCGAGACCACCAGTCCGACATCTGTGTGTTGTGGTTGCCTACACCCTCAGCGGCAGGCTGAGGTCCCACCCGCCCCCTCCTTCCCTTCCGCAGGTCCGCTCGGCGCCCACCCCAAGCCCCACCCGCAGCCTCACCCCTCGCCCAGCCAACAACTATCGTTTTAATTGTTGTGTGTAATTTAAACCTTTTGTCGGATGTGGGCCATTCTTGATGAAATCTGAACAAAGGCTCAAAATGATGGTTTCTGTTTTTGGTTGGGGATGTAATTGTGTCACTAGGGTGTCTCAAATGTCAGAGGATTTTTGTACATATGCACTATGGTGCAGATTGTGCCAGTTCCTTACAAACAGTACAGAAAAACTAGCTCTAGGCAAGGCCAAATAGATGAAGAGAGGGAGTTGTTTTAAGGAGTCTAGAATATGAACGTATATAGGATATACTTGTAGTTAGATGTAGGGAAAAAATGAGATGAGGTTGAATCTTTTGAAACATACTAAACCCTTTAATTCACAAGTCATGTTCCATTAAAGCTTTATCACAGGCACTTTTTGGGTCATTTAAAATAAAAAATTCTCACCTAATTCTGAAACTAGTTACAAATACAGTGTCAAAAGTGTTACAAAAGTGTCAAAAAATTAAATATGTTTTAGTGCCCTAAAAACATTTTCACATACATTTAAAACTTGTCACTATAAAAGGTGTCAAAAGACAAAATTATATATGTTAAAATGCATTACAAACATTAGCAAGGGGAGTGACAAAATTTCCATTCCCACACTCAGAGTAAAAGCACACAATCTTTAAATCAGCAGATGACAGACAGCACAGTTCATCTTCAACATGAATAACTTTCCTCACACAGTGGTCTGATAAATCCAGCTGTATTCCTCGAGGCATACTTATACAAGACTCTGTGAGCACTTTAGATGCAAACATAAATACTTTTTCTCTAAGTCTGTCATGAACAAATTTCCTTATAAGAACAATACTCTTATCCATGAGCTGAGCAACAGAATTATTTCTTTTACTGTGGGGTTGTGGTTTCGAGAAGACACAATTGTTTTTTGCTAACTGAGCGTATTCTTCACATGAAGCAATATCATATCCTAATCCGTCACAAAACCACCTTTCTTCATCTGATGGTGAAAACTGCGATGAATTTCCCAAAAGCAAACAACCATCCACTTCAACACTGTTCTTTCTCTGTTTCGTTAAGGATTTAACAAAATGTTTGGCCTTTTCTGAAACAAACGGCTCAATAATATCAAGAGACTGACGCCAAGAAAGGGCTCTAATTATTTGGTGTGCTATTCCATTCTGACTTCTCACAATTTTTAACAAAAACCCATTGAAATTTTCAAAACAATAAGCAGAAGTAGCCCACAGAGGTCCCCACCGAGCAACATGCTCTGCCAAATGAGTGAGAAGATGCATATTAAAAACCATACAAGTCTCCCCATAGTACTGCTGGCTTATATAAATGAAATGCTTTAACAGTGCATCAGCAGTATTAACATGTGAATAAGGTATAACAGATTGACTTAAAAGATACACTGCTTGTGCAAAAAAAAGCCACAACTTTAAATACTTCTGGGGCAAAATTCCACATAGTACAGGATACATGCAATATAAAAGCCAATTGTTTAATTCTCTTGCTTTAGCTCTTGCCCTTTCATTAAGTTTCCTTGGCATGCGCCTAAATTCCAGTGGAGGTCTTAATGAAAGCAATCTTTTATCTATTTCATCAATTGAGTCAGAAATATTAAAATCCCCTGGTTCCTCCAGCCACCTTACCAAGTGTGCTTTTGTGATGCCCAAATCAAGAAGGTGCATTGGGTCTACAAAAAAACCAGAGACCATGTCGAACATAGGTACATTAATTAAAGGAGAAGCATCTTGGACTCCAAAATATTCATCATCAGTTTGTCTCTCTTGGGATCTTTCATCATCCGATAAATCCTCTTCAACTTGTCCAAATAATTTGTTTATAAGCCTTAACATTTTTCCATGGGTTCTCTTGTGGGGACATTCCTCAGTCATAGGATATTTTACAGATCCATCTAGATATAGTCCTTTAATCTCACACCAGTTACAACCATAATATCCACCATGGGACTTAATACCCTGAACTTTCCCTCGCGCTCCAGAGTCTACACAGCAGCCAATTATAAAAGCCCGCATATCCACAGGTTCATTTTTCACAAGAATTTGAAATCCATTGGAGAGAGTGACAGCCTGTTCTGAAAGGGGTACCAAAAGAAGATTCATTGGTGGTTGGCTTTTGCCAAACCACAACCCACCTAACAGAATGTTTTTCATTCTGAGAACTGGTGGGAGTTCATTTACACAAAACATTATGGGCCATATTGAGGTCTTCGAAGATTTGAATAGAGGTGCACCATCAGTACAAAAGTGAAGGGAGATAACACATTCTGTGTAATCTGAAACACGTCTGGCAAAATCTCTATACATAGTGCCATCATGAATGTCAGAAATGAAACCTGGTTGACTCTTATTTACAGCATCTGCCGGTTTCCATAGTTTATCTAAGATGTCAGACCGATTGAATAAAACTTCAATGGCATGAGAAATGTCGAACATTACAAAGTAGTGGGCTTCACGTAAATCTGATATTTTGTTGACAGCTCCACAGAGTTCATTTTCACACAATTTTGTTTTTATATTTTCATAATCTAGTTCCCCAAAAGGATTTTGACACGAATGACAATAGAAATACAATTTAACACCATTTTTGTCAATTAGAATGCTATCTAACCGTAAACTGGACACTGGCAGAACTGGGGCAGTAAATATATTGTTAAGGAGTTGAACACTATCATTGAAAGCCTTATTTGTAAAGTTATTTTGTTTGGCTGTGCCCAAAGCCATATACAGCAAATCAGATCTGGTAATATCAGTACCAGCATCCACGGGTTCAGAATAGTCACCATTAATAAGATCAATCAGACACTGCTTTCTTTGTTGCCGTGGGAAATGGTCTCTAACTGGAACTCTGTCCGCACGATTCCCATGAACAAAATCCGGAGGGGCATCATGGGCTTCATTATGGCCTTGGTTCATATTGTCACCCTAAACAAAAATAAATAAATAAATAAAATAAATAAATAAATAAATAAATAAATAAAAAAATAAATAAATAAAAGCATCCCATGGTGCAGCAGTCTTCACTGGGAAAATAAAATATTACCTCATTAAATAATTGCTCGCTATCGTCTTCAGTAGTATCCTCTTCCTCATCACTCTCATCAGAATTATCACATTCTTCTTCTTCATTATCACCGTTGTCATCATCACTGTCTTCATTCTCTTCATTGTCCTCAGAATTATCATATTCTTTGTCAGAGCCGTCATCACCAATGTTATCCTCATTTATTCCATCTTCATCACCATCTTTACTCATTTCTTGATTTATAGCTGTTCTACTGGAGTGTGAGCTTGAGGCAGGGACATATCCCTCTCTAGATGAAACAGTAGTCTTCTGCAAAAAATAAAAGCTATTAGAAGAAAACACACCCACCATTTTATTGAGTATAAAATAATAGCCTTGTTGTGAAAAGTAGAGGATTTGTGAAGCATTTTTACTTACCAGGTGATAAGATCTGACTGCCATCTGGTTGGAATCCCTGACTGTAAAATCCTCTTCTACATCATGGTCAGAAGATGAGTGTTCATCTTGGTCAGTCAAAGGCTCAGTTTCAAAATCTGAGTGCTCATCAAAGTCAGAATTTCCCTTTGAAAAAAAAAAATGAAAGAACAACCAATTTCAATAAAAAATTTGTTTTGACAAAACCACTAATACTGTATATACATATTTTTTTTCCTCTTAAAAACTTACCAGATGGTCAGAACTCTCACACTCACAGCTGGAGTGATGGGAACGGGAACTTATTTCAGATTGACCCAAAGAACACTAAAAAAATTACCTCATTAAATCGATGAGATAGCCAGAAAACTTACACGGACCAAGATTCAAAGATAAAAAATCTTACCTCATTGTCAGAGAGCACTTCATCTTCAATTTCAATATTACTGCCATCATTATCATCATTTCCCTCTTGATCAGTAGTAGCCTCAGTGGAATGTGATTTAGAATTAGGGGAAAACACCTCTGTCCCACTAGAGCTAGCATCCTGCATGCAAAGAAGAAAAAAAAGATAGCAGAAAAAAAATCATAGGATCCGACAATGTTCTTTTCTAGACGCAATACTCAGTAAATAAGTGGAATTATTCTTTGGTCTAAACTTATTTAGAAGGAGGAAGTGTAAAACTATTTAATCGAATTAGCTGACAACAAAGTAATACAATGTTATTTGAGTATTATTCTTCTTATTGAATAGATAGTGAATCAAATTTATAACCTTATAACCTTAGCCTATCAATATTGAATTATTCGGTGCCCCGTTGACTGTATTAAGTAGTATTGAACGTCCTCTTTCTAAATAACTTTAGCCCGAAGAATAATTCCATCGTCTCCCTGAGTGTTTCATCTAGGAAAAGAAACGGTAGGGGAGCACCCTCAATGTACTTCTTCAATGAAAGGTAGTCCAAAACACCTCCAGAAAAATAACGTACAAAAAAAGTGACATCTTTTTGTCAAACTAACACCGTCATAGAGGCTCCCCTTTTCTTACCTCATGTGACCCAGCAGTATGCAATGATTGTTCGTCTTCATTTTGTTCTCCATGTAGCCCATATTGACACAGAGGTTGTTTATCTCTGCCTTCATCCTATTTAAATGAAATAAATGAACAAAATTTTAGTGCTCCAACAATGATCTTACTAATCTGATCTTGTAGTTTTAATGACATTCAAGTGCAACAACCACTGATAAAGAGGAAGATGACGATACCTCTCTTTGACACAGCATCTTGGCTGGGGTCGGGGGTATTTGTTCAGAGCTTTCTGGATCATAATATCTCTTGTACCTCTTACTTAACCGCTCATGGTACAGTTGTATTAGTTTTTCACGAACAGAGTTTCCAGTATTTTGGGAATCTCCCATAATTCGATTGTAAAAAATAAATGGAAATAATAAACAGACATAACCTTTCTTCGGTTCCTTTCATCAAGTTAGATACTGCAGCTCGTTTCACTAGCCCATTAATTCATTTTAAACTTAAGATCTGATTTTAATGTTAAAATGCCATAACAACTGATGAAAATAACTTTATACATTACAATCGTAATAATAATAATAAAAAAAAAACATTGGGCATTCCACTCCCCTTCCACAAAAATAAGCAAGGCGGTACACCAACGTATTACGCGGTCGTGGGGAAAATGTTCCATTTCGTTTGACTTTCAAGAAAAAAAATATTGAAAACACAATTACGGCTTGGTAAAAATAAGTAAATTTGAATGAGAAATCTGAACTATTCTTTCTTCATTTAAATTATAAAAGTACTTTGTGTGTCCGAGGAGTTGGTACTACCGACATCGAACAGTTGACGGTCACCGCCATCTTGCCATTTCAGGTTGAAACTCGCTGCTCCACTGTGCTGTTCGTTCTTCATCCTACGTGTTCTGTAAATTCTGGACAGCTAGAAAATGTTGAGTTTAGCGTTAGTGGAGTTTCCCAGTGAAAGAAATAGAAGGTTCGTTGTAAATATTTCGGACGTTGAAGATTTTGAACCGATAACAGTTGACGACTTTGACAAGACCAAACTCTACAAAGTTCGCTGGCCCGACGCCAAATCTTTCGATTCGAAGAGTCCAGGGTCGAGTCAGTTTTATGATGCTAACATCATCTTATTATCAGGTATGTACTTTCTCAAACAAAAATTAACGCTTCATTGGTGTTTTTTTTTGAGGTTTCATGTTACGCCAACCTTTTTGAAATGTCCGTTAAAGTCCTTCCAACCAATCTTCTCGGTTTGGTTATGGCCGTTACAAGCAAAGGGCTCGAGTAGCACTCAATTGCCATTCATGGGCTTCAAATGCTCTTTTGTACGTAGAAAACTAATTAGTAAGCACGATTGAAGCACAGAAGAGAGACTGTTTCTCACTTTGAGGCTGAGAGGTCTTGCTGTAACGGTCAACCGAATCGAGAAGGTTGGCTGGGACGACTACTGAACTAAATCTGTTGCTTCGTCTATCTCAATAATGGATCGTTAACTTCAATTATTCTCTCTGAACAATGCTTTTTATTACTTTGATATTAGTTAGGTTCTGTCCTTTCAAATTTTCGTTGTTATGAGGGTTATGTCATGGCCATCATTCCTTGATTTGCAGCTTCTGAAAAGTCTATGGTGGAGCGTGCCAAGAGTAAGAATGAGAGGCTCCCTCGTGGCTTCAAAGAAAGTGTTTCGAAAAGTGAGTCTCAGCATGCGCCAGATGTTGTACAGATGGCTCACAAAAGCAGCAAAAGAGTAAGTGATAGTCAAGCCGTTTGTCAGCAGATTCTGTACTGTACTATACAAATATTTATTGCCCGTTGTTCCTCAGTCCAAGAGGCAGGTTGAATTGGCTTTAGAAAAATCATGCAAGGACCGTATCCAGAAGGTACTCCAAGCCAATCAGGCTGGAAACATTATTTCCACAGAACCGGATAGCGATTGGGGTAGAAAATTGAAATATTAACATTTTATTTGCTATTTATTTTGGGTTTGCTGTTCTTAACTGTTTTTTTTGTGCTGTTTCAGTTGGTCATGATTCTTCTGATAGGAAAAAAGCACTTGGTAATGCATTACGCAAAATTGATTTTGCATCGCTTACATCAAAAGGTTTTTATAACAGTTATACGTATCATTATTCAAAAAAACACCATTTAAACTTGTTCTTTTGTTTCAGAACAAGAGGCATCCAATATTGTTCATGTAACCCCCACGAAGAGGCCTGCATCAAGCCCTTCAGAGGAAAGTGAACCAAAGGTCCCTTGTCTATCGCAACAAATTTCTAATCTCCAACCAGAGGACTTTCGAAAAGGCTCACCATCCAAATCTCCATTCAAAGGTGAGGATAAATAACTAGTTTTGTATTTGCATTCAGAACACTTCTTTTCATAATTTTAACTTCTCTTTTCTTTAGTTCAATCTATGTCATCTAAAACTCTAGTAACAGCAACCAACAGCAACCCTAAACCAACAGAAGCTGGCACAGATTCAGAGAGAGTCAGTACTTTGGTTAAAACCCCCACCAAGAAGGGAAGCAAGCATAGAAAGAAACACTCTTCACGCAAACGTCATTCATCTTTTTCCAAATGTAAGGATTTTTAAAATCTTGTGCGAATTTTTTGAAAGTGTCTAATTATTGTTTCCTACTTTTAGCTCAATCTCAGTCATCTAAACCATTGCTACTTAAAAGTACCAACTCTAAAACGGCAGAAAGTGATTTAGATGGTGCTGTCTCTGGTCCCACTTTAAACAAGATTGCAAGCAGGGAAACAGATAGAAAGGCACTTTCTCCATGCAAACTAATCCCTCCATTAAAATGTAAGGAATTTATTTTATATGAACATATGTATATATAAATTTCTCTGAATTTTAAAATCATGACCCTGTTTTGTCTTTTAGCTGAGATTGTTCCTTTCAAGACTGTTGGAACTGTAACCAGCGACCCCTCACCAACAAAATTAGGAAATAGTTCAGAGACTGCCTCTGTGGAGCCCTCGATTATGACTCCTACCAAAGGATCAAACAGAAGGCAACTTTCTCCTCACACAGTGCAATTTTCTCCCTCAAATTGTATGTTTTTTTTTTTTTTTTTATATGTGAATTTTACTTGATTATCTATAATACTGTCTCTTATTTTTTACAGTTCAAAGTGGTCCATCTAAAACCTCCAAGTCTGAACCATGTAACTCTGCACCATCAGTATCAGGAAGCAACTCATCAACATCAGGAAGCGACTCAGAGTATGTCGGCTGTGGTTCTACTAAAGTCCAGACTTTTACCAATGAACGGAATGGAAAGAAACTCGCTCCATGCAAACAACTCTCATCTCCTTTAAAATGTAGGAAAAGGCATAAAGAGGATTATTCTTTCTCAGAGGATTTCTTACCTTTTACTATTATTTTATTAATTTGCCTCTTGTTTTTTAGCAGCTGATTCCAGCTTGGGAAATGAAATGAAACATCATTCTCATGAGAAAGGTAATATTCTTACATTAGATTACTACAGTTTAATTTCATAAATATCACTAAATGTAAAGGATTTTTTTCTCTTTCAGTTAAATCCTCCTCTCTAAAGTCAAAGAATAAGAGGGATTCCGACACAGAAAGTGACTCATGTAGTTATGAGAGTTCAGCTGACGAAATAGCTGCACTGAAGGATAAATTGTTGGAGGTACAATTAAAACTGAATACGGAGAGAAAAACTGTGCAAGTGTTGAAAACTAATCTAAATGATTATGAAAATAAATTTGCAAAGTTGCAAAAGTTAGCCATGGAAATGACTGATATCTTAGGCGAAGGTAATATCGATTGACTGTTACCATATGCTTTGTAGTAGCTGTTTGAGCTAATCTTATATGGATTTTAATAATACTCTTTTGTAGGTTCTAATGTACCAAATGAAAACCAGCAAACTCTTGTTGAGAAAAATTGCACAAATTTTGAATCTAATGATTTTGAAGCCAAGATTGAAAACAAAAAAAGTAATAGTGATCAAACAACTTTGCCTGTCCATAAGAAAATCTCATCCAAGAAACAAACGAAAAAAGCAAGTGTCAAAAAGGAATCCTCCACCAAGGATGGTAAATCAAAATTTAGCCTATCTTATTGCATTTTAATAAGTGTACGAGAGGTTTTACTTATGTTTTTGTTTTTTTATCTCAGTTTCTGCTAAAGGTCACAACATCATTGGAAAAATGATCTATGATGCAATGAAAGGAGATGTCCCTCTCCAAAGTGATGGAAAAGGAAAGGTAAGTTAACTTGAGCATCTGAATCTTGCATTTAAAGATTGAAGTACTTTAATTAATCTGAGATCGTTCTTTTCTGGGTAGGTTCATCTGGGAAATAATGTCTGGATTAAGGAAGTCGTTTGGGCTAATCTCATAACATCCTCAAAGCCTCTGTCAATCCTGGTCCAGAATCTTGCTGAAATAATCTGGGGCTGGAAAAAATGTGCTGAGTATAGCCTGACTGGAGGAATCAGCCCGAAGAATCCACATGCTGCACTAAAACGAATTGCACCTGCTGGTGCTGTGCAAGCCATTTTAGGTACAAAATATACACATTTCCATTTGCATTTGGAGTGTCATTTGATCGCAATTTTAAAGTCAAATTTTTCTGACAGGCTTTTACCGTGCTAAACTAATGTTGCAAGGCATTACTGTGCCTGATGTTCTTGACCAAAATGTTGAAAAAGTTGGCAAATCATACATCAGAAGCAAATTTCAAAACTCAGCGGTAAGAAACAACCAGGATTATGGTATCCAGTAAATGTGTGCAACAGTATTACTTTATGTAATGTTTCTTTACACAGAAAAAGTGGACACGGGAGCAATCTAAAGCTGAGGACTTTGCTGACAGCAGACTAAGAGAAGAAGTTGAATGAGAAGCAAGCTGATATTATTATTTTTTTTTTTTATTATTTTTTAATTTCATTCTTCAATTAATATGTGCTTTTATTTTTCAACTTGGCTGTAAGCATCTTTGTTTGCTGATAGTAGGCTGAAAAGAAGATTTTACTTTTTTCTTAAATTGTTATGTACTTGAATTTGTGAACTTTGCTGTACAATAATCATCTTTGTTTAATTCCGCAATCTAAGTCCTTCAAATAGCCCCCAATCGTATGGTCTTACATACCTTTACCTAGAAATGCCCATGGTATCATACACCCATAGACTTAAAAGCCCATGGCCACCAACACCCATAGGCAAGAACGCCCATGCATGGCCATCACAATCCATGGGCAAGAATGCCCATGGCCATCAACACCCATGGAAAAGAATACCCATGGCCAGGAACACCCATGGACAAGAATGCCCATAGCCACCAACACCCATGGGCATGAAAACCCATAGGCTAGGACACCCATGGCCACTTATAACCATGAGCAATTTACAATGGCCATCCCGCCCATGGGCGGTGGCCATGACTGCCCATGAGTGTCCATGGTCATCAGATGGCCATGGTAACCCTCATGGTAATCTTAGCCTGGGAAGTTTCAACTGGCCTGCTTCACATCGCACGAGCCACCCGCAGACCAACGACCGTTAACCGTCATGGACGCTTCTCGACTAGCGGGTGACGGCGGCAAGATGGCGCAAGCAATGTTACCAACCAAATGTCACCAATAAACACATGCGTATCCAATATCATTATAAATAAGTCATGCGATTTCAAGAACATAGCACCAGGTGAAAAGAAATATTATAATTTCAGTTCATCGAAATCAAAAACCTAAACCACGAATTCCGCGTTGCAAGCGCAAGATCTATGTTTCAAAGATTGGCACTCTAAATAGGGATGACGGTAGTGGGGGAACAGGGAATGCCCGCGTAGTAAAGTAGAAACTTAAATTTCAGTAAAATTATTAACTTTATTACTAAAAAATTGCTTGATTTTTTTAAAACAACAACCCTGATAAAATAATTCATCTGATTTGGACAGAAATACGGCATTCTGTAAGAGACCCCGATTCAGTGCAAATTGTGAAGCCTAGGGCCATCCGGTTCGCTAGTTAACTAGTTTATCCAAGGGAAATGAAAAATAAAACACATTCTTCTATTAAACACCGCTACAACAGTTCTTCACAATCGCGCTACTGAGGCCGCCGACTGGTGCAGCCGTGCTTGCTGACGGCGACCTCGTCGAGCCTTGGTGTTCGCAAGCGCGCACCCGGGTCGCTCCTCCTCGCCGGCCTACCCGTCATAGGCACCTCCAGGGCCGCCGACTGGTGCAGCCGTGCTTGCTGACGGCGACCTCGTCGAGCCTTGGTGTTCGCAAGCGCGCACCCGGGTCGCTCCTCCTCGCCGGCCTACCCGTCATAGGCACCTCCAGGGCCGCCGACTGGTGCAGCCGTGCTTGCTGACGGCGACCTCGTCGAGCCTTGGTGTTCGCAAGCGCGCACCCGGGGTCGCTCCTCCTCGCTGGCCTCCCCATCACCGTCGTCTCTAGGGCCGCCGGGGCTGCCGACTGGTGCAGCCGTGCTTGCTGACGGCGACCTCGTCGAGCCTTGGTGTTCGCAAGCGCGCACCCGGGGTCGCTCCTCCTCGCTGGCCTCCCCATCACCGTCGTCTCCAGGGCCGCCGGGGCCGCCGACTGGTGCAGCCGTGCTTGCTGGCGGCGACCTCGTCGAGCCTTGGTGTAAGCGCGCACCCGGGTCGCTCCTCCTCGCCGGCCTACCCGTCATAGGCGCCTCCAGGGCCACCGACTGGTGCAGCCGTGCTTGCTGACGGCGACCTCGTCGAGCCTTGGTGTTCGCAAGCGCGCACCCGGGGTCGCTCCTCCTCGCTGGCCTCCCCATCACCGTCGTCTCCAGGGCCGCCGGGGCCGCCGACTGGTGCAGCCGTGCTTGCTGGCGGCGACCTCGTCGAGCCTTGGTGTAAGCGCGCACCCGGGTCGCTCCTCCTCGCCGGCCTACCCGTCATAGGCGCCTCCAGGGCCGCCGACTGGTGCAGCCGTGCTTGCTGACGGCGACCTCGTCGAGCCTTGGTCTTCACAAGCGCGCACCCGGGTCGCTCCTCCTCGCCGGCCTCCCCGTCACCGTCGTTTCCAGGGCCACCGGGGCCGCCGACTGGTGCAGCCGTACTGCCTGACGGCGACCTCGTCGAGCTGCTGTTTCACTCCACCCGAGGCCGGGTCCGTGACAAGCTCGCCCTTGGGGCCGCTCCTCATCAACGGCATCCCCGTCACCGGCGTCTCCAGGACCGTCCGTGCCGGCGACTTCTGCTGCTTTATTCGCCGATTCGCCGTCGCTGACGGCGACCTCGTGAAACTCCTTCAGCAACCGTCATATCTTGTTGAAGTTGACCTCGGCTTTTTCCTTTTTGGTGCTGGGTCGGTGCTAGTTCACGACTGAGCCTTGTCGACGTCAAACTCGGCCTCTTTGCAAGTGTTAGCCCAGCTAGCCCGCTGCGGCTGTGCTTAGATCCTGCTTGTGACCCCGAGCCGTTGAGGTGCCCATGCCGCTTGCCCGTGTTAGTCGTTCGATTGCACCTGCAGCAGGAGGGTGGGTGCCACAGCCACTCGCGAACATCCATCTCGTTCTTAAACATACGGCCAGTGGTGACGTTTTACAAGTAATTACGAAAAATGTCATCGTCTGATGAATCACAAGATGAGCCACCACGAAAGAAATCCTATGAAGATTTTTGCAATCCCAAACTTAAATCTGCCATCAATCCTCGAACACTTCATCGACAAACTCAACCTAAAACGGTAAATACTTTTAGATCTTTCCTATGATTTCCTGTATTTGTATTTGCCATGAAATTTTAAATGTTTGGTTTTTATTGAGAATAGCCAATGCTGACTGATGTGTTAATGTCATATGATATTCTAACCTCTCCATTTATTCCAGGATTCTCGAGATAAACATTCAAGGGATAGTTCAGGAGCGTCAGCGTCTAATCATGAACAAGAGGATAATAATTCTCCCATTTCTATTTCGGAGAGCCAACTGAGTAATATAGTGTATCAAAGGTCTTGCTGTAACTTCACCCGCAGTACTTGAAGGTGCTCCCACACTGCATTTTAATCCAATGGTTTTCTAGACCGAATTCTCTGAGATAAGGTGAAATTATTGCAAGCGCTCAAGTTGTTTAGACAGGAGAGGTGTAATAGTGTGCCATAGAACCCAACTTACTACCAAATAATACAATTTTGATTTGCTAGGATCGCTAAGTTATAATTTTTATTCATGGACAAAGTATAGTAATAATATTACTATTTTTTAAAACTAAAATCTTGTTTTTTTGGGTTCTCAGTTAGGTTCCATGGCACACTACTTCACTTCTCCTGTCTAAAAAAGTTGAGCCCCTGCAATAATTCCACCTTATGTCAAAGAATTCAGTCTAGAAAACCAGCAAAGTACGATACATTCTGGGAACACCTTGATTCTGAGCGTTTCCAGGCCGATCCGGACGGGGTCCGACCCCTACCCTCTCAGATTTTGGCCAAAACCGGCTTAATTGATTGGTATTGACTCAAAACCATTCCCCAATTTTTGGGGGATTTTTTGGATCAAATTTGGCTGAGTTAGGGAATGTGTCCATTTTGAGCCCATTGTAACGGGTTTTAAAAGTATCCATTCCCAAACAGAGATAAATCAGTATGAAAGTGGGTTCTAGGGCTTGTTCCCTACTAAACCAGGTATAAGTATCATGTTAAGGCCCATCCACCCCACTTTCACCCATCCAAGTCACTCTGTATAACAATTTTGGAGCTATTTTTAAAAGATATATTACAAATTCAATTTCAGCACTTTCCACATCTCTAATTCTAAGTTTCTTGGTCTTAAAATTAAGTCTTAGTCACACAGAACAACATATCAAAAAATTGTGACGGGTCTTTTTAATATAAGGAAAGGATTGCAGAAAGCGTAACTCAGAAATCATTTAAATGCTTAAAGTACGGAATGCATAATGCAGAAGTGGTCAAAACTCATATGATGACAACTAATATGACTTTCCATGGTTTCATCTTGTCTCCATCAATTACTTGATCATAAGCATGAATACCACAACCCAAATTTCAATATTTCATCACAGTTTTTAAGGGAAAAAATATGGATTTTATCAAAATGAAGTTCACCATTGGCAAGCGAGAGAGAGCTTTAACTGAGACTCAGTATGCAGCTAAAAAATCAAGGAAAACTTAAATAGCCTATATTATAGTACCTCTCATCTTTATTTAAAAAAAACATTTACCATAAATCAACAACTATTTTTTGTATCTTTTTAGTGTCCTTCCATCTCCTATCTTAGGGCAGTCATCTAGAGGCTCTAGGAAGCGACCAAGAAACAAAAAATAATTGCCAAATCCAAAATATTAAAAAAAGTAAAATTGCAATGTATTTTTCTTTTTATTTTGATAAAATCCATATTTTTTCCCTTAAAAACTGTGATGAAATATTGAAATTTGGGTTGTGGTATTCATGCTTATGATCAAGTAATTGATGGAGACAAGATGAAACCATAGAAAGTCATGTTAGTTGTCATCATATGAGTTTTGACCACTTCTGCATTATGCATTCCGTACTTTAGGCATTTTAAATGATTTCTGAGTTACGCTTTCTGCAACGCTTTCCTTATATTAAAAAGAGCCGTCACAATTTTTTGATATGTTGTTATGTGTGACTAAGACTTAATTTTAAGACCAAGAAACTTAGAACTAGAGATGTGGAAAGTGCTGAAATTGAATTTTTAATATATCTTTTAAAAATAGCTCCAAAATTGTTATACAGAGTGACTTGGATGGGTGAAAGTGGGGTGGATGGGCCTTAACATGATACTTATACCTGGTTTAGTAGGGAACAAGCCCTAGAACCCACTTTCATACTGATTTATCTCTGTTTGGGAATGGGTACTTTAAAACCTGTTACAATGGGCTCAAAATGGACACATTCCCTAACTCAGCCAAATTTGATCCAAAAAATCCCCCAAAAATTTGGGGAATGGTTTTGAGTCAATACCAATCAATTAAGCCGGTTTTGGCCAAAATCTGAGAGGGTAGGGGTCGGACCCCGTTAACTCACAATTCAAGATTGGTTTGTAGACAGAGTTCTCAGGCACTATTTGAAATTTTTATGAGAGTTTGAGTTGTTATGAAAGGGTAGGGCTAATTCTATCAAACAGAGTCAACGTAGGACAAAATAATACAATTTTGAGTAGGGTGGCAAAGTTATAGTTTTTATGCATTAATTATGTAAAACGTTACTATTACTTCAAAAAATTGTGTAATTTTGTCCTCTGTTGACTCCATTAAATAGGATTACCCCTCCCCTTTCAAAATAACTTCGGCCCATTGAAAAATTTCACATTCTTTCTGAGAACTCTGTTTAGAAAGCCAACTGTAAGTTCTAAGTATTTTTTTATTACCCTTTGAGAAAATTATTGAAAAAGTTCTTTTCTGCCTCTCAGCATAGTATGATGCTCAAGTATATTGCTCCAGATTTGTTTGAATTAACTGATACTTTTTTTTTCAAGGCATCTTTTAATCGTTTAATCTTTTAATACTTAAATTTCTTACCTGACAGATGTCAACGGGGCTTGTTCATGATGATGATGCCCAATCTAGTGATCCTAGTGAGTTATCACGTACTGACCAATCAAATGTAAGTAATAAAACTGAACTTCTTATATATTCTGTAATCATTAATACAAACTGTATTTTCATGTTAAAACATTTCTGTATTTTTTTTTTTTTTTAGGTTTGTGAGTACCAGGAAGACTGTCATCAATCTGACGATGAACCATCTCAAAACAGTGTACCAGGACATAGTACCTCATGTTCCACGCAGTCATCTCCCGTAAGTAAATTTAATTGTTTAATCTGATGAACGTTGATAGTTGTCAGTTGTTGCCAATTGTAATAAATAAATTGTACTTCTGTATTTTTATTATGGAAGGGGAGAAATAAATGAAGAAGAGTCAGCACATGAGTCATTCACTCCTTCTTCACATTACAACTCAAGTGATGTAGAACAAATTTGTGAAGGCGTTTCTGTTGACAATTTACCCAGTGACAGTGATTCTGAAAATGGTGGAAGTGATGCCAGCAACGCTAGCCAAGACAATGATGATGGTGGTGCTCCATTCCTACTGCCCAACATTCTTGAAGAATTTTCACAGAAAATAGAGTCAAATTTTTACATCTCAGAGGGAGAGCTTTTATTAATGGCATTAAGTGCCCATCAGCAAAATCGGTGGACCAATAAGACTTTATTGGATGTTTTAAATCTGTTTAACTTTTCTCTCCAAGAGCCACTAGTTCCTGGTACTCAACACTCAGTGGATAAAATTTTATTTAATGAAGAGGCTGCTGGCATTAAGAAACACCACTTCTGCTATAACTGTGGCAAAGATTTTGGCCAGCTTCAAAATGCTACTGAAATTTTATGTAAAAACAAAGACTGTAAACAGATAAATCAAGCAAATGATCCCAGGAGATGGAGATACTTCGTATCCTTTGATATTCTACCTCAACTACAGGGATTATTCAACAAAACTGATGTGTTTGAAAAATTAATTAACCCAAGAGATAGAATAAATCAATATGATGATAACTCCATCAGAGATGTATATGATGGAGAAATGTACAGAAAGTTTGTCACTAACTTTTGTGTATCTAATGAGATAAGATATATATCATTCACTTTCAACACTGATGGTGTTGCCTTGTATTCATCTTCTAACGGATCCATTTGGCCAATTTTTTTAATGGTAAACGAATTACCTCCTGTACTGCGAATGCAAAACCTCATTATAGCAGGCCTGTGGTTTGGCAAGGATCACTCCATTTTTGATTTATTTCTTCGCCCTACTGTGGATCAGTTAAATAAGTTGTCAAGTGTCTTTTAATTGAAAATACACAGGAATATTTTAGACTTTCAGGCATTTGTTATTGCTGCCTGTGTGGATTCGGGAGCAGGAGGATCTGTTCAGGGAATCTCTTCTCATTCTGGTTTCTTCTCGTGTAACTGGTGTCTAATCCCTGGACTTTACTTTGATGACAAGGTCATATTTCCCATCATCCATCCGACTCCACCATTGAGAAGTCATGAAGAGCTTGAGTTAAACTCTATGAAGGCACTAACTACAAAAATACCAACATCACTTTCATCAATGGAAAAAGCAGAAATCACTAAGGGTGCAAAATCTTGGTGTGTATTTTTTGGCCTAGAAAGCAAGTCTTTTAACTGTGTGGATGGATTTGTAGTGGATGCATTACATGCTCTTGATCATGGTCTGGCCAGACAGTGTATGAAAATATGGAGTGACACTGATAGTGACCACAATTATATTACCCCAGCCAAAGAACTCATCTTAGATTCATATGTGGATATGCTGAAACCACCAGTTGAAATCCGAAAATTTCCAAGAAAAGTGTCAGATAGGGTAAATTGGACTGGAATATTACAACTGGATCTTAATATTTTCCATCCCTATGCTGAAAGAAATTTTACCTGCACCTCAATTTCGTAGCTGGATGTGGTTTGTACAGGCAATACATTTTTAGCAGATGATACGAATGTATCATCCTGCTTGTACTGTCATACAGCGAGCAGCCTGCAGAGAGCAGCGCAGCGAGCAGACAGCAAACGGCAGAGCGAGAGTGGCATAATATTATACAGGGGGGAAAATGTCGCGCGGCGGCGGCGGCGGCGCGCGGCGCGCTCCGCGCGCGCCCCGACCACGCGACTACTCCACGCCACTTCTCAGGCTGCCGGGCGGCCGGGCCGGTGCCCCCTCCCGCCCCGCGCCTCCCCCCTCCTAGCCCAGCGCGACGGCGCTCCGCTTCCTTGCGCCCTGCAACGCGTACGGACATCTACCATACGTATCATCTGCTTTCAAGTTCCAGCCCTCCGGAACTTTTTGGTCACGGTCGCGTGGTCTGCTTTTTAGCAGATGATACGAAGGTATCAGCCTGCTTGTACTGTCATACAGCGAGCAGCCTGCAGAGAGCAGCGCAGCGAGCAGACAGCAAACGGCAGAGCAAGAGTGGCATAATATTATACAGGGGGGAAAATGTCGCGCGGCGGCGGGTTCCGCGCGCGCCCCGACCACGCGACTACTCCACGCCACCTCTCAGGCCGCCGCCGCGCTGGGCGGCCGGGTCGGTGCCCCCTCCCGCCCCGCGCCTTTTTTAAGTCGAAAAGAATTAACATCAGCTAATCTGGATATTGCTGAAACACTACTTGTTGAATTTATGCATAAGTTTCAAGATGACTATTCTCTCACTTGCATGTCATTTAATGCACGCACATATTGTTATGCATGTGTGCCAAACAGTAAGGAACTGGGGTCCACTGTGGGCTATAAGCTCTGCATATGCTTTTGAAGCTGGAAATGGTGATGTCAAGAAATTACTGCATTCGTCAAATGGTGTTCCCAATCAAGTTTGCCGGAACCTCTCTCATGTTATCTGCCGAAACCTTCTTGAACAGCATTTTTCTAGTAATCAAACCAAGAGCTACAATATAAGCATTATGCCAAAGAAACCGATGAAGAAGTGTATGTCTGTTGGACCCACCCACTTTTTGAAGACCCCTTTGCCTTTCAGTCCAATACCAGAAGAGACCTACTTGTGTGAACAATTTAATGTTGTTGCCTCTGATTGCATGATCTACTCCAAAGTCATAAAAGACAAGATGCTTATTAGATCATCATGCTCTCGAAGGTCAAACAACTGTATTTTTGTTACAGTTGATCATAAAATAATTCGCTTCTCAAAACTTATATTTGATAGCAGACAACGCCTTGGATTTGGATTTTGCCATGAGTTACATTGCAGCAGTATTTTAAAACCTCCACCTAGTGTTCCTACCCTTGCTCCCAAGGATGAGTGTGTAAGGAAAGTTTCACGTATTGGTGATGAGCTTATGCTTGTTCCTCTCACAGATGTGAAAATGGTTTGTTGTTTGACAGACCTTCCACATGTATCATACGTAACTGTTCTACCTAATCTGTTTAATATTAATTAACTGATTACTATCAGATGGATAACATTAATGATAAAGAGCTACTATGCCAATGTGGCCTCTCTTATTATGGTTTTAATGTAAAGTGTATGTCAAAGCCCTCTGGCAAAGGACTATAGTTTTATATAATTGATATATTTTTAAACTATTTGTAGAAATTGTATGTAATTATCAAGTGGCAACTGATACTGTACTTTACGTTTCAAGTTTAATGTCAAAGCCCTCTGGCAAAGGACTTTAGTTTTATATGATCGGTATATTTTTAAACTGGTACTGTACTTTACGTTTCATGTTTAATGTCAAAGCCCTCTGGCAAAGGACTGTAGTTTTACATAATTGATATATTTATAAACTATTTGTAGAAATTGTATGTAATTATCAAGTGGCAACTGATACTGTACTTTACGTTTCATGTTTAATGTCAAAGCCCTCTGGCAAAGGACTGTAGTTTTATATGATCGGTATATTTTTAAAATATTTGTAGAAATTAGGTTTTATTATAAACAACTGAAGTTAAACAAACTTATTGACAACAATTGAAGTCTAGCAGGCTCATATGTTCAATGACAACTAAGATGTTTGAAATAAAATTTAAATGTGGAAAAAGTAAAAGAAGCAGGTTTTAAAAAACTTCCTGAACTTCCTAATAAAGATAATAAAATACAGTACCCAACAGACATTGGAAAACCGCTCGTGGGCAAACAAAAAGTGGGCAAGCCAGCTACACCTTCGAATCAACTAGGCCCAAATGCGCTGGATCACACTAACATCAAGGGAGGTAGATATTGCACCGATGTCCTGCGGCAGGTGAAAGAGGACTGAAAACAGGTCTCGTGCATCACAGGTTTTGGGCCAACAGTAGGACCTCAGCCACAGCGGGCTGGTCAGAGCAACACCGAGGACGAGGAGGGCGACGATAAGGAGCGGCCCCAAGGGCGCGCTTCTCATGGCCCCGGCCTCGGGTGGAGTGAAGGACAGCACCTCGACGAGGTCGCCGTAAGCGAGTACGGCTGCACCAGTCGGCGGCCCTAGAGGCGCCTATGACGGGAAGCCGGCGAGGAGGAGCGACCCGGGTGCGTGCTTGCGAACACCAAGGCTCGACGAGGTCGCCGTCAGCAAGCACGGCTGCACCAGTCGGCGGCCCCGGCGGCCCTGGAGACGACGGTGATGGGGAGGCCGGCGAGGAGGAGCGACCCCGGGTGCGCGCTTGTGAACACCAAGGCTCGACGAGGTCGCCGTCAGCAAGCACGGCTGCACCAGTCGGCAGCCCCGGCGGCCCTGGAGACGACGGTGATGGGGAGGCCAGCGAGGAGGAGCGACCCCGGGTGCGCGCTTGCGAACACCAAGGCTCGACGAGGTCGCCGTCAGCAAGCACGGCTGCACCAGTCGGCAGCCCCGGCGGCCCTAGAGACGACGGTGATGGGGAGGCCAGCGAGGAGGAGCGACCCGGGTGCGCGCTTGCGAACACCAAGGCTCGACGAGGTCGCCGTCAGCAAGCACGGCTGCACCAGTCGGCAGCCCCGGCGGCCCTGGAGACGACGGTGATGGGGAGGCCAGCGAGAAGGAGTGACCCCGGGTTAGGGTTTCGGGGTTGGAAATATTTCCCGGAAAAATTGGAAATATTTCGGGAATATTTCGGAAATATTTCCGAGGGGTCCGAAATATTGGAAATATTGGAAATATTGAAATTCCTCAGCAAAGGGCATTTGCATGAATAAATAGCGTAACTTTGCATTAAAATCGTAATTTCCCGCGTTTGTCGGATACCAATTGTTTGTGACGGGTCGTTTCAAAAACCACTCAGGGGTGGTGAGGGCCGCCGCCGCCGCGGCGCGCCGCCTAACCTTTCTTTCACATGTGCGACGATCCGATCCGACGGACGCTTCAAGACGAGAATTTGTTTGTACTTGTAAATTGCAATTAAATAATGTAATTCAGCATAAGTATATGTGTTGCAAGTTCTTCTACGTCATTTCCCTACCCTCTTCATAGAAAAAATTTCGGCTCTTTGCAAAAATACAATAAAAACTACTTTTTTTCAATATTTCCAATTTTTCCGAAATATTTCCGAAATATTCCCGAAATATTTCCAATTTTTATATTTCCGGAAAAATAGAAACCCTACCCCGGGTGCGCGCTTTTGAACACCAAGAGGCTCGACGAGGTCGCCGTCAGCAAGCACGGCTGCACCAGTCGGCGGCCCTGGAGGCGCCTATGACGGGTAGGCCGGCGAGGAGGAGGGACCCGGGTGCGCGCTTGCGAACACCAAGGCTCGACGAGGTCGCCGTCAGCAAGCAATGCTGCACCAGTCGGCGGCCCCGGCGGCCCTGGAGACGACGGTGATGGGGAGGCCAGCGAGGAGGAGCGACCCCGGGTGCGCGCTTGTGAACACCAAGAGGCTCGACGAGGTCACCGTCAGCAAGCACGGCTGCACCAGTCGGCGGCCCTGGGGACGCCGGCTTATTGTGCCGCGGAGGCTGGCGAAGAGCCCCCCCCTCTACCCCTCTGGCTCGGCCTACAGGAGACAAAGCGGCGAGTACTTTAGAATAAAAGGCTGTTTATTGCCAACGTGACTTTCCTTGTTATGTGGATGTGTGCCGCGCCGAGCAGACGGTTGCCTTCCGCCGTGCTGCAGGAAGCAAAGACTTTTGAGTATGGAAGGCGGCCGGGTCTTGTATGGTACAAATCGCAGCTGAGTTTAGAGAAACTCATAGAGACTCTGATTCGCTCTACCCAGCCCAGCGAGCCGTGCCTGTAACTCGCTCTCCACGCATGTTCACCAGTCGGCCCGAGAGGCCCGCCCGACATGCCTGCGCTGGGTTGCCTAACTAACAGGTACGATGCAAAATATCCGCACGATCAGCGGCGCGGTATCGCGGATACGCGGTTCTCGAGCCTCATGCGGGTCCTGCCCGGACTTCTTTTTTTTTAAGTCAGGGGAGGCTCAGTCGAGCCTGGAGCCTTAGGCGTTGCGAGCGCCTACAGGTACAGCGGAGAGCCGGATACAGAGTGTGGCCTCCGCTCCGCAGCTGCTGCCACGCGGTCATCCACAGTGCCGCCTGGCCGCCACTCGTTGGCATCTTTGTCGCGACTTGTGGCCATCGATCGCGGAGCTTTTGGAGCTAAATGTTTAAAAATGAGTCGGCGCACGTGGAGTACTCGCCCTTTTTTTTTTACACTTTGAGGAAACACATTGTGAGAATATCTTACTTGTAGGAATTAGAATGTAGGAGAAATATTCTTGTGGGAATTGACATGTAGGACAAATATTCCTGTGGGATTTCAATGTGGGAATTTACTTCATGTGGGGAAATTATCATGTCCCACAGGAAACACCCCCCACACTCCTGTGGGTCATGTGGGAATTTTGGTCTGGGGAGGGAAGGACATGGGAGAAGGACATGGGGGAAGGACATGGGGAAAGGACATGAGGGAAGGACATGGGGGAAGGACATGGGGGAAGGACATGGGAGAAGGACATTGGGGAAGGACAAGGCTTCAAACAGACACGGTCGTTTTCATGAGGAAGGACATATGGGAAGGACATGGGGGAAGGACATGAGGGAAGGACATGAGGGAAAGACATGGGGGAAGGACATGGGGGAAGGACATGAGGGAAGGACATGGGGGAAGGACATGGGGGAAGGACATGAGGGAAGGACATGGGGGAAGGACATGGGGTAAGGACAAGGCTTCAAACAGACACGGTCGTTTTCATGGGGAAGGACATGAGGGAAGGACATGGGGGAAGGAAATGAGGGAAGGACATGAGGGAAGGACATGGGGGAAGGACATGGGGGAAGGATATAAGGGAAGGACATGGGGGAAGGACATGGGGGAAGGACATTGGGGAAGGACAAGGCTTCAAACAGACACGGTCGTTTTCATGGGGAAGGACATATGGGAAGGACATGGGGGAAGGACATAAGGGTAGGACATGACCTAACCTAACCTAACCTAACCTAGCTCTGGCTGGGTAGGCAACCCATCGCCCTCTGCGCCGCTGTTCAATTGTAGGCTTCAAACAGACAAGGGCGGTCCAGAGTGGGTGAGTGGCGCTCCGCTGAGTCCGCTCGCTATCGCTCGCGAACTCGCTCCGCGAATAAAATTTTTATACTTAGTCCATGAATCAAAACTATAACTTAGCTATCCTAGCAAATCAAAATTGTATTATTTGGTGGTGATTTGGTTTAGTTTACACACTTTTACACTTTTTTTTCCAAATGACTTTAACTTTAACAAAAAAATCCGTCTTGTTCCTGAGAATCCGGTCTAGAAAGCCAGCTGAGAACAAGACATTGTGGGGGCACCTTAATGGGCTTGCCTGCCTTCTAGCCATGGGCCATGGGTACATGATGGGTTGCTAACTCCTAGGCACAGTGTTTAAAAAAACTAAATGCATTGTCCCATTAATTTTAGGTGCTGTGAAGGCTGCCCTGCTCAAGCAAGGAAACGCTGATGGTCCTACAATGACAACAACATTGTACAGCTGCAGGCGCAGTGTGGGGAATCGATTCAACGAAGCTTCAACAAAGCTGAAGAAATCCACTTAGGTTTTTGGTTGAACTATCCGTGAAATAATTTCTTGCTTTACCTTCGAATTCTTTTCTTAAGTACCTTTTTAGTTTCAGGCTTAGGACCTTTAATGACTAGTTTTGTTTGTGTGTAGTAAAATTTTGTTTATGGTACTTTTACATTGAATAACTTAATTTGATTTTAGTTTCACGTTTCTGCATAGTCAAGGCTTTCTCCTTGCTTTGTGTGCTGTGATTTTAGGGACTATAATAATGAATCTATCCATGGATTCTTGTCGATTTTATTGTTTTGACCCAATATATGATACATTTTTTCAGCTGTGCAGTGCCCTTAATAACATCAATCCTTTTTATTTATTCATGTTTTATAACCACACAACTTTCTAATTGACAGTGATAAGTAACTGCAGGGGGATCCACTTATTTTCATCAGGCTGGATGAGAAGGGAAGAGTTACTCATTTGGAACTTCAGGGGAAAAACATTGATCTGACATCTCATGGCAAGTAAGACCTGCCTTTATTCATTGATCAGTGAGTCGTCCTGCAGGTGCAGTCAAATCAAAAACTCACGGGTCCGCTACTGTGGAGGTCGCGGGCTGGAACTCATGAAGGCACATTCTGGGATACTAGAAGACACTCTGAACTTCTGAGAGATACACTCTGCAACTCTGGGACGTGCACTCTGCAACTTTGGGACGTGCACTCAGCAACTCTGGGACATGCACTCTGCAACTCTGGGACATGCACTCTGCAACTCAGGGACATGCACTCTGCAACTCAGGGACATGCACTCTGCAACTCTGGGACATGCACTCTGCAACTCAGGGACATGAACTCTCAGACTCTAACTCTAAGGTGCGCGAATTTCAGGAGTTGCTTGTCCAGAGTCTGTTTCACTCTGAATTCTACTCTGAACTGTGAACTCTGGCTGAATCAGAATTCAAGTAACTCTGAACATTTTCTGAGTGGATTTTCCCTAGTGACTGAACCACTCTGCTTCTTACTGTAATAGATTTTATTGTCAGGGTCCATTGAAATGGTACTTAGTGAGCGAAGTGAGCCCTGTTGTTGACAATCCCAATGATCAAAAGCGTATTCAATAAGAACAATCCATATGGTACGAGGTTGTGAGGGTTGAAAGAACGTATCACATAAAATATTTCTTCTTTCCACTAGAGGAGCTCCAGTCGAGAAACTTTCCTTCCATTGAAAGCCAATGGTCCACTTGCCATCACCGAGCCCACCCATCTAGAACAACTTATAAAGCAAACAACTAAATATTTCCCACAAAAAATAGACGTTTACATGTTACATAAATCATGTATGCATACAATGTTTACGCCTGCTGCGGTGTGGTGCTTCATGCAGGTTAAGTTGTGCACTGTCCTGGCTTGGCAAACACGCACAAAGTAACCAGTATGGATGACAAGATGTTTTCCGGAACACTTGCGACGCTTAAGGCAAAGGTACTTAAATCCAGGTGATTTCACCCCATCTTGAGGTGAATCAGCTCAGTTATTGTAGCAGTTGTTTACAAAACTTGCACATTGTATGTGTGAAGCAGGCGGATTACTGCACTTTGTATCGATACCACGAAGACGCGCGAGATCAACTATCGAAGTTTATCGCCGAGTGGAGTCGAGAGTTCCGAAGCCACCCGAACCCGAACGAACCGAACAGATCCCAGATCCGAAGGTCGGAGTGCACCACAGCCTTGACCACAGCCGCTTGCCGGAGTGGCGCGAAACAAGACTAATTCGAATAACTTAATCTAATTAGATTAGACTATTTTAATTAAGTTATTTAAATTAAGCAAAGTTGTGTCACTTACCTTTCGGAGGTCAGGAATCGCAGTCAGACTCCTCGATCGCCCACCTGAATCTATTTTAACTTCTATTTCTATAATTTAAATAATTTGAAAAACTTTTTTAAAGTAACTTTCTAACCAATTTATTTTAGAAAATAGATAAATTAGCTTCGGACAAACGAGCTTCGGACAAACGGGACGGCCCCATATTACCAGACTTAATTATTTCAATCTGCTTGTTAGCTAAATTCAAAATTGCTTTCTTTTCAGAATTAAAATTGATGTTGGGAAATAATGGAATTTCAATATCTGGTTGATGCTTAGCTTTCCCATTCTGAATAAACTTTTCCATTTCTTCAATTGAACAATCTATTGTAAATTTATAAAAACTACTGCTCCAGTCATAAGAAACATCAACATATCGCCTTCCGGGATAAACACTATCACTAACAGAACCTGGAAGCATTCTAGAAACAACCATATGATCTTCCGCATCAACATTTTCATTTCCATCACTATCTTCTTCATCAATTTCCTCACTATCAAGCTGGTTCTCAACATTACTTTTTATTCCAATCAACACATGCTCCATTTCTTCACATGAAATAATATCTTCATGCTGCTTATAAATATCTTCCCAAGAATTGTCAACTAAATTGAAATCATCAAACGAAGTCCAAGGAACATGTAACAATACTTTCATCCTGTAAAATTCATTATTGGAGTAACATCATGCTTGACCTTTGGGTACACCATTACAATGGCAGGTGAGGAAGTTCTCAATTTCTTTTTACTAAAATCAAAGTATTAACACATATACCACAAACTTTTATCGAAATAGTTTGAGCGTTGCATATACTTCTCCACAATAGAAAGACCTTTCTTGTTATCATCCTCAATCATGACCCATTCATCATTTTTGGGGAGAAACACATTGACAAATGCTCTAGATGAACTGACATATTTTTCACTCATAATAAAATGACCCACTTCCTGTGCAGAATAATCTCTCTGGGTACATGATTTAATAAATACTTTTTGAATGACAGACTTCACAGACTTACAATTGGTATTTGCAATTTCATTAAGTATTTCAACTAAGCTTTTGGACTTTGGCTCAGATTTTGACACATACTTTTCAAGATAATTCACTAGAGCTGTTTTTGACAAAACAGGCGCAATATCCATGTTTGCCCTCCAATTTAAAATAATATAAGGATTAAATTTGTTCAAGTTTTCATCATTACGTTTAGAATTGAACTCAATGTCATTAGCATTGTCAATCTTTATAAAACTTTCTTCAACTAAAGGTTTTGGAAAATTGAACCGACATTTCCTTTGACTATTCTTATTAACTTGGCAATATCCTTTTTGGCATGAATGATGTTGAACTTTATTTAACAATTCAGCTAAATCTTGCTTCAGATTTATCACGTTTTCCAATTCTACGCGACATGGATGAACTAATGCAGGGGCCTGACCAATATTTGGATGTTCAGTGCATATTAATTTATCAAAAAAATTAACTATGTCTTGAATTTCTTCTGGACTTTTCTCAGATAGATTAAGAACATCTGGAGCGTTTTCCAGCCACAGCAATCCATGCACATGAGGACTTCCACTGATATAAATGAAACAAATTGTATTAACAAACATACCCTATTAAATTCTGTAAAGATAAGTGAACAATATATATAGATCATTACCGATGCTGATACTCTATCCTATACCAATAATCATTGGCTTTATATTTTGGTTTCAACACCTGAAATAATGAACATATCAATAATGCAAAACAGATTTAAAAACTACAGTCAAGTGCCCTAATTTCGGACGAATTGAGCGGTTTTTCCTTTCTTACGTGTAGGCATGATAAAATATGAGAAATCTGTTGCGATTGGAAATACTGTGGCTCAAGACACGTCGGATGATACCCATGTCGAATTTCTATCAACAGATGGGAAGCTACAGCAATCATCGGAAGAGTGTCCGAAATTAGGAACGAAAGTGCTCTAATTTCGGACACGTGCTCTAATTTCGGACACAAGCATGCATTTTGGCCTAACCGAACAGGTTTACTTTTCACTTAGGATAGCCTAGGTCACAATTCGTTGAATAACATCCAAACCGATTTTTTGACTCAACCCTGAGAGATGAAAACTGTACAGAAAAATGGGATGGTTTTGTGAACGCCTTTAACTCTGGACAATTGTGCTGTAAATTCGGACAAAATTCAGAGGAGTGCTAAATTCTTCCTAGCTTAGCCGTTTTTTGAGGCATCTCAAATCCGGAAACGGCGTTGTAAAGGTGATAGTCAAAAGTACAATTTCGCTTCTTCCTGGTGGCGAAAACATAAGTCTTTAGGCACAAACACGGAAACAAATGTAATTCTATGCCACAGAATTGGACTGTCCGAAATTGTAGCACTTTCAAAAATCGTTCCGTACCAAAAAACGGGTTGACTTAAAAATAATAATTGACGTAGTTCTGTAGCCAAAATACCAAACATTCATTCGAGAAAGGACCACCCATAGGGCAGCTCACACCTACATGAGCCCCGGTTTTTGGGGGAGCTTATTTCAAATCAGCAATTTTGTTCTATATGCTTTCTTTAACTTTGAATTCTTGTGTGCTGTAAAATTTTGAAGGTACTTCAACCGACTTGACGAAATATGGTACTCTATACTGCAAACTGTACGATGCCGTCTTCGGATTTCAAATATCTCAAAAGGTGACCGAGATACGTTGAAATAAGCACATCTCTGCAAACTGTCCGAAATTAGGGCACAAGTCCGAAATTAGGGCATTTGACTGTAATTGTCTGATCACATTACATATAGAAACAATACATACTTTACAAAGAAAACTGCTGACTCTTTCAGAAAAATATTTGTCAGCAAGAATTGGATGCTTGGCAACTAAATCTCGTCGCATCCTTTCAGTTAAATTATCTATTTCAATATCTGGAGCCAGCATCTTAAATAATCCAGGCCAATGCAAGTCAGCAGCACTCAACGTAAAGAATAAAGTGGGCATTCCTATCTGTTCAATCATTTCTATCAATTCTTTGGCTTTCAACTTCCAATAAGCTTTTGTACTCCTAAGCCCAGAACAATGATACATAACACTATTAATTACTTTAGGGTCTTCTTTGATCTTTTCAACAAGTTCTTCTACAGTAAGATTACACAGTTCATCATTTTTCTTGGCATATAAATTCCCCTTTTCAATGGAATGCCACCTCATCATGGAATTCATTGCGAAATATCTGAATCTTGGATGTTCTTCGAACCTTCCATCATGATACCGAAACAAATGCTTAAAATAGTCAGATGTATTTATTTCATAATTTCTTACATCTCTAAGATCTCCAATTCCTCTTGGGAACAATGTAGGAAACGCTTGACAAATATAACCAGCAGTATTGAATTCACTTAAAGGCTCCTTCCCAATCATTGGCCAATCAATAACATGTTCTGACTCTTGGCTATTCAACACATTCAAAATCTGATGATTCTGATTAACAGAGGGCATTGCTGGTACAAATGATTCACTGACAAATTCTGCAGCTTCATCAGTGTTTTCATCATTATTTGCCATTGAATCAACTAAACTTAATGACACGTCGTCCATATCAGCATTATTTTCATTTTCAGTATTTACAATGTCAATCACATTTCCATCATCAGGTAATAAACTAAGATTTTCCTCTGAAATCTCAATGTGTTCATAATGCAGGTTATTTTGTTTTAACCAAATTAGTGCTCTTCTGACTCTTGCAGCACGTACCTGAAAGTCTTGATAAGAGTTATTCTTGTTGCTTTTACACCTCACATTACAGACTGCAGATAAATCAGTAATTCGATGTGGTAAATTTTTGGCCAATTCCACAACATCTTGAGTAAAAGTTATCTCAGTACCTGAATAACCATACTGATGGCCTTTGATTTTATATAAAGAGATAATAGGATGCACACGAGCTATTAATTGTTCCTCTATATATGACAGATCATTTAATTCATCAGGTACAGGACCCGGATCCATATTGTTAGCAGCAGTATACTTATAACAATTCTTTGTGTGAAGGCATGGCTTTTCTAATTTAATTTTTTCCAGAATTTTTCTTTGCAATCCACTCACGAATATTCTTTCAAATTGCTCATATCATTTGCAAAGTTTTTGCAAAACTTATCTTTAACTTCCACACTGCATAAAATTTCATCCCATTTATTAATATCAATATTGTCATCATGCATTATTTGTTCCCCTAAAACACAATTAAAAATTAAATTTAATAAAAATAAAATAATAATTTCATAGCAACTAATTTAAAACTGATCAGGCTTTCTTCATTCACACCCACATCACATGCACTTGAGCAACTGTTGGCAGTTTGTCCCCATAAAGGAGAATCCAAAAACACGTCATCACTTATTGGTTCAGGAAGATCACATGATGGGTTTGCATTAGGCAATAATCTTTTTCTATGGTTTGAATAGAAATCTTTGTCGACAAAGTGATTTCCGCATACTTTAAATTTTCTAAGCCCCTCTACATCACGTATCGTGACCAGTTCCTCATTTCTGCATACTTGTACCCACAACCTAATCCTAAAAAAAAAAAAAAAAAAAATCAAAATCAACAATATTCTGCATCTAACAGAACCACAAACATTCATATAGTTACCTCTACAAGGCATTTGGATTTTTATTCTTTATGCCAGGTACAGGTATGCTATAATATGATAAATTGTCATTGCTATAATGACAATTTAGCACACAACATTTTTTTTTTATTCTTTCTCTTATTCAGCACAATGGGATCAACCTGTTCACTCTAAAAAGAAAAGGGAACATGACTACTGAAATTTCGTAACTGATCAAAGAAATGCAACTTATGACGTTACCGTTTTCCCTTCTTCTGACAATTCACCACAATACATGCTACTTCCACCTTCATAATTAGTACTCATAGGCTGTCTCCAATGCCCACCTCCACTGTCAATTTCAATCTGCAAAACAACACAAAAAAGACAACATTTTTCAATGGCAATTAAAATTAAATTATTAAACATTAAGCTAATAGGATATTACTACCAAACCAATAACTCCGTGTTACTTTTTCTTCAATGCATATTCTGCTCTATTTCGACAGTTCACCTAAAATGTCATTCAGTCATAAGTTCAACTATAAAATTACAGAAAAAACATCCTCACACTACTACTCATCCTATAATGAAGACTTACCACTGTCCCACTTTCTTCCTTTCCAGTAGCACAATCAACCTAAACATTTTAAAGAGATATTATATAAGAAAACTTTCAATGTTGACATAATAATCTACAATTTTAAAACTTACAAAATGAATAGCACTGATTGAATTTTCTCTGCAGCCTGCAGAGATGTTATTGCCAATAACAGACACAAAAGAATCATCATCATTTTCACAATGTAGTGCACAATCCTCTAGTAATATATGATCAAATTTCCGCTCTGGATTTGAAGTTAAGTCAGGATGAACCTTATAAATAACAAATTTAACAAGTGTTTTTATTGTTTTAAATTTAATTTTATTAAAAGTTCCTTTTCATGTACACAAAACTACTCAGAACGTCAACTGATCATAAGCCGATTCCATAATACTTTGACAATAACTCACCACAAAAATATCTTTTATGATGTTTTTTGTCTCCACAATACTTTGAAACGAAGGTCCATTACATACCACCTAAAAAAAAAAAAAAAATCAACTTTCTTTTTTCTCTCCATTTTTCCAAACGTTAAGATGAACTAGGCAGGCCAGGCGGGATGGGTTAGGCCACAAACCTATGGTCTGGTGTGCAACCCCTCTTTCTGGTCACACGACTCTCTCCCCCGCCTTTCTCCTTTCCCATATTACCTGTTTTCAGCAGGGAGCTGCATAGGGTAATCGAGCCACGACCAGCGGGAAGGTGCGGGGAAATCGAGCCACGGTCAGCGGGGGGCTGCTGGGTAATCGAGCCACGATCAGAACACTGTGAAAAATATCTTTGTAAATTTACGATAAATTTTGTAAATCGTGATTTACGAAATAAGTTGTAAATTTACGACGGACCTTTTTTGCACGTGAATGAATTTCAAGCCGATATGTAGTGCTTGTAATTTAACCGAATTTAACGATTTGCAATTGTAATTTTACAACTGCACTTCGTGGAAAATTTTCCCGTAAACTTACGACTATTTTTCACAGTGAAGGGGTTAATCGTGCCACGGTCAGCCGATGGCTACTGGGTAATCGAGTCGCGATTAGCGGGTTTGTGCGGGGTAATCGAGCCACGATCAGCAGGGGACTGCCGGTTAATCGAGCCACGGTCAGCTGATGGCTGCTGGGTGGGTAATCGAGTCGCGATCTTTCTGGTCACACAATTCCCTCCCCCACCCCTCAAGAATGACCTTTTCAATCATTGTTCAACGTTATTCAGGCCAGGCTGCTCTCCCTTTCTTCGAATGGGACAGTCTCTTTGGGGCAGGTGAATCGAGCCCTGAATGACCATTAGGGCGAGGCGGGGAAATCGAGCCTTCACCAGCGAGGAGAGACCCCCCCCCCGAACCCTCCTTTCCTGCAGGGTGACGGGATGGATTAATCGAGCCAGCTTCCATTGCTTTACGTCGAAGTAATCGAGCCCCACGACAGACAGGGTAAGGCGGGGTCATCGAGCATTCACCAGCGAGGTGGGGTGGGGGATATTCGAGCCCCACCCCCTTTCCCCAGCAGTAGGGCGGGGTGGGGTAATGGAGCCTGTGTAATTGAAGAGCGGCAGGGTAATCGAGCCACTACCAGCTGGGCGAGGCGGGGTAATCGAGCCTTTACCAGCGAGGTGGGTTTAGGGGATATTCAGCCACCCCCCCCCCTCCCCCCTGGATTGTGAAGGGGCAGATTAATGTATCCCAAATAATTAATTGGCTGTGGGGTAATCGAGCCACCACCAGCTGAGCGAGGCGGGGAAATCGAGCACGCACCAGCGAAGTTGGTTAAGATATTCGAGGATCTTCCTCCATTTACCCAGCACTGTGACGGGGTGGGTTAATCGAGACTGTGTAATTAAAGCGCGGTGGAATAATCGAGCCAACACCAGCGGGGCGCGGCGGGTCAATCGAGCTTCACCAGCGCGGTTGAGTTCAGGGATATTCGAGCCCCCATATGTTTTTTTCCAACAGCAGAAGGACGGGGAAGATTAGTCGAGCCTGTATCATTCGCGGAGCGAGTTCGCGAGCGATAGCGAGCGGACTCAGCGGAGCGCCACTCACCCACTCTGAACTGCCCTTGTCTGTTTGAAGCCTATAATTTACCCTTGTCCTTTCCATATATGTCCTTCCCCCATGACCTAACCAACCATACCTGTCCTTCTCGCATGTCCTTCCCCCATGTCTTTTCCCGGCTCACCTGCAGCACTACATGGCTGCCGCCTACGTGTCCTTCCCCCATGTGCTTCCCCCATGTCCTTCCCCTACCTGTCCTTTCCGCATGTCCTTCCCCATGAAAACGACAGTGTCTGTTTGAAGCCTTGCCCTTCCCTTATGTCTTTCCCCCATTGTCTTCCCCAATGTCCTTCCCTCATGTCCTTCCCCCATGTGCTTCCACCAAGTCCTTCCCCTACCTGTCCTTCCCGCATGTCAGGGGCCTGCAACGGTCGAACCAGTCTCCCAAAATCGATCCGACAACGCTGAGCACTGCTCATCCGAGTTCGTTCGACCGGCAAGCCCATGCGGTTCGTTCGTTCGTTCGACAAAATTTTGCCGGATTGTCGGATCGCCCGTGGACCCGGCAGTCAAGAAGCTGGGTGAGAGGTGAGGAGGGGAGTGGGTGGGGGCGAGCTTCTGTGCCGGTCCGAGAGTGACCCGACGAGTGGACAGACGAATCTAGCGCTGAGATGGTGGGAGAGAGACAGGTGATGTCGCGCTCTCTCACTCACTCACGGATCGATAGCGATCCGACCGTTGCAGGCCCCTGCCGCATGTCCTTCCCTTATGTCTTTCCCCCATTGTCTTCCCCAATGTCCTTCCCTCATGTCCTTCCCCCATGTGCTTCCACCAAGTCCTTCCCCTACCTGTCCTTCCCGCATGTCCTTCCCCATGAAAACGACAGTGTCTGTTTGAAGCCTTCGATGTGTCCTAACAACAAAGTCCTATGTTGCGCGCTACCCGAATACAAAGTCTTAACTGCTGCGCTCCCCGAATACAAAGTGCGAAGTGCTGCGTTCCCCGAATACAAAGTCCTAACTCACATGTACCGCGAGCCGAGATAAAGTGATTTGAAGGTTTAACTGCCAATCACAATTCGTAGAGTGTACCTAGAACGCTAATTCTAGGTTTATGTGAAAGGTCTAGCCGTAGCGAACACAGAGAGACAAAAAAAAAATTGTATTTAATTAATTATTGAATCATATCCGCAAGAGTCTTCACTGGTGTATACAAGCACCAGCACCACTTTGAGAAAAATGTTCCAAATCATGCAAAAACGTATTTTCTCAAAACAATAACAGGCGCCTGTCAGTCTACCGATCAGGCAACCGCAATAACACGATAGTTTGGTGGCCTACCTCACAGGCACCTCCTCTAAGACAAATGGTTTAGGCTAGCGGTTCTCAACCTTTTTAGGCTCACGACCCAACATAAGAATTTTCGCGACTTCACGCGACCCCATGTCAACCCCCCAACCCCATCTCCTCTCAATTAAAGTTTTGTTTCTAAGGAGTTTTTTTTCTTTTTTTTCATTTATTTTATTTTTAAATGAATAAATGTCAATGGCTTCCTTGGTGGTTTTTCCGAATTTTCGCACAGAAAATGACGTATCGGGGGCCCCCAAAGAGGAACGTCACGTGGATTCCACGTGGATTCAACGTGGATTCGTGGAAATTTCGCGGACGTAGATGTGTCAACGAGATTTCAACTATTTTTCCACCTCAAATATTTTTTCTTCATTCTGCTGCTAAACGATTTTAAATAGTATGTTGATCGTATTGGTCAATAGGGGCATGTGTATTAAGGCGTTTTTGCAGTAAAATTAATGTTCGTGGATGTCACGTGGATTCTACGTCATTTCCACCATTTTACCAAAATCCACCATCTTTTGTAACTTTGGGCGTAACTGTTCAGCTTACACAAGAAGGTATATAATATTGTCCTGATCATCGCGTTTTACGAGATAACGTTGAAACGCGTCGAAATAAAGTGGAATCAATCCACGCCGAATCCACGTGGAATCCACGTGGAATCCACGTTCCAACGTTTTGCGTTCAACGTTAAAAAAGTGTTCAAACAGATATTTACGTTCTTGAACAGTATTTAAAATTTGTTCTAGATACGTAGAATCCATATTTCAAGGGTTAGTTTCATAACGTACAACGCGCAACGCCCTACGCTAAACGGATACTTGCAGGCCAATAAGGTGAGCTTCGGAATAGGATCGGTAGCTGACATGCCTCCTCCAACACCGTCGACGTAGGGTAGTGGATAAGGTACTAGACTTCTACTCCAAAGGTTGTGAGTTCAACTCCACATGAGGTAAAATAAAAGATTCATTTTCGTTGCCAGCACGTTGAATCCACGTGATTTCCACGTGGAAATTTCGTGGAAAAAGGTGTCAAATCCACGTGGATGTGACGTGGTTCTTCCACGTCGATACCACGTCACATATCCACGTGGAATCCACGTTTCTTCCACCTTTATTCCTCTTTGGGGCCGGCTGGCGGCCAAACCGCGACCCTAGGCGACACAAGGAACCTCAACGAGACCCCACAAAAATTTTCCCGACCCGGCGTCTCGTCTTCGTCCCCTCTCGTCCGTCTCTCTTCGTCGCGAACGCTATTCCCCTCCCGGGCCGGTTGACCTCCCCACTCCGCCGCAGCGCCGCCAGCCCCGCGCCGCGCCGCGCCGCCGTGCGACATAGGACTATGTTGCTCGGAGTGCGGCTTGCAGTGGCGAGATCGGACGTTTCGTTTTTCAAAGAAATAAGGCATTTCTGGTCAAAATACCAATATTTGATCCGAGACAAAAAAGAAGCAGCGTATTTTATTGAATAAATTGGTTTAAGAAACATAATTCAACCAAAAATGCGAGTTAGGACTTTGTATTCGGGGAACGCAGCACTTAGCACTTTGTATTCGGGGAGCGTAGCAGTTAAGACTTTGTATTCGGGTAGCGCGCAACATAGGACTTTGTTGTTAGGACACATCGCCTTGTCCTTCCCCATGAAAACGACAGTGTCTGTTTGAAGCCTTGTCCTACCCCCATGTCCTTCCTCGACATCCTTCCCTCATGTCCATGCCTTATGTCGTTCCCCCATGTCCTTCCCCCATGTCCTTCCCCCACCTGTCCTTCCCTCATGTCCTTCCCCCATGTCCTTCCCCGACGTCCTTCCCTCATGTCCTTTCCCCTTGTCCTTCCCCCATGTCCTTCCCCCATGTCCCTATCCATGAAAACGACAGTGTCTGTTTGAAGCCTTGTCCTTCCCCCATATCCTTCCCTCATGTCCTTCCCCCATGTCCTTCCCCCATGTCCTTCCCCTACCTGTCCTTTCCGCATGTCCTTCCCCATGAAAACGACAGTGTCTGTTTGAAGCCTTGCCCTTCGCTTATGTCTTTCCCCCATTGTCTTCGCCAATGTTCTTCCCTTATGTCCTTCCCCCATGTGCTTCCACCAAGTCCTTCCCCTACCTGTCCTTCCCGCATGTCCTTCCCCATAAAAACGACAGTGTCTGTTTGAAGCCTTGTCCTTGTCCTTCCCCAATGTCCTTCCCCGACGTCCTTCCCTCACGTTCTTCCCTTATGTCGTTCCCCCATGTCCTTCCCCCACCTGGCCTTCCCTCATTGTGACGCGCGCGAGTCGAGGGGGTGGGATTTGCCTTAGTTGGCCGGTCCCGCCCCTGGTCGAGGGGGTGGGGTTTGCCTTAGTTGGCCGGTCCCGCCCCTGGTCGAGGGGGGGTCTTGGTGCACCGGGACCCCGCAAAATTCAAACGCGTCACGTCTCCCGCCTGTCCCGTCGTCTGCTCCGATGCGCAGTCAGCGCGCTGGGTGAGGGGCGAGGGGAAAGGGGGGGACTACCGGCCGGGCCGGAGCCGGCCAGCGCTGGGAGAGGCAGACGAGGAGAGGTCAGCGGACAGTGCGGGTCGGGAAGTGTGCGAGAGAGAGAAGTGTGGGCGGCTGAGTGTTGTGTTGTGCAGAGAAAACCCAAGTGGTCTACACCTGTGTGTTCAACAGCCCGGTGCCTTGGTGAGTGTCTGAGCGTCGCGATTGAGTCGGCAGGGAGTGGCAAACGTGAGACTCCATGTGTTACACTGTTGTGTTCATTTGCAGGGTTTTTAAGTTGGGGACATGTGTCCGGCCACGTGCACGCGCACGATTGTGTATTCCACTGAGGCAGCCGTGATGTCGGGCTAGGACCGCCGCTGCCGGCCGACGGCCACCATGACCGCCGCTTGAAGTGTCCATCGGCCCGGCCCGCCCGGGCCGGGCCCGGCGCGCTGCGCCCATAGACCGTCTGAGTCCAGCTGATTTCTCTCCTTCGTCCGAAATATGTTCCGTGAGTTGGGCCGCTCCGTGTGGAGTGCGCTGGCGCTGGGGCGCCCTGCATTTCTGTCTTTTTCACGCGGCCGCGCCGGGGGGTCGGCGAGGCCCTTGTGTACTGTGGCTCGCGGTGCACCCGGTCGGCTCCCCGTGCGCGCGCCTTGCGTTTTGTACTAGTTTGTTTTCTTTTCGCCGTAACCTCGGGGCATTTTAGTAATATGAGCATAACGTAAATTTCTTTCCCTTCCGTCACGGCAGTGGGGGAGAGGGTGGTGGGGGTCGGCGAGGCACTTGTGTGCTGTGGTTCGCGGTACACCCGGCTGGCTCTCGCCCCCTTCTTTCCTGCTGTCGTTGACGATTTTGGCTTTGTGGCACGTTTTTAGTGCGGGAGTAATTATTTAGATTTTCCCCTTCTTACAATGAAGTTAGTTGGGTTGCCTACCTTTTAGGCGGAGTGGTGAGTCCAGCCCCGGCGGGAGAGTGCGCTGTTTTGGTTGCTTCCATTTTGTGAAGTTTGTTTTCTTGTGGTGCCTCGTCCTCGCCGCGGGCTGGCTCAGTTACCTTGTGTAATATTTATTCCTTCCAGTCAGCAGCAGCAGCAGAACACCTTTTATTGATGTCCAGTGTAATGTTTCCAATTTGGTTTTGATGCAATAAATATTTAGAATTTTGAGTTTTCGTGAGGTATTTTCCTCTGGCGCCCATTTTCAAAAATAAACAAACGAAATACTCACCCCCTCTACCATATATGACACTCATCGTACCATTTCCGAGCTAGTTCGGCCTGAGTCATGCCGTCTGCTATTGCACGCCAATTGCGCGTTACATTTTTGGCGCCCAACGTGGGGCCCTATTTTATGCTGGTGCTTGCTGCTCTGGTCAAGGTTGCCTCTTTTGAGCACTTGAAGGCGCTAGGTAGGGACCTAGAGGCTGCTAAGCATCGCATAGATGCTTATGAGGGCAAGTCGCGTCTCCGAAAAATGGAGCCCGAATTCGCCGCCAAACCCGCTCGCCCCCGCTCGAAGCCTCTTGTCCATGAGGTGGAGACGGAGGTAGAAGCCCTGGTTCTGGACCCTAGTAAGACTGCTCGGGTGGAGACGCCCCCGCAGCCTGAAAGGCCCAGAAACTTTAAGTGTTGGAATTGTGACGGGGAGGGTCACCGCCACAATCAGTGTACCAGTACAACTCGGAACCTGTTCTGCTACAAATGCGGACATAAGGGCGTTTTCACCAGGAACTGCCCCCGCTGCAAGCGGACGGGGGAAGAGTGAGGGGACGCGTCGGTAAGGGCCGGGCGCGTTCGCTACGCCGCGGGAAGGTCCTTCACCCGCAGGAGGTGGAAGAAGCGGAGGTTGTAGATGTAGAGGTGGGGGATGATGGGCGTCTCTATGTTTTGATAGACATTTATGGTGTAAAATTTTTCGGTCTTCTGGACTCAGGGGCCACCGTCTCCACTATCGGTGGAAATGCCTGGGGAAAACTTACAAAATTCAACCAAGTGTCTATCATAGGCGGGGAGAGCTGGGTTAAGCTACAACGCTCGAATGTTCACGTTACCCCTTGCAAAACAAAACATGTAAAGGTGGCTAACGGGCAGGCATGCCCTGTGCTGGGGTGCGTGGACGCTCCTGTCGTCCTTGACGGGAGAATTAGGGTGTGTAGCTTCCTGGTCGTCCCTGACCTTAAGCAGGATGTTATCCTGGGCCTTGATTTTTGGCGAGTATTTGGTTTGTTACCCGACGTAGTAAAGGGCACTTGTGCTCTGGCGGAGGCCGACCTTCCGGTGATTGAGGAGGTAATTGTCCCCATGGACAGACTCCAGGAGGAAGAGAGGGCTCGGCTAGACGCAGTGGTTTCCCGGTACAGGGAAACGCTTGGGAGGCCAGGTTTAGGCTGTACGACTCTAGTTGAGCACTCAATAGATACCGGGGATGCTAAGCCCATCCGCCAAAGGTATTATTCGTACTCTCCCAAGTTGCTCGATGTGCTACACAGAGGTTTAGAGGAGTGGTTGTCGCTGGGAGTGGTTGAGCCCTTGGGCCTCCGCGGTGTTACTTGTAAAGAAACCTGACGGTTCTTACCGGTGGGTTGTGGACCTTCGGGCAGTAAACAAAGTAACTACCGCAGACTCCTACCCTCTGCCTAAAGTAAATGACATACTCGACCAATTAAGAGACGCTCGTTATATATCTTCCATTGACCTCAAATCTGCATACTTCCAGATCCCTCTAGAAAAAAGCAGTCGGGAGAAGACCGCTTTTATTATTCCAGGCAAGGGGTTGTTCCAGTTTTGTAGAATGCCCCAGGGGTTGCATACTTCGGCAGCTACTTGGCAGCGATTCATCGATCGGGTGCTTGGGGGGGATTTAAAGCCGTATGTTTTCGTTTACCTTGACGACATTATTATAGTTGGGCAAACCTTCCAACACCATATCGAGGTCCTGACCAAAGTGCTCTCTCGCCTCGAGGCAGCTAATCTCACAATTAACTTCGATAAAAGTAAATTTTGTCGAAGTGAATTGAAATATTTGGGTTACGTTGTCGACGAGGCCGGGCTACATGTAGACCCCGAAAAGGTGAGAGCTATAGCCGAGTATGCTAGACCAACCGATGCCAGAGATGTGAAAAGGTTCACTGGCATGGCCTCCTGGTATCGGCGGTTTATCCCCGACTTTGCCACTATAATGGCCCCCCTTCACAATCTGACTAAAAAGCAGGCCCACTACATCTGGACGCAGGAGTGCGAGGATGCCTTCCTCAGTATTAAGGAGAGACTTATGTCGGCTCCTATTCTGTCCTGTCCCGATTTTTCCAGGGAGTTCGATCTGTTCTGTGATGCTAGTGGAGTGGGCCTAGGCGCTGTCCTGTCCCAAGACGGGAAGCCTATAGCTTTTGCTAGTAGGTCACTAACGACAGCTGAGAGAAAATATTTCCCTACCGAGTTAGAATGTTTAGCGGTTCTCTGGGCAATAGAGAAATTCCGCGGCTATCTCGAGGGATACAAGTTTAATGTAATCACCGACCATGCGTCCCTGACTTGGCTTAACAACCTTAAGGACCCGTGTGGGCGGTTGGGGCGCTGGGCGGTACGCTTGCAACAATATGATTATACCATTATCCATCGTAAGGGGAAAGAGCATGAGGCTCCCGATGCTCTGTCGCGGAACCCGCTGCCTTACAGTGGCGAGTCCGTGGACCTAATTACAGTCGAGACCCAGGCGGTGGATAAATGGTATGATAAGCAAAAGGCCCGAGTTGTAGATGACCCCGCGTCCTTCCCGTCGTGGAAGGTAGAGGGCGAGCAACTCTATAAGTTAGTTAGCATTGGGCTGGGCCCTCCACAATGGAACCGGGTCATTCCCAAAGAACTTAGAGAAAAAGTCTTGTTCGAATGCCACGATAGGCCTTTAGCTGGTCATCGAGGCGTGAAAAAGACGTACAACTTCCTGCGAGATCAATACTACTGGCCGGAGATGCGCAGGGACGTCCAGACATACGTTTCGACATGCACTACATGTGTGCAGTTTAAGGTACCTCAGGCGAAGGCGGCGGGTGTGATGGGAAAGGAGCGACTCGTGCAGGCGCCCTTCCAATTTGTATCGAGCGATTTGATGGGACCGTTTCCTCGGTCATATGCCGGATACACACACCTCGCCGTCTCGACCTGTTTGTTTTCGAAGTATGTCTGGCTCCGCCCCTTGCGGAGCATTAAGGCCGCTCATGTGGTTCGGCAACTCGAGGAAGATATTTTTCTTAAGTTCGCCGTGCCAGGCACGCTCCTCACGGATAACGGTTCGAACTACAAGTGCGCTGAGGTGGACCAGTTGTGCGAGAAATACGGCGTAAAGCGGGTGTTCAGTTATGCTTACCATCCCCAGGCTAATCCAACCGAGCGAGTGAATAGAGTGCTGAAGACTATGATAGCGTCGTATGTACGCGACAATCATAGGAACTGGGATAAGAACCTCCCATACGTCGCTATGGCCATCAATTCCGCGCAGCACGGCGTAACGGGGTATTCGCCCCATGAGCTTGTGTTCGGCACAAAGTGGCGTGACCATGGGTCCGCGCGTTTTGTAGCGATGAACGGGGACCAAGTGCCCAATTTCGACCAGAGAAGGCTAGAAAACAGGAAGCTAGACGAGATTTATGAGGATGTAGTGAAACGTATGCACGAGGCTTATCAGAGAAATCAAAAGTATTACAACTTGAGGAGAAGAAAACAAAGCTTTCATGTCGGTCAACTGGTATTTTATGCTAATAAGGCCCAGCAGTCGGATAAGGCCAAGTTTGTGTCACGAAAGTTGTCTCCAAATTACCTGGGGCCCTGCACGGTAGAGAGCCGTCGGGGGACTTCTGGCTATATGCTGCGAAATACAAAGGGAGAAGTGATAGGGCCTTATCACGTGCAGGATCTGGTTGCCATGGACAAGCGCGAGTCGCGTCTGCACACGGCTTAGGTGGTTTCTCACCCTGGACGTTCGTGCCGCCCGGCGGGAAGGACAAGCGGACGGAGTGAGATGAGGACATCTCCTTAAAAGGTAGGGGGGGGGATGTGACGCGCGCGAGTCGAGGGGGTGGGATTTGCCTTAGTTGGCCGGTCCCGCCCCTGGTCGAGGGGGTGGGGTTTGCCTTAGTTGGCCGGTCCCGCCCCTGGTCGAGGGGGGGTCTTGGTGCACCGGGACCCCGCAAAATTCAAACGCGTCACGTCTCCCGCCTGTCCCGTCGTCTGCTCCGATGCGCAGTCAGCGCGCTGGGTGAGGGGCGAGGGGAAAGGGGGGGGACTACCGGCCGGGCCGGAGCCGGCCAGCGCTGGGAGAGGCAGACGAGGAGAGGTCAGCGGACAGTGCGGGTCGGGAAGTGTGCGAGAGAGAGGAGTGTGGGCGGCTGAGTGTTGTGTTGTGCAGAGAAAACCCAAGTGGTCTACACCTGTGTGTTCAACAGCCCGGTGCCTTGGTGAGTGTCTGAGCGTCGCGATTGAGTCGGCAGGGAGTGGCAAACGTGAGACTCCATGTGTTACACTGTTGTGTTCATTTGCAGGGTTTTTAAGTTGGGGACATGTGTCCGGCCACGTGCACGCGCACGATTGTGTATTCCACTGAGGCAGCCGTGATGTCGGGCTAGGCCCGCCGCTGCCGGCCGACGGCCACCATGACCGCCGCTTGAAGTGTCCATCGGCCCGGCCCGCCCGGGCCGGGCCCGGCGCGCTGCGCCCATAGACCGTCTGAGTCCAGCTGATTTCTCTCCTTCGTCCGAAATATGTTCCGTGAGTTGGGCCGCTCCGTGTGGAGTGCGCTGGCGCTGGGGCGCCCTGCATTTCTGTCTTTTTCACGCGGCCGCGCCGGGGGGTCGGCGAGGCCCTTGTGTACTGTGGCTCGCGGTGCACCCGGTCGGCTCCCCGTGCGCGCGCCTTGCGTTTTGTACTAGTTTGTTTTCTTTTCGCCGTAACCTCGGGGCATTTTAGTAATATGAGCATAACGTAAATTTCTTTCCCTTCCGTCACGGCAGTGGGGGAGAGGGTGGTGGGGGTCGGCGAGGCACTTGTGTGCTGTGGTTCGCGGTACACCCGGCTGGCTCTCGCCCCCTTCTTTCCTGCTGTCGTTGACGATTTTGGCTTTGTGGCACGTTTTTAGTGCGGGAGTAATTATTTAGATTTTCCCCTTCTTACAATGAAGTTAGTTGGGTTGCCTACCTTTTAGGCGGAGTGGTGAGTCCAGCCCCGGCGGGGAGAGTGCGCTGTTTTGGTTGCTTCCATTTTGTGAAGTTTGTTTTCTTGTGGTGCCTCGTCCTCGCCGCGGGCTGGCTCAGTTACCTTGTGTAATATTTATTCCTTCCAGTCAGCGGCAGCAGCAGAACACCTTTTATTGATGTCCAGTGTAATGTTTCCAATTTGGTTTTGATGCAAAAATATTTAGAATTTTGAGTTTTCGTGAGGTATTTTCCTCTGGCGCCCATTTTCAAAAATAAACAAACGAAATACTCACCCCCTCTACCATCTATGACACTCATCGTACCATTTCCGAGCTAGTTCGGCCTGAGTCATGCCGTCTGCTATTGCACGCCAATTGCGCGTTACATCATGTCCTTCCCCCATGTCCTTCCCCTACCTGTCCTTCCCCGACGTCCTTCCCTCATGTCCTTTCTCCTTGTCTTTCCCCCGTGTCCTTCCCCCATGTCCCTCCCCATGAAAACGACAGTGTCTGTTTGAAGCCTTGTCCTTCCCCCATGTCCTTCCCCTACCTGTCCTTTCCGCATTTCCTTCCCCATGAAAACGACAGTGTCTGTTTGAAGCCTTGCCCTTCCCTTATGTCTTTCCCCCATTGTCTTCCCCAATGTCATTCCCTTATGTCCTTACCCCATGTGCCTCCACCAAGTCCTTCCCGCATGACCTTCACCATGAAAACGACAGTGTCTGTTTGAAGCCTTGTCTCTCCCCCATGTCCTTCCCCGACGTCTTTCCCTCATTTCCTTCCCTCATGTCGTTCCCTCATGTCCTTCCCCCATGTCCTTCCCCCACCTGTCCTTCCCCCATGTCCTTCCCCCATGTCCTTCCCCCACCTGTCCTTCCCTCATGTTCTTCCCCTATGTCCTTCCCCTACCTGTCCTTTCCCCACGTCCTTCCCCCATGTCCCTCCCCATGAAAACGACAGTGTCTGTTTGAAGCCTTGTCCTTCCCCCATGTCCTTCCCTCATGTCCTTACCCCATGTCCTTCCCCCATGTCATTTCCCCACCTGTCCCTCCCCCATGTCCTTCCCCCATGTCCTTCCCTTATGTCCTTCCCCTACCTGTCCTTCCCTCATGTCCTTTCCCTATGTCCTTCCCCTACCTGTCCTTCGCCGACGTCCTTCCCTAATGTCCTTCCCCCTTGTCCTTCCCCCATGTCCTTCCCCATGTCCTTCCCCCATGTCCTTCCCCCACCTGTCCTTCCCCCACCTGTCCTTCCCACACCTGTCCTTCTCTCATGTCCTTTCCCAATGTCCTTTCCTTATGTCCTCCCCCATGTGCTTCCACAAAGTCCTTCCCCTACCTGTCCTTCCCGCATGTCCTTCCCCATGAAAACGACAGTGTCTGTTTGAAGCCTTGTCCTTCCCCCATGTCCTTCCCCGACGTCCTTCCCTCACGTTCTTCCCTTATGTTGTTCCCCCATGTCCTTCCCCCATGTCTTTCCCCCATGTCCTTCCTCTACCTGTCTGTTTGAAGCCTTGCCCTTCCCTTATATCTTTCCTTCATTTTCTTTCCCAATGTCCTTCCCTTATGTGCTTCCTCCATGTGTTTCCACCAAGTCCTTCCCCCTACCTGTCCTTCCCGCATGTCCTTCACCATGAAAACGACAGTGTCTGTTTGAAGCCTTGTCCTTCCCCCATGTCCTTCCCCGACGTCCTTCCCTCATTTCCTTCCCTCATGTCGTTCCCCCATGTCCTTCCCCCATGTCCTTTCCCCACCTGTCCTTCCCCCATGTTTTCCCCCATGTCCTTTCCCTACGTGTCCTTCCCTTATGTCCTTTCCCTATGTCCTTCCCCTACCTGTCCTTCCCCGACGTCCTTCCCTAATGTCCTTCCCCCATGTCCTTCCCCCCTGTCCTTCCCCCACCTGTCCTTCCCCCACCTGTCCTTCCCCCACCTGTCCTTCCCCCATGTCCTTCCCACACCTGTCCTTCCCTCATGTCCTTCCCCCATGTCCTTCCCCGACGTCCTTCCCCCATGTCCTTCCCTCATGTCGTTCCCTCATGTCCTTCCCTTATGTCCTTCCCTCATGTCTTTCCCCCATGTCCTTCCCCCGGGTCCTTCCCCTACCTGTCCTTCCCTCATGTCCTTCCCCCATGTCCTTCCCACACCTGTCCTTCCCTCATGTCCTTTCCCCTGTAACGTGCACTTTTCGTCACCGCTACAAAAGTTTGCCCACTGGCTAGCAATTGCCCAAAAAGGTAGAGTGGCGTGAGTTTCTTGGATGTATTTTTACTGGGCGCCAGAGATTCAAGGCATCTCTCCAAAAATACATCACATCAAGCAAAGTAGCGCTCAATTGATTGTTTATTATTAAAACTGAGAATACAAGGCGAACTGATGCTGATCCAAAACCGGGGTTTAAAGTCAAACTAGGGCCCAACTCTAACCGTGCGTGATAGACTAAAACAAAACTCACTCAAGAAGTTATACAAATCGCAACTACACACGCACGGCAGAGAGAACGTCAAGACAGCCCACACAGGCAACATGTCGGACCCCGGAAGGTAGGCCACCCAATCAGCCCGCGGACGGTACATCTCAGAAATAACAAATAATAGCGCATACAAACGCATAACGGCGCAACCGGGAGGGAGAGGGAGCGAGCTGGGCGCGCCGCACTCTACGACGCGCAAGGGCCTCGCCCGCACCCACGCCCTCCGCCGGTACACCAAAATCTAAGTACTATAAATTAGAACCGAAAGATGCTACCGCCGCGGGACCGAGAGTGAGAAAACTAAACTGAAAATGCACACAACACTCGACACACAAAGCACGATGCTGGAGAGAGAGATGACATCTTCAATTGAAACCTCGCCGACCCGGCCCCGGCGGGGCGGGCGGCGAAGTCGCTCAACTACCAAGTATTCTCAGATGACTTCGGGAACTTAAACGGGCAACTAAAAACCCGAGCACATGTGCAAAATATGCACGGTTGGCAAACAGTCCGGACGGCGTGCTCGGGTTCGAGGCTGACCCTCTCGCACCGCTGAAGCTCTCCGAGTCTCCGGGTCGGCGCGGCTAGCCACCGGCCCGGACCCCGCTCCTCCCCCCGCACCTCGCTCTCGCTTGCACCCATTGGCCCTGCCGGTCAGCTGACTATGTCGTCTGCTGGACCGGCACACCTGCGCGCCCATCGGCGACCAGGCGAAACTAGGTGGCAGAAAGTGACGCGCACGAATTATACGGCGGGGTCCCGGTGCACCAAGACCCCCCCGGCCAGGGGCGGGACCGGCCAACCAAGACAAACCCCACCCCCTCGAATTCGGAGCGTCACACCCCATGTCCTTCCCCTACCAGTCCTTCCCACATGCCCTTTCCCATGAAAACGACAGTGTCTGTTTGAAGCCTTGTCCTTCCCCCATGTCCTATCCCGACGTCCTTCCCCCATGTCCTTTCCTCATGTCTTTCCCTCATCCCGCGTAAAAAACCTTTATTTAAACTTAATATGGGTTCAAATATGTTTTTTATATAGTTTTAATACAACTGATCTAATAAAATCTTATAAAATTTAATAACTTTGTAATTTAGAGACCATTTAGTCTGAGGGCTGAACATCTGAAAAATACTAATTTGTCCTTCTACATGCATATCTGAGCACACTATATTCTCTCCTCAATGAAGAAAGAAAATTCTGGAGGCGATTTGCAGCTAATATTTGCCAGAAATATGTAGTCCTGAATAAAACCTATATGAAAATTGAATATCATTAAATATAATCATATTCATTTCATTTTACTTAGTTTAATTCAATTAATTTAACTGAGTAAAATATTTATTAAGATTTTATAAATTTCTCCCTGCACCTTAAATTAATTTTGTATTTAGTTTTGTTTAGCTTAAATTTGATTTCTTGAGATTATGAGAGTGGATCATATTAAAATTGAATAAGAATCAAAGAATTTGAGAGTTAGCTTTAATGACCATTTCATGCTGGTTAAAGTGTCATATGATACACACATTATTAAAAAAAAAAAATCATTTGAAAACAGTCGAGACATGATCCTATCTAAAGTACATAATTATTCTCCTTTAAAGAGTTTTGCTGAATTTCATTTAGTTTGATGCCCATTGCTGACCTGATTTGACTTGCATCCTTTTTGGCCGTAAAATGCTTCATCTTTTGAAGAAAAATTGCTCGACCTAAAAATAAAAATATTAAAAAAAAATCAATATAAGTTTGAGCAATACAGTGTGTACTTTTAAAATTTAAGAGAACAATACTAACAAACAATAGCATTGACCCCTTTAGGGCAGAGATAAGGCTTGATATTTTGCTTATCCTGATATGCAAGTCTTCCTTTTCCCCTAGGAGGGAGTCCTGTGACGAAACATGAATCCAAAGCTTCAAGTGTAAAGACTCCTCCCATCAGGCGCCTTGCAACAGCAGTAGCAGAACTAGCTCCATCAGCAAGGGCATATTCATTGGCTCCACAGTATATTCCTGTTTTCTCATGAACCTCGACAGCCTACAAAGAGCAAGAGAAATTATTAAAATAAAATATTAGATGCATGTTCTGAAATGTAAGGAAATCCAAAAGTTGTACATACCAAATCACTCTCACAATTGTGAATGAACATCCGGTCCATATCAAAGCAGTTTGAGCGTCGTATTGGTTGCGCAGGGCTAATGATTTGAGATTTCGACAAGCTGGGTTTAGATGAAGATTTAGATGAGCTTGAATTTCTAGCTATAATTTACAAACAATGGATTATAATTGTGAGCAAAGTTACCAAATTATCAGGAATATTCAAAGGAATAAAAGTACAGTACCTGACTCAGGGGTTGAGTCGATCTCATTACGAGATTTCATTCCAGTTGGCTTTCCACTGGATGGAGTTGAACAGTGGTGTATAGAGGAAGTAAAACTTGAGGACTTGAAAGATTTTAATACACTTGACTCCAAATTAGAATGGTGTCGATTTGCTGAATTGGAGGCAGGTTTAGTCAACTTTGAACCTAGAAAAAAATTGAAAAGACATTAAGATATCAATCAGCCAAGCTTAACACATCACGTTTAAATTTATGTTATTACTATTTAAATCCCTCTGCACTTCCTGTGTGATGATCGATTTATCTCCTTCATTTGGCTCAGACTCGCTCATGGGATCTGTTGTGTCCATATCACTGTCCACCATGCAATCAAGGTCCTACAACAGTAAACAGCTATCAGAGACTTCATCATTTAACAGTTAAAAGATGTCATGCTCACATCATTTTCCTTCTCAGAAGAATTTTCATCAAAAAGTTCTCGCGCAACTTCCTTCTCCCTGGATTGAGCAGCTCGTTTTAACTGAAACAAATAAAAGTAGAGTAAATCTTATGGAATTTCAAAATAACAACACTAAGAACACTAATAGATGAAGAAACTTACCTGTTTAGCCATGCTTGGAAGTTTGGCAGACTTCTGCTGTGAAGGCTTGGACCACGTATTCCTGATACGCAATGTAGCCTTCCTGGGTTTGTCCTCGTGAAAAGAGGATTCTCTCTTTTTCTTCTGCAGCTGAACGAGCCTCTTTGCTTCATATTGGCACTGCTCAGGATCAGCTAAAACAGATACAGTGATGTTGGAACTTCAAAAGCAATTCATGCAATTTATACTTTTTGGAAACATTTCATCATTAACATTTAAGAGCACACAAGTTGGGGAGAGTCTTTTCATGGGGAGTACCAGCAAGGACACACACCAATCTAGATTTCATCGGAAACGTACAATGCTCAGCGCATGTGGACAGGTTAGGTTAGAGGTTAAGGTAACAAAACACTCATGTGTAGCCAGTGCGTTGGCGAAACCCGGAGAAAAAGTGAAATTAAGATTAAAATTAAGTGGGATGACTATTGCAGAAGAGTATAAGTAGGTGACTGACTTGAAAATTGACTTGCTCGAACATAAACTCGATTTGACATTGGAGCTTTACACATGGCTTTTGAGCCAACCCAATCAAGCAATGCTTCGACCTAACACGAATATCTGCACTCACATGTAAAACAGGTTAATTACTCACCGGCAATGAAGCGAATAACGCCCTAGAGCTGCATGTTCTTGGTGTAGTTAAAACAAACTTTATCGCCGACATTTAGCTCCTCGGTGTAGATCACAGCGGTCTCCAGCACAATACAGAACTCCCTCGGCGTCTGAATAAGAACCCAAGTATCTTGGTCACCCATTATCACAATGTGACGAGAAACTAACGTAGCTTGAACTAGGAATGCTGCGATCCGATACCGGACACTTGTCAGAAATATTCACAATACTAAAGGGTGAACACATTTCAGACGAATTTATACCCAACTCTCAAAAACGCCCGCAGCCCGCAGCCTTGCTGATGCGTCATCCAGCGCACTCGAGGGACGCTGAGACGCCATTTTTTGGTACCAACCTCAGTCATGATAATATTTATTCCGAACTGCCTCGTTCTATGTGACAATTTGAAAAGCTTATAAAAGTATATTCGAAACCTACAAACAATTTTTGTCTTCTCTTATGACTTTTAATGGGAGAAGGACAAAAATCGTTTGAGTGAGTGGGAACCAACGTACGGGTTGGTACTGGGCTACCAGCTGCAAGATGCTTCCGAGGAGCGTTCTTTAGTGTCCTCTCTCTTGCTCTTAGCGGCCGAGCCCGATGGGTGCGACAAGGATAGAGTGACAAAAACACGGAGCGGAATCACTCCACAGGTTTTTCTGCTCTCACTGTTCCCTCTCTTGTTTCATTCAAAAAGCGGCTGCAGTGGGCTGGAGAGTGCGTTATTTCACTCGGAATTGTGTTTTTCCACTTGATTGTCAAGTTTTAGTGACGCCCCGTTCAATGGGTAATTTTACGTAGTTGACTTTGGCAGGCAATGCGCTTCGCCTGGTAAGAGACACTTACTTTATTTAGTTGGCTCTGATGCCCATCTGCTCTCATTGTTTTGATGGAAATTATTGTTTACATTGTAGGCTGCTGCTCTCCTCATTTCATTATGACTTCACAATCTCCACCATCATCACCAGCAAGTCCAAATGTGTCACCACCGTCCTCTCCAAATAGTGAGCCCCTCAGTCCTGACCCAAAGCGCAGACGATGGACTGTATTTAATAACTGTGATCAGGTAACCTAACCTTTGTTGTTTGATTTAACCACTGTTTTCCATGTTTAAATCTCCATTGTGACCATAGAATCAAAACGATTAACTAATTGTGTATGTTTATTTGTGCTTTCATAAAGGTGTCTCAAGTGACATTGTGGCGTTGGGGCGATGGTCAGACTCAAGAAGTTGGTCAAATAGAAAATGAAAACAGGAGTGATCAATTAGATGTGTCCAATGAACCTGTTGTGCCTCAAAGCGGAGGTGTGGATGTGACCCCTGACTGTGCTTTACTCGAAGACCACAGTGTAGATGTGACTGGGTCAGCCTCCAGTCAGTCTCCACTCACCTCCGGTCACCTCGAGTCACCTCCAATCACACTAGACATTCGTACAATCACGTTAGTCTTTACAGTACCCTACAGTCCCATCAGTCTTCTACAATCGCTTACAATCATTTCGAATTGCAGTCTTATTTGTACGCCATTTTTACGAGTTAGGTACCCTTTGTTCCTGTCTAATTAACCAAGTATTTCCTTCGGAAGAAAGTGTCTTCTGGGGAGTATCAACTCCCGGACCTTGTTGCCTAAATTTAGATTTAATATGAGGCACTAAGTATGGTTTCCACCTTAATTTAGGTTTAATATTAGGCTCTTAATATGGTTTCCACCTTAATTTAGGTTTACTATGAGGCATTTAATATGGTTTCCTTCTTAATTTAGGTTTAATATGAGGCACTTATGCCGACCTGGGACTAAATTAGGAACTGATATAATATTTCAAATCTTATTAAGATCCACCAAATTAAATCATATTTAGCCAGGGCGTCTTATTAAAATTATATTAGGTTTTTATTTGGGCCGTATTAAATTAAATAAAATCCACATTCAATCGAATTTCGCGGGATGTCCTTCCCTTATGTCCTTTCCTCATGTCCTTCCCTCATGTCCTTCCCCCGTGTCCTTCCCCTACCTGTCCCTTCCTCATATCCTTACCCCATGTCCTTCCCCCATGTCCTTCATGTCATTCCCCCATGTCCTTCTTCTACCTGTCCTTCCCCATGAAAACGACAGTGTCTGTTTGAAGCCTTGTCCTTCCCCCATGTGTTTCCGTCATGTCCTTCCCCCATGTGTTTCCGTCATGTCCTTCCCCAATGTCCTTCCCTCATGTCCTTCCCTCATGTTCTTCCCCCATGTCCTTCCCCCCTGTCCTTCCTCCATGTCCTTCCCCCATGTCCTTCCCCCACCTGTCCTTCCCCCATGTCTTTCCCCTACCTGTCCTTCCCCCATGTCCTTCCTCCATGTCATTCCCCCATGTCCTTTCCCCACCTCTCCTTCCCTCATGTCCTTCCTTCATGTCATTCCCCCATGTCCTTCCCCTACCTGTCATTCCCCATGAAAACGACAGTGTCTGTTTAAAGCCTTGTCCTTCCCTCATGTGTTTCCGTCATGTCCTTCCCCAGGATCCTTCCATCATGTCCTTACCTCATGTCCTTCCCCATGAAAACGACAGTTTCTGTTTGAAGCCTTGTCCTTCCCCTACGTCCTTCCCCCATGTCCTTCCCGTATGTCCTTCCCCTACCTGTCCTTCCCGTTCCTCGACGGGTCCTATTAACGTTGTCCGATGTCTACGCGACAACCTAACGTAGTCCGATGTCTGCGCGACATTCTAACGTTGTGGTATCTGTCAGCGACGCTTCAACGTTGTCCGATCTCCTTTTCGGTCTGAGCGTGCATTGGTTTACTAAAAGCTCATTTTGGAAGTCAAATCTTGATCAAATTTGACGTGCTTTGGTAGCTTTTGATTTGTCAGAGACCAAGGAATAAGGATATCAGTTTATATTTTACAAAACTTCAAACACCGTGACGTGGTATGATGTTAAACTTCATGTTTACACCGCGCGCCGAAAAGGACATCGGACAACGTTGAAGCGTCACTGGGAGATCTCACAACGTTGAAGCGTCGCTGGGAGTTCGGACAACGTTGAAGCGTCGCTGGGAGATCGGACAACGTTGAAGCGTCGCTGGGAGATCGGACAACGTTAATAGGACCCGTCGACCTGTCCTTCCCCCATGTCCTTTCCCTACCCGTCCAAGGAGGCCGAACCAGCCCCGCTTGAACTGCTGCGCAGAGTACGATAAATTGCTTACCCAGCCCGGGTTAGGTTAGGTTGGGTTAGGTTATGTCCTTCCTCCATGTCCTTCCCCCATGTGCTTCCCCCATTTCCTTCCCCCACGTGATTCCCCCATGTCCTTCCCACATGTCCTGCCCACATGTCCTTCCCCATGAAAACGACCGCGTCTGTTTGAAACCTTGTCCTTCCCTTATATCGCTTTCGGTATAAGGGATGTTGCTTGTTTACAATGTATTGTCATGGGTCGGAAATATTCATTTTCGTCAAAACAAATAGTCAACCGTCAGTTCAACGTCGCTATAGGCAAAATAAGTGATTTAATTTGGCGGAGCACAAATTTTACTGCTATCGCTGCTGGAGGCGGAGAATGGAAACACTAGAGGGTTTTAAACCTCGAACATTAGGTTAGGTTGGTCTAAGTTTAGACAGGCTAGGCTACATTAGGTTAGGTTAGTTTAGGTTGCACTGAGGAAGGCCTCATTAGGTTAGGTGTGGCTATTTTAGGTTGGGTTAGTTTAGGTTGCACTGAGGAAAGCTCCATTAGTTTCGGTTAGTCTTGGTTGCATTGAGGTAGTTTCGGCTATTTTAGGTTCGGTTAGGTTGCACTGAGAAAGGCTTCATTAGGTTAGGTTAGTTTAGTTTGCACTGAGGAAGGCTTCATTAGGTTATGTTACTCTTGGTTGCATTGAGGTAGATTAGGCTATTTTAGGTTAGGTTACGCTATTTTTGGCTACGTTAGTTTAGGTTGTTCTGAGGAACGCTTCATTAGAGTGGCCTTGGTTGCATCGGGTTGCATTGAGGTAGATTAGGTTAGGTTTCGCCATATTAAGGTAGGCTAGGCTACATTGAGATAAGCTAGGTTTGTTTTGGTTGGCCTAGTCCAGGATTGCTGCACTGACTGTTATCATGACGCTGTGTGTTGCCAACTTACATGGTTTTAAAAATTATTGTATTGATATTGTTTTAATAGAAATATTTAATTGTCAATTTTGCTAAGATATTCATTTTGTCTTTATTTTTTTATCAATTTTTTTTAAACACACTCAGCCTAAAAATGCGCAGCATTCTACTAGTTTATAATTATAACCACCTGGCACCTGGCTCATGTCTTGTGTCAGTGTAGCATTTTTTTTTAGCAAGAAACAGGAAACAAAGTTGATACTAAAAAGCGAGCGAACGAGCGACGCGAACGTAAATATTTCTAAAACAAAACAAAAGAAAAACAATATGTGTTGTCCATGATAAGTTTACGTTTGCCCGCGATTCGCCGGCTTGCGGCTGTCTAGTAGAAGCGCAACGTGCGTTAATCGAGTATACTTGAAGCCCTCCCAGCCGAAAATTCCGGTTACGGTTACGGTTGAAATTCACGATTGCGACCGGAATTTCCTACGGTTACGGCCAAAATTTACGATTACGACCGGAATTCCCTACGATTACGGCCAAACTTTACGATTACAACCGGAATCAACTACGGTTACGGTTAACAACTACGGTTGCAGCCGGAATGTCATCCGGTTACGGTTAACAACTACGGTTACAGCCGGAATGTCATCCGGTTACGGTTAACAACTACGGTTACAGTCGGAATGTCATCCGGTTACGGTTAAAAGTTACGGTAACGCCCGGAACCGGCTACGATTACGATGAGGCTTTACGGTTACGGCCAGTATCCACTCCGGTTACGAGATAGCGCTTTCGTACAGCGCTGTACCGATACGGTTTTTCTTACAGTCGGAATCTCTTTGTTAAGATTGAGCCATACGACACTGTGAGAAAATACTACGGTAAATACCTACGGTACGCGCCGTTAATTTGTCACCTGGTCCCGGACCGTAATTTTCGACTACGGTCTGAATCTTACGGTACACACCGCAGCCTGCAAATGTGCTGCGTATGTTCATTGGAGACATTCTATCCACAATGAAATCCAGTCCGTACCGTAATAATAAGCTACGGTCTGACCGTACACGAAAACTACGGTACAGACCGTAGGCGTACTGTTACTCCCTACGGTATTTTTAACAGTGATTAGATTATTTTGCTTCTCGTTGGACAGTGACGTATACGACAGTTGAACCGTCAAAATACAGCGCATAAAATTACAACGAAAAGCGCCTACGCGGTGAGCAGGACACGCAACGAAGTTCGATATCGCCCGCCCCGCCGCGGGTCCCCCGGACAGGCGACGACTAGGGCCACGATGGTAAGCGGCTTGGGCGAGCACAGAGGTGAGCGCCCCCCGCCCGCCTCGCGGCCCTGGCCGCCCAGACTAAAATTACCATGGACTACCAACCATGGCCACGTTCCAAGATTGGCCTTGACCATCAGACGATTTACCATGGCCACCAGCTAAATTGCCATGGCAATCCTGTTGGCCATGGTAGGGGTGGCCATGGCCTTTTGTGGCCCATGAGTGAGACACCAAGGGCCATGGCCACCCCAGCCAATGGCCATTCCAGACCATGACCACCCCAGCCAGTGGCCTGTCCTGGCCGTGGCTATGAAAATGTAGAGGCGTCTGAGGGCTCCACCGCAGACCAACGACCGCGCCCGCGTCGACTGTACGGCGCGGCGTCTTGCTGAGCAGGTAGGCCACCAATATCCTGGTATGTGTTGCGGGCCTGCCTACGAAGCCTCGGCAGGGGCTCAAGTCCGCGGGCAACTTCCCTTCCGCACGACGCGCCACTGCGCACGCGCAGACTCATCCTTAGTCCGTGACGCAGAGTCTAGCGCGAACCGCGCCGCGGAGGCGTGGAGCCGTGGGCCGTCGTGTGGCGGCGCGCCCTGGTGCAGCAGTGACCCCCGTCGACGCGCTGAGATGGCCGCGCGATGAAGTTCAGGGGGTACTGGGCACTGGGCAGTGTCGCAGAAAGTAGGCAGGACAGAGAGGTAGCATATGTGCAGGGCCCTCTATTAAGTTGATGGTCAAATGAAACATGTCAACTTTTTAGAGTTTTCTGTACACTTTGCGAAACCTCACAACCACGAAGTGCACGACGCCGAGGGAAGGAGAGAGCCATAGGAACAAAGTGAAGTGCTCCACGGGGCACAAAAGTCATCGGCGCCCACCCTTAGCCCCGCCGTGCGAGGTGCCCACAAGCAGGTGAAGGACCTCCTGCTGCAGCTCCAGGTCGGTGCCCATCCAGTGCGAGGCATCGCCGCCGCCCTCAGCGTCTCGGCCGCACACCACTGTGGCGGCCTAGCGCGAGCTATGTTTTTCCACGCATGCCCAAGCAGGACGACCAGCAGGGCCACGATGATGAGCAGCTTGGGCGAGCACAGAGGTGAGCGCTCCCCGCCCCCCTGCCCGCCTCGCGGCCCTGGCCGGGCAGGACGACCAGCAGGGCCACGATGTTGAGCGGCTTGGGCGAGCACAGAGGTGAGCGCTCCCCGCCCGCCTCGCGGCCCTGGGCGGGCAGGACGACCAGGGCCACGATGGTGCGCACCAGGAACTGGACACAATACCTCATCACACAAAGGCGCATATTGGGCACTGCCCTTGCTGCCATTATTTTTTTTCCCAGTTAGGTATATAATTGTACAAAAGAATAAAGATTCTTTATTGTAATTTTTTGTTTATTGCTTTCATTAATTAACATTCCTAGTATTAGACATAATACAGATGAAGTGGCCCTTGAAAAATTGGCAGTCAATTGGCATGTTGACACATATTGTTTTAAGAGTTTCATAGGAAACTATTACAACGCCCTGGTCCACTAAGTCAACAATATTCATAAATGCAGTGTAACTGCCTTGAACCTCATTCCTTGGAAGTACATAAGGCCTCACCCGTACTTTAGAAACAAATAGGTATACTTCTCCAGATAATTCACTGCTAATAATTTTTCTAATTTTTACAATACCAATGTCACTTAGAGCATATGAGTTGTCAGTTCTACTTTTACCATTGTCAAAAGAATAACAAACACCATCAAAAATTATTCTTTTGCACTCCAAGAAACCTGAAGTATCAAGACGTCTTTGATCACAGAGCCATTTTTCTTCCCGGGAAGGAGAAAAGTTTGAAGGCCCGATACAGGTAACAGCACCAGCATAATAACTTTTCTTAATTTGATTTCTTGCTATATTTTCTTTAAAGCTTTTGCTCTATGGAGTTGATGCATATTTCTGAAGTAATGATACTGAACAATCTCTTTCTAAACTTCTTATTAATTGATTGGGAATTCCTCCTTCAGCGTGAACTTTGCTCTTGAGAATCTTATTTCCATTCTCAAAAGCGTAAGTCGAGACACTCCATCCATTTCCCCATCTCAAAGCATTGTCCGCAGCATGGGTAGAGATGTGCATATTAAATGTGAGTTCTTTTTCTCCGTACAGGTCTTTTACCAGATCAACCCGTTTAAAAATGGAAAGTTCCGGAATGCGTCCGAAGACGGGCTAGTCCAGAATCAGCCCGAAGGAACAAGCCCAGGGAAGCCCGAAAAACCGGAAAATCAGCCAGGTTTTCGGAACAAGCCCGTAGTCCCGAGCGGCCGCCTCTTCGGGCTAGGGTTCGAGAGCAAAGTAAATTACTTGTAATTTTGAGTAAATTACCTAGTAAATTACAGTTTTTTACTCGTCCAAAAATGGGTAATTTACTCCAAAAAGGAATTATTTGCAGAAGCTTAATGACTGTAAACGAAAAATAGTTCTCAATGATAAAATAAGTACGTAAAAGATTGAAATGAACGCTCTTTTTTCTGGAAAATTTACTGGCAGCAAACGGTCTTATCATTAACTCTCTTTTACTAGTGAAGACGAACCAGTCGATTCGTTCGGTCACATATTTGTCAAGAGAATTTAATGGAATTAATGGCACTGCCACGACAAAATTGCCGATTCTCGAACAAAAACAAGACACGGCGATGATAGAACTGAAACGTTAAGAAATTTTGTTTATTTTTTACTTCCTTTATCAGGCAAATCTGAACCGCTCTGCACTCACGCATCACCAACGCCTCACGAACCACCGCTACCGCATCCGTAGCGTCCAGGAGGGGGCGGGGAAGGGGGGAGGGGGGAGTAGCCCCTGAAGTAGGAGAGGGGGGAGGGAATGCCAAATCTCAGACGGAAGGAAGAGCAATAATGTATTTCATGATGGATCGAATAGGTGATATGTAGACCTGTTGGACCCTAAAAATACTTAAGTAATAATGTAAACAGCAAATATAGATAAAACGGCAAAATTACAAAATTACTCCAAAAAAACAGTATTTTACTGTAATTTACTTGGGTTTTTTACTCTGACTCAAAATTACCCGTAATTCTCGAACCCTACTTCGGGCTTGATTCGGACTAGTACCTGGACGGGTAAGCCCGGTATCAGTCCGTAAATCTTGCTGGCTCACCTCTCCCCTTCATGACACCCCACCCCAACCTCTTCCCCCTCCCCTCCCACCCCCACCCCCCACAAACCTCCCCTCCCATCCCACCCCCTCCTTCTTCCTCCCCCCTAGACAAAAGGGCTTTGCAAAAGGTAAAGAAAGAAAATTGCGAGGATTCATTCGTACACTTGGGCACTTAAACGTGTGAATTTTCCTGCGATATTCACACGTTTGAGTGGCCAAGTGTACAAATGAATCCTCGCACACCTGCAAGTGTGCGACATTCGTAAACATGGATTTCCAGAGTGCTGAACGAAGTGATTATATACACGCCGCGTGTATATAAGAAGAAAAAAATTATATACACACCGGAAAAGCTTTTCCAGCGTGTATATAATAATATATGGCGTTATTTCCACGCGGCGTGTTTACAACGTCTATTTTCTTATTGACACGCGGAAAAGCTTTTCCGGTGTGCATTTAAGAAAATACATCTCTATTCTCACGCGGTGTGTCTCTTGGGATGTAATTTATTATGAACACGCGTCAAACGAATTTCGGCGTGCATTTAATATTTATTGTAAAAAAGGACACGCGGCGTATGTGGGACGTAACAAATTATTATTTCAACACCGGTTTGCGTAAGTGTTCCCTTCAACAACTAAATTTCAGCACGAAGACCTTCATGGCTGCATGGTTCCGTACCTGCCCGCGAAGTTTTTGTCTCGGGTTCAAATCCCGGCTGGTGGGGCGTGTACATAATTATTTTTTGCCATGTCTGCACGACGCGTAAAAATAAGAAATTTGCCCATAATCGGCACGCCGCGTGTACACAACATATTTAATTCTTATAGACACGCAGAAAATATTTTTCGGTGTTTAAATAATATTTGCAGCTAATATTTTCACGCGGCGTGCTAATATGTCACAAATTCCTTATTTCTACGACGGCCCGTGAAAAGAGCTCCCTTCGAGTTTCCTAGTCGGTCACGATGTGCTTGGTGGCTGGATAGATCCGTACCTGGCCGCGAAGTTTTTGTCTCGGGTTCAAATCCCGGCTGGTGGGGCGTGTACATAATTATTTTTTGCCATGTCTGCACGACGCGTAAAAATAAGAAATTTGCCCATAATCGGCACGCCGCGTGCACACAACATATTTAATTCTTATAGACACGCAGAAAATATTTTTCAGCGTGTACATAATATTTGCAGCTAATATTTTCACGCGGCGTGCTAATACGTCACAAATTCCTTATTTTTACGACGGCTGTTAAAAAGAAATCCCTTCGAGTTCCCCGGTCGGTCACGATGTGCTTGGTGGCTGGATGGATCCGTACCTTCCCGCCAAGATTATGTCTCGGGTTCCAATCCCGGCTGCACTGGAAAAACAAAGGTAGGACGAGAAGGATTTTAATGCCTTTATACTAAGGCATTAAAATTAAGCACCCCTGCAAAGGCATTAAAACTGCCCAAAGTTGTTAAATTTTAATGCCTTTGGACAATTTCGTGCCTTTGCAAAGGCATTACAATTTCACGCCCCTATAGAAAGGCATAAGTCTTACCTTTGTTTTTCCAGTGTGGCGCGTTACTGAAATATCGCACCTTCTTCAGACCGTGGGACACGGGCGTGCTGTCGCTGTCATTTTACACCAGCAGGGTTGCAGTTTTTTTGTTTTGTTTTTTTGGTGAACGTCTCTAAAGAATGATCATTGTATGCCTTTGCGAACAATTACTGAGCGACCAAAATTAACAGTGTTCCTTCGCGCCGTGGTAGAAATAAGGAATTTGTGACTTATTAGCACGCCGCGTGAAAATATTAGCTGCGAATATTATGTACACACCGAAAAATATGTTCTGCCCCTAGAGAAAAACGGCGACTGACTATTGCTATGGCTTTGCTTCGGTTAAGCTTGGTCTTGAGCTCACAGTTGGCTAGGAATAACTAAAATTGGATAATATTACTTGATTTTTTCCTGCGTTTCGCCGCAGAATTCCAGACGTTTAACTGAGAATAACTGGACACCTTTTGTCTAGCTGGCGTTAACTGATGTTGGCTGATCCATTTATCTGCATTTTAGCTTCGATTCACCCGAAGATTGACTAACGTAAACTGATATCGGCTAGGCGGACCTAAGCCGCTCGACTGATGCTAGCTGTCGTTTGGTACGTGTTTCACGGAGTTCCTTTGCTTTGACTGATTATCCTTGTTTCTGTTGGCTGTGTATTGACTGCGGCTTGCCTAGCGGCACTGTGACTAAATGTCGCTGTAATTCCGCCTAGTATGGTCGGGTATTGGCTAGCGTTTGACCGATGTAGGCTAAACGAATCGTAACTCGCCTGATGTTTGCTGTCTTTCAAATCTCAGTGAACTGAAAGAGGCTTCGTTGTAACTGAAAATATCTGATGTTTTTTTTTTATTATTATTATTATTAATTTTGCTGTGGTTTTCCGAGCGCGGTTCCTGCCCAAGTTTTGCGAACCACGGAGGCCCTTAGCTTAGCCGGGGCGAAAACTCGCAAGCTGTGGGGCAGACGCGACGCACCCCTCGCGGGGGTGAATGCTGAACCCTCCCCCTTTCCCCACTGCAGCCAATCCCAACCCTACGGCACGCTACTGCGTGCCGCCCACGCGCACAGCGCCGCGCAGCGTAGGCCACCCACCTCACTGCCCTGTTTTTCGTGGACACCCTCTACATATTTTTAACATTCGCGGGATGTAACATCAGGTAAATGTGATAATGCAGACTTCCTCATTTAAACTACCTTTCAAAATGAAACCAACAAACAGCATGTTTTGAGCATACGAAATAAAAATGTATTTTCCTATGTTTACATGAAGGAAACAAACTATCTTTTTAAGAAAAATAATATGAAAAAATAATAAAAAATTACGGTGAAACTGATTACTTCTGAAAAAACTAAAATAAGTCTTCAGTTTTCAGAAGATGAACTCTCGCCCTCTTCAGAGAATTCAGACTGCTGAGATTCTTCTGATTCTTCTGAGTGACTATCTGATTCTTCTTCAACCTAAAATTCAGAAAAACGTAAAAATGTGCGTTATGAGGTGTTAAATACAGTATGACAACGAAATGTATGAAAGTAACTTACTTCCTTGGTATTAGATAGTCTATCATATTCAAGTAGAATTGATGACTTGGGTTGCTTTTGGCCAGTGGTAGGACGGGATGTAGCAGCCTGGTCTCTAGTACTTTCACTCTCCTTTCTTCTATCTTTCTTCTCAATCTCCATTTCATGAAAATTGTTTCTTTTATCTTTTAACTTTCTGACTTCCATGTCCTTACCCTTCCTACCTCTGTCAAAATCAGTACTTTCTCTTGACTTCTTATAACTGCTCTCTTCTACATCACATTCATTTTCAGTCTCTTGTACCCTCTTATTTTTCTTTAGACTATTTCCTCTGTCATTTCTTTCAGTCTCGTGTCTTCCTCGTTCTTGATGACCAAAATCAGGCTCTCCTTTTTTCTTGTCGTTCATTCTTTTGTCGTTATTATCAGTGCTAGAATTCTCTCTCCTTCTCTTATGACTTCTCTCAATCTGATTCTCTTCCGTATTCTTTCTCATCCTTTTATTGCCATCATACCCATCATCGTGGTAATCTCGTTTCTTGTTCTGACTGCTCCCTTTCTTATCACGTTCATCCAACTTGTCATTTTTGGTATTCTTCCTTCTATCTCCATCATCACTATCGTAACTAGTTTTATCACTACGTGATTTATTCTTCTTTTTCATCTGTTCAGTGTCACTTGTTTCACCGTCAACATTGCCAACATACTCATTATCATGGTAATCTCGTTTCTTATTCTGACTGCACCCTTTCTTATCACGTTCATCCAACTTGTCATTTTTGGTATTCTTCCTTCTATCTCCATCATCACTATTGTAACTAGTTTTATCAGTATGTGATTTATTCTTCTTTTTCACCTGTTCAGTGTCACTTGTTTCACTGTCCGTGTGTCTTCTTTTTCCTTTCTTTTCTTCCTTGTCCCTTTTCTTACCACTAACGTTCCTCAGTCTGTCATTTGCCTCCGGCTTGACTGACCTTTTTACTTTTCCTGCATGGTTGTCTCTTCTGTGCTGCTCTTTACGGGGACTTTCTTTAAATCTTGACGCTTTGTAAGTTACGCTTTTCTTCTTATTCTGTTGGTTATCACCTGTGTCCTTTCTTACATTTTTCTGTAACTTTGGCCGAACAGTTTTGCCAATCAATTCTGGCTTATGTTTCCAAATGTATTGACGTGCCTTGTGGCATTTTGTGTTCACATAATGCTTGAACAATTTGTTGTTAAAGTTGAATGTCTCTGAGTTGTACTTATTATTCACATAAACTGAAAGACAAAAGCAAAATTAAAAATCAGATACAGATTTGAAAATGTACTCCTTCATGAAAGAGGGAATACCCACTTTCCAAAACTCTTGCAATGTCTTTGTCCAGAGGCACAGAATTCTCAGTTTTTCCATCACACGTCATGCCAGCTAGCTGTTCTATTGAAAATAAGCAATCCAGCAGGTAATGCACCAGTTTCTGCGGGTCCCCATCAGACACTTCTACACTTATGGCCACTTTCTTGCTAAGAGGAATTTTCACTTGAGGGCAATGTCTCACAAGTACTACTAGTTTCTGTAACAAAACAAAAATATTACAATTTAAAAAGATTTGCACAACTATCAGAGTTAAAAGAGAATTTAATTTGCCTACCTCCTCTTCATCACCATCAGTTGACTTCTTTAAAGTATCAGTGTGATCAGCTGAACGGTTTGGTGTGGAAGTTGAAAACTCTACTTGGGATACAGAACTTGTAGCCTCAACACTAACTTTATTGCCCTGTAATTAATCAATAAATGTTGTAAGTATCTAGTGAAATAAATATTCATGGTTTAAGTACAACTCTGGAGTGGTTAAAATACATACAGCACAAAGCATTTTGTGAGTAACCATAACTGAAAAGAAGTCCCTCAGAAGAGCTGAAAATAAAATAATGATTAATTAAAATCACAATTCTAATTGAAGAAGTCAAGGTAAACTTGCTTGAAATTTTGTCTCACCAGAACATCTATTGCAAGAACATGGAGGAATGAGCACTTCATTAGTCTGAGTCATTTGGCTTTCAAATAGTGGCATAGTTGCATCCAAAACTGAATCTGTTTGTAAATTTTCATCATGAAATGGGTCCTCCAAATTATGATCAGAGTTATTTGGCATCACTGCAACACAAATGAAAAGTAACATGAGAAATCAAATGGATCTAACTTAAACAAAATGAGGTTCCATTGTTGATCAAAAGTATCACTTACATTTATCCTCACCATTACATTTAAGATTGAGCCATGTGTTGTCTTTTTTTCCTTTTGTCGTATTGACAGACACAACATTCTCAGAACGGCTTTCACTTTCAATATGTACTTGCTGAATATCCTGACCCTCAGCTTTGCTTGTAGCAGATTTGCTACTTTCTGTAAGTAGTAAGAATATATTCGTAAAGACAAAAAGTAACACTTCCTACGCACAATAAGTTTGAAACACACCTTCAATTCGGTCTGACTCTCCACCTCCAGCTTCATGCACTCCAGGATTCCCTGCAAATGAAATAGATTATTGTATTAACACTTCGAAAATGCTCCTCCAATATCTTGCACCTACTTTCTGGACAACATTCTCAGGGACAACGTAAAATTGTGTTTGGGGCTAAAGCTATGTAGAAAGTAAATGTGTTCAGCTATTTAATACAGTCAACTGCGAACAAAATAATACAACTTTGTTGGAGTAATAATAATTTTAAGCGAAGTTTATGAATCAAAACTTGAACTTTGGAACCCCAGCTAATCAAAATTGTAATATTTAGTGCTCAGTTGACTCAGTTAGATAGTATAAGACTTCAACTTTTTAAATAAATTGAGCCCTAAAAATAATTCAACATTACCCGTAAGAATTCTGTCTAGGAAACCAGCTAACTACAAAACATTATATGAAAGCACTGATAAATAACAGTCCAATGAGTGACCAAATTTACCTGTGTTTGTTTGGTGTGCTTGTTTGTAAATATTCTGAAGATCAGCAATTTTCTCTTGGATTTTATTTTCACTCTTGGTTTTTTCAATATTGTCCTGTTTTTTCTGGAGTGCTTCATCTTTCCCATTAGCGTCAACTCCGTCTAAAAGATCATTCACCTCAGCTGTGTTCATTTTTGTAATGTCAAAGCGCTGGGCATCTCTGTTCACAGTTATGCGTCCAGTTCTGCGAAGTCGTTGTCCAGAATTGGGTGACATTCCTTGTGCTGCTGGAGTACTTCGAAGAGTTCTCTTTGGAGAGAAAACTGAAACCAAAGATATGTTTGGTTGAGTTATGTTTATCATACATTATAAGTCACTGGGCACAATGTTAAAAGATTATTAGACCCTTACCGTTTTTCAGTGGAGATCTCTTCGTAATTGGTGACAGTTGTCCAATCTTAGTCGGAGATTCTGGAGACAAAATAGAATTAAGTTGCATCATTGTTTACTTATTCCATGACTTGAAAAATAGACTTTGTGTGCAGTAAGTTTAAACTTATTGGAGCTACACAAGGAAGTCATAGTGAGTTAAAAATAGGTGCACTGACACTTGTACCTATATGTACAGCCTAATTAAAGGTTAAGTAGCTACCATACCAAATTATTTGCAATTACTCTACGCAAGATAATTGCTAATTAAAACTGAGGGTAATAAAGGTGTTTGTTCGTTAAAATAAACACAATGAAAAAACTTTGTTTTGTAACAGTACAGGTAGGCTAGCAGAGTCCCGCAGTTACCGTTTCTTTCGAACTTTCGATTGAATTTTCTACACAAATACTTTCCAAAATACATACCGTCAAATGGTAGTTTTTTCTTTGCTGCCTCTCGTGCGTTCTTGTTGTAGCGAAACATTTTTACAAACAATTTTTTACAAACAATTTTCACAAATCGTAACGCTGAGCCTAACTGCAATCCACTTTCATATTCATCCAACCGCCAACTGTAGGAGGTGGGAGAGGTGGGCGATGATAGTTGCAATGGTACCAACAGACAGTAAATATAAAGTAACTTGCAGACACCGTTTCTCTGCACAATGCGCCCTTTTTAACTAGTAAATTTAAAAATATTACAGCTTTTTAATAAATCTGCATTTATTGCTGCGTGCTCGAAATGGCTGACTACTCTTCTTTACTACATTCTAATTCAATGGCTGGGGGTATGTGGTCTCGTTACATGGCTGACCAAATAGCCAACATTACAAGTAACGAAGTCACATTTTACGTTGGATATTTTCTATTTCAGACGTATTTATCGTACGAAACAGTTTCATAATGTATTAAATAGTTGATAGATGCCCTACTTTTCGAATTCTGTTGTCGCTCGTACAAAATATAAAAAGACTCATGAAGTGAGGAGGTTGTGGGTATGAGTTTGCACAGAAGATCCGCCACTATCGGCTGTTTGTTGTCAGTTTAGTTTTGTGTCGCCCACGGTCGCCCACCTGCTGCTTGTCAACAATTTATGAAATGATTTCATCATTTCTTATCCTATTTATTGTTTTTAAATGTATGAAGTGATTAATCAGAATGCTGAAAAGACGGCGAAGCAGCACCAGCTCTTCAGACTCTAATGACTCTGCTGCAGTCACTATTAACACGTCGTTTGTTGACCAGACCCCAAGCAGCCCTTTAAATTTATCTCATGGTACTCTTGGTTAGTGTTGAGAGTACACTTGCGGTAGAATCGTAGTGTTTGTGTAAAGTTCTTAATTGTGATAAACCTGAACAATTGTTTTAGATATAAACGACCTGACACAGAATCTATGTGACGATGAGAGTCAGCTGACGCAGGGCAGTAGTACTGGAACAGGCCCAGGCGCCATTAGCTTCAAAGGTAAGCTTGTAACCATCAGTTTTTTTGTAATGTAAATTAAATTATCATGAATCTGTAATTTCCAATTCTATTCTTGTGCAGGTCTGTTACCCGCTCAAGAAAGTTTTGATGTGCCCTCTTTGAAGTCCTTTGAATTAGAAATTGAAGATGATCTTGATACGGAAAATATTGAACTGCCAGGTAATGATCTTTTCAGGTTTAAGTTTAACATGTATTTTTAAAATTATCGTCACTTAACTGTGTCATTTAATTTTTTTAGAATCACAGGCAAATCTGGAAGTTCCAATTGAAAACGAGAAGTGTTCTGATACGTCATCTGTTGAGGACGAGCAAGAAAGTGACCTTGGTAATTGCCACAGTTTTTCAGACTAAATTGAAATTCTCACCTGTCTGACATGCTATTTACTCGCTTCTTTTTGTTACAGAATTTGATGATGACTTGTCATTCGACTCTGAGGATGACGAAGTACTATGTGCTGAAGAAAATTCAAAACCATTGAAACCTGACAACCCAGTATACAACGGTGCTCCAATAACAATAAGTGAAAGTCTCTTAGCAGTCCTTTCATATGCTGTCCGTCACAATCTTGATGGTAAAGCTATTGTTGATCTTCTTAAGTTAATTGACCTTCACTTGAAGGAGGAAGATAAGGAATTCAAAGCTACCCTATATTATTTTAAACAACACTTCTCACATTTAAAGGCACCTGTGAAATTTCACTTCTTTTGTTCCTCGTGCTTATCTCCCCTTCCCTCCTCTACCAGTGAGTGTCCTAATATTAAAACTCATCAAAATACAAAGACTCAGTGCAGCTACTTTTTAGAAATTTCTTTGGAAGATCAACTGCAAAGGCTGTACAAGAGGAAAGGCATACTTGAAAGTATTCTGTCCAGATTCTCCAGAGAAAAGCTACACCCACAAAACATTGAAGATATATACGATGGGCAGTTGTACAAAGAGTTTGTAGAAAGTGGATTTCTTTCAGAAAAAAATAAGTTTAATATTTCCCTGACATGGAACTCAGATGGAGTGCCTGTCTTTAAATCAATGAAGACTTCTATGTGGCCAATATTTTTTGTGATAAATGAGCTGCCCTTTAAAATGCGATTTAAAACATCAAATGTGCTCCTAGGTGGCATTTGGTATGGCACTAAACCTTCTGCTAACATGATGCTGCAGCCCTTTGTGGATAGTTTAACAAAACTATGTAGAGGTATTGAAGTGAAACCTTATGATGATCCAGCAGAGAGTATCATTGTCCAAGGCATTCTTCTTGCGGGCACTGCTGACCTACCAGCAAAAGCAGATTTCATGGGTCTGAAATATCCCAGTGGATCTCACTCATGTGCTGTGTGCAAAATTTCTGGAAAGAGTGTGAAAGTTAAAGAGACAGAATCCACCTCACCAAGTAAGTATACATTACTAATTTTAATCTGACTTTGCTGTCAGAATATAAGGTTGCTCCTTGAGTGTCTACTTATCTTTCTTGGTATAAATTTTTGATGAAAATCAAAGATTTCATTGATAAAAATTAAAGTAAAATCATGTTTAAGGACTTAAATTTTTTTAAATTATCATAATTTTTTTTTTTAATTTATTTTTTGAAGGAGCATCAGCTGATGAGGATAGCTTGAGTGGAGGTGAAGGGGAAAAAGGGAAGAATAAGAAAATGACCAAACCTAGACAGGAGAAGACAAAAGAAAGAATTGGATCAGTGTGGGTCTTTCCCTATGAGGAACAAGCAGCTCTACGGCAACATGATGAGACAGAAGCCTTTGGAGTACAAGTTCTGAAAATAAGAAGTGAAACAAAAAATGACAAGGCCCATAAGTTTGGAGTGAAGCACCCCACATATTTGTCCAAAATAATGCCAGATATGATAAGAGGAATGGGCATAGATGATTTACATCACTCATATCATGGGGTTGGTCACAAATTACTTGAGCTTTGGACCTCACCAAAATTTCATAAAATGCCTTGGTCAATTAAAGGTAAGCTGCCACTTCTCGATAACAGACTTCAGAGCATTAAGCTTCCCAATTACGTTCAATGCGGGGTTCGTTCCCTAAGTAATCTCAGTTTGTGGAAAGCGCAACACATGAAGGTGTTTATTTTGTACCTGTCATTGGCTGTTCTTGAAGGAGTTTTGCCCACTGTGTATTATGATCACTTTTCTATCTTTGTTCACTGCATTTTCATTCTTAACTCTACATCTATTTCTCCTGCTCAGTTACTGTTCTGTTCCGAAAAACTTAAATATTTTGTAAAGCAATTTCAGGAGCTTTATGGTGTGCGGCATATGACTATAAATGTTCATAATACTCAACATCTTACATTTGTTGTAAACAACTTAGGGCCATTGAGATGTTATTCATGTTTTCCTTTTGAGTCACTGAATGGCCAAATGTTAAAAATGATACATGGCACTAAGTACGTGCAGATTCAGTTGGCAAATTGTGCATATATGCTCATGTCTCTACCACATGAAATTAGTTGTATAAAATCCCAAAAGTTGTCTAATTTTACCTCTTATATTCACCATTCCTATCAAAGGGTGAAATTACTTGAACAAATTTCCTCTGACACATTTGCTGCGGGCAAATATATTGTTTTACCTAAGGTTACTGTAGAAGTGAGAGCAGCTATGGCTGTGGAAAAAATAAATTCTAATGTTTGTAAATATTTCTCTAAGCTTAAGAAAGGAGCTATCCTATTTGTTGCCAAATCCTATTCTAGGTCTACCAAAACAGCATCTCATTTAATATCATATAAGAATAGTAATAATGACATCTGCTATGGAATAATATTAGTGTTCATAAAGGTTTCCTGCTCAGCCTCATGTGTTGAGATTTGTACCTGCCAACCTTCGTATCTAGCTGCTATCCAAAATATTGTCACTCGTAAATTTAGTGACTTTAGAAATGTTAAGTCAATTCAACATGTGTTGAGATATACATATCAAGATGTTATTAGTTTTGTTAATGTTAGCCAACTTTCACACATATGTTTTTCAGTCGATATTGCGGGTAAGGATCCAATTCTTTGCGAAAGAGTTAATTGGCTGGAGATGGAATAACATAAAGTCTGCTTTTATGAAAACATACTTACTAATGCGTTTATAATAACTTTTTTAGGAATTACATTTTTTTCTCATTTTTAGTCTCACTGATCAGAATTTAAACATACAAAAAAAAAAAGAAAAACCTGTGGTGATTTCAATAAAATAATATCAATAGTTGCAGTACTTCTTTTAAAACCTACAACTTCTTGAAGTCCAAACATTCTTATCGGGTCTCCTTATTTGTGGGTTACTGTTGAAGCGGCTTTCATATCTACAACACATCAGAAAAAAAACTAATTTTCAGACTCTCTTTAGAATAACCGGTTACTCCCTTAACATAAAAATCCATCTGGAACGCATTACCTTTCTTGCTTCTATTGCAAGTGTTGCCTTTTGCAGAGTTTTGTTCCAAAATCTTAATTTTTTTCATTAAAAAATCTTTCTCGCAGTCACTGCATAATAGGTGATTGCTGTCTTTTGCATTTTCCATTTTTTCATGAAGCTTCTGGTGACCAAGGGGAACTTCCAGCAAGGCCTGACGGTACATTAGACAATGCCATTTCAGACGTTCTACTTCAGACTCCAAGTTTTTAACATCTTCACGTAACTGCCTCACCTAGAAAAAACAACATTTTATTGGTAATAAAACAGCAACAATTAAGTGATGCTACACAATTCAAAGCAAAATCAGTAAACTTCCAAAATGTAAATGTGAAACGAGATGGCAGTTTTGTTTGAATTCATGAGCTGTTTCACCAAGATTTCACCAACAAAGTTCATAAACTCTCCGGAGTTATCACACATCTTACCTCATACATATCGAACATTTCCGTTTCAAAGTCTTCGTGGTGTCCATGAAGACTAAAATCATTACCATTCATTGACTCGGACATGATCGAGATTCAAACGTTACGTTGCGACCAACAGTTTATGATGTCCGAAAGACTCGCCTCGTCCTAAGTCGATGTAGCGACTCAGTAAAGTCAGCCAAAATAAGAGAACTGTTGTAAACAGATAGCATGTCATGCGATAAGAATCTGCCCCACGGAAATGTTCAGGACAACGCACTACGTCCGTCCGTCGACCTGGCCGTCATCCCCCCTGCCCGGGGCCGCGAGCCACCACCAGCACCGCTGGCCGGCGCCGGCCTTACCCAACCTCGCCAACGCGCCGCGCCGCCTCGCCTACCCCCTCAAGCTGGTCGTCGACCTGGCCGTCATCCCCCCTGCCCGGGGCCGCGAGCCACCAGCACCGCTGGCCGGCGCCGGCCTTACCCAACCTCGCGAACGCGCCGCGCCGCCTCGCCTACCCCCTCAAGCTGGTCGTCGACCTGGCCGTCATCCCCAGCTATATTCAATTAAGCTCTCGCTTGAGCTACGCGCCCCCAAGCGTGCGCCACGCTCGGCGCGGCGCGTGGCACGCGGCGCGGAGGCGCGGATCGTGGGCGGCGGGGGGGTTGGGGGAGCGTGCCGGACCCCCGACTCCGCTCCTCGCCCGCGATCCGCGCCTCCGCGCCGCGTGCCGCGCGCCGCGCCGAGCGTGGCGCACGCTTGGGGGCGCGTAGCTCAAGCGAGAGCTTAATTGAATATAGCTCCCCCTGCCCGGGGCCGCGAGCCACCAGCACCGCTGGCCGGCGCCGGCCTTACCCAACCTCGCGAACGCGCCGCGCCGCCTCGCCTACCCCCTCAAGCTGGTCGTCGACCTGGCCGTCATCCCCCCTGCCCGGGGCCGCGAGCCACCAGCACCGCTGGCCGGCGCCGGCCTTACCCAACCTCGCGAACGCGCCGCGCCGCCTCGCCTACCCCCTCAAGCTGGTCGTCGACCTGGCCGTCATCCCCCCTGCCCGGGGCCGCGAGCCACCAGCACCGCTGGCCGGCGCCGGCCTTACCCAACCTCGCGAACGCGCCGCGCCGCCTCGCCTACCCCCTCAAGCTGGTCGTCGACCTGGCCGTCATCCCCCCTGCCCGGGGCCGCGAGCCACCAGCAGCGCTGGCCCTCGCCGGCCTTACCCAACCTCGCCAACGCGCCGCGCCGCCTCGCCTACCCCCTCAAGCTGGTCGTCGACCTGGCCGTCATCCCCCCTGCCCGGGGCCGCGAGCCACCAGCAGCGCTGGCCCTCGCCGGCCTTACCCAACCTCGCCAACGCGCCGCCTACCCCAAGCTCTCTAGCTGGTCGTTGACGTAGTCTTCGGTCTCCGTGTTCCAGACGTGGTCGTTATGTCACAGGCGCGGACCGGCAGGCTTCTAATTTTCCTTCTGTGTTATCTGTGTTATGTTTCCTTATTTCTCATGTTCTCCGAAACGCCCCATGTGTAGTGTTGGCGTTTTGAAGGTAAGCTTAGTTGCCCTTTGGACTAAACTAAACGTTAGGTCACATGTTAACGAACTAGTTACATCTCTCAGGGCTCCGTGCTTATTGCAGTTAAATGCGTTTTAAAGTCAGTCACAGAAAGGTACTACATTTACTCCATTTTTATCTGAGCATACCTTGAGAAATATGGAAGCTAAATTTAGCTAGAAATTAGTCTACATCAGTCAAACGCCTCGATTAAATATTGCGCATGATTAGATAAGTTTGACTAACCAAAATGTTACTCAAAAGCGAACTCAAATACAGTCAAAATTCGTGCATGCTGTCGACTGAAAGTTACTGTTGTATGGCATAGTTTTGCCAATACGTCAGTGAAGACAAAAAACATTCAAAGCGCAGGTAAATTATAGTTTCAGTACCGTACTGATAATAACTTCTCCTTGGCCAAAGATTGCCATCCATTACGTCAAGCAAAATCTGCTCAAAATGATCAAATTTCAGCTCCTTTTCTGACTGACTGCTGACCGTCATCGAACTGAAATAGGCGTTTGCCTGTTTTAGCTGCTGCGCAGCTACCTTCAGTCAGACATTAGCTCTGTCTGCAGTTCATCCGATGCTTCAATTAGCTGAACTCCAGACAAAAAGTTGACTGAATTAAGCTACAAAAGAACTGAAGCACTAGCTGTATTTGAACTGACTCCGCGTTAGATAAACTTAGATGAAACACCGGAATCCTGAGATAACACAAATCTAATTTTAATCGACTCAGCCATTTTCGTGCAAAGTCAGTTACCGCTAGTCAAACTTTGGCTAGGTTTTAGTTCCTTCTGAGTTAAGTTTTTCTCTAGGGGCGTGTCTATAAGAATTAAATATGTTGTGTGAACGCGGCGTGCCGATTATGGGCAAATTTCTTATTTTTACGCGTCGTGCAGACATGGCAAAAAATAATTATGTACACGCCCTACCAGCCGGGATTTGAACCCGAGACAAAAACTTGGCGGGTAGGTACGGAACCATGCAGCCATGAAGGTCTTCATGCTGAAATTTAGTTGTCGGAGGGAACACTTACGCAAACCGGTGTTGAAATAATAATTTGTTACGTCCCACATACACCGCGTGTCCTTTTTAGCCCGCCCTTCTGCTTTGAAAAAGCTTCAGAGCGGGCTTATGCAATCGATCTGGTGTCTGTCTGTCTGTCTGTCTGTCTGTCTGTTCCACTCGAAGGAGTTGAGCTAGAGAGTTGAAATTTTTAGGGTATCTTAAGGGTCACTCCTGGACACCGAAACGCCTGGTGCAAATCCTGCCAACCCTCATTAAGGCACTGCAAAAAATTATTAAAGTTTTCACGGAATAAAAAAAAAAAATCAGCTTTTTCCAACCCCGTCGATCCGTACCTCTCCGGAAGCGTCTTTTCGCGTCTAGTTCAATGGTGCACGCCGTTTTACGAAAAAATGGACCTAGCTCGCGACTACGCTGTAAAAAGCACCCGTAATTGGTCCAGTTTTCAACTTTTCTCAACTCCATCGAGTTGCACCTCCCCGGAAGCGTCTTTTCGCGTCCAGTTCGATGGCGCCCACCGTTTTTCGATAAAAAGGACCCAACTCGCGACTACACTGTAAAAAGCACCCAAAATTGACCCACTTTTCAACTTTTACGAACCCCATCGACCCCCGCACCCCTCTAGAACCGTCTTTTCGAGCGCAATTCAGTGGTGCAAACCGTTTTTCAATTTCCAGTGTTGCCAATCGTCAAAACTCAAACATTTCGATTATTTTCGACATTTCTCGATATTTTCCGATCGTTGTTTTTCGATATTTTTTGATATTGTTCGACATTTGCGATATTTTTCGATATTTTTCGACATTTTCGTTAATTTTCGATATGTTTCGATATTTTTCGATAATTTCGATAATTTTTGATATTTTTTGACATTTTTGATCATTTTTGATGTTTTTTGATATTTTTCGACATTGTTGACATATTCCGACATACTTCGATATTTGTAAACATTTTTGACAACTTTTGATATTCTTCGACATTTTTCAACTTTATCCCTCATTTTTCGATGTTTTTCGATGTTTTTCGACATTTTCCATATTTTTCGATATATCTCAACATTTTAAAGATATTTCGAGATTATTCGACATTTTTGACGTATTTCTACATATTTCGACAATTTTCGACATACTTCGACAATTTTTGAAATTTTAGACACCCCTCGACGCCTATATCGTTAAAATCGTTTCGACGAGCGTAATTCAGTGTTGCCAACTGCTGCCAAATAAAGTCCGAGTTCGACCGTTCCATCTGAGGCCGAACTCACGTATTTCGACATTTTTCGAGATTTCCGACTCCCCTTTTTTGCCGAATAACTGACCGTTTAGTCACTATCGGCACGTTTTCAAAGCAGAAGGGAGGGCTTTAGTTTCGGTGGTTCACCGTTACAAAGTGCCTGTTTCCGAAGAGAACGCCTTAACGGGCCGCAGGCCCGATCATTTACAAGCTAAGAGGACGTTTTGTGTGACTTAAGGGTCGGGCCGAAGGCCCGACCGAACGCCGCCGGCAGGCCAAGCAGGCACGCCCCCTGCCGAACGGAGTTGCCAGCGTAGCAAAGCGGAGCTGGCAACGACGTTTGGCGGAAGGGCGGGCCTGCTTGTTTACAATAAATATTAAATGCACGCCGAAATTCGCTTGATGAGTGTCCATAAAAAAATACAATCTAAGTGACACGCCGCGTATCAATAGAGATTCATTTTCTTATATCCACGCCGGAAAAGTTCCTTCGGGCACCCAAGATACTTTTCCGGCGTGTTAATAATATAATCCTCTTTACTGACACGACGCGTGTCCCGTAGCTAGGAAATATTATATTCACGCCGCGTGCATATAAGCATTCGCTCTATTGGAGACACGCGGCGTGTATATAATATCGGTCAGTGCTGAAACATTTAGCGTGTAGATATACTTCGATGGCCTCTGTAGGATGCATAATTTGGCGAATGTTCCACGTATGCGTAACTATTCTATACGGATGAGCGCTGGGCTGCTGGACACGGTTCTGCGTGGCGCGCTGCCCGGTGCACGCCACGCATGGCTTGAGCTGGTCCGGCTCGTCCGCACGGCGCGCTGCCCGTCCCGGAGCACACCAAGGAGCGCTCTGCGCCAGCTCGAACCCGCTACCGTGCACAAGAAGTCCCTCCGCGTCCTCCACGGCAGCGCGCTGCTCTAGTCCAACCCGCCCGTTGCCGTGCGCTAGAAGCCTGCACTTTCCGTGTGCTCTGTGGTGACTGCTGCTACCCGAGCTGTGCTAACTTGTCCTGCCATACACAACTATACATATACATCTCTCCATACGGTCCGCACGAGTAATTACTGAAAAAAAAGACACGACAAAGTACAACCAGTGCATGTCTGCTCCAAAGACATCATGCGCTCAGCGTCAGCGACACATCCTCACACAACGACAGCTGCTGTCGGACTGAGGAGGAGGAGGACTCCGGTCCGGTCCGGACTCCTCAGTGAGGTGAGGAGGCGGTCGGCGGGCGAGCGAGGAGCTCTTGACCAGTGACTAAACCGACCAACAGCTAATAGCAGGTAGCCGATGACACCGCCGCTGGGTTAATCCCTGTGCCCTGTGCAGCGCACCCCTCCCCCTCCCCTCACCCCGGGGTACCTGAGCTCACCCAGAGGGGATTAACAGCGGGGAAGGACTATCCGTCGATCTGGCGACCCTCCGCTGTGGCAGGCTGTTCCCGGTTTTCCATATCGAGACATAAACAAGACACTTTTCGATATCAGGACAGAAAAGAGACTTTTTTCCTTCACCAAAAGGGTAAAAGGGACTATAACTAAAACAGGTCTGGAACAGAACTTTCAAAAAGATCCGTTCCGGTCCCCTTTTGAAACGAGAGACGAACGAGAGACGAACGAGAACAGAACTTATTTTTTAGTACGGGCAGTTACACACATCAGGGAGTAGTCCGGAGTTCGGTATAGAATTCGGGTTTGTACCTATACGTTGACCGGGCTGGGCAGTTAACGGAACACGCCCGATAGCATCGGGGTACAATCGGGCAAGGCTCCTAACTCAGGGGCTCGTTTCGGACAAGCCCGCCGCCTGGCAGCCCGATGTAGGGCTGAATCCGGACTAGCCCGAGAGGCTCACGGGCTACTTGCGGAACAGCCCGCGAGCCTTCGGGCTCTTTCGGAACAAAAAAGGTACTAGTCTCGGAACTTTTATTTTTAAACGGGAACATATTTCTTCATAAAATAATCAGCCACTGTTATTTCATTCTTAGTCAGTTCACTTTTCATAAGTAAATAAAATGCTTGAACAAAAAGGACCCAGTGCTTTAAGTAATGAGCAGGTAAGATGCCCTTAAAAATAGGTACACTGAAGTACAAAATCATATTCTCCCATTCTCTTGCATTGTAGTCATGAAGTTGGGATAAGTCTCTAGGTACACGTCTAACTTCTTTGGGAGGCCTGATATTAGAAATTCTGCGGTTAATTACTATTTTTGTAGCATCAGTGTCCACATAATATTCTGGAAGACCTTCTTGTACTTCCTGCTCCTGGTTTGTATTCCTGTTTGTCTTCTTTTTTTTTTAGGCTTTTTTGTTTCTCCAAGCCACAACTTGCCCATATGTCTCCCGACTCCAAAACTTGCCCAATGTAAGTTGTCCAATACCATTCCATTTACGATATCAAATTTTGGACATCTGAGAAGTGGAGACAAACCTAGCACTCCGTTTATATGATTGTTTTTTCCTGGGTTTTTCAGCACTGCTTCTCCATCTCTTATCATTTGCTGGTGTGATCTTTTTTCAGGCTCTTGAGGAAGCTGAGGAAACTTACGAGCATTGCTTCCTCCTCCTTCTGTTTCCCCTGGATGGAGGCACCAGTTACACCCAAAAGCACCATTGTGATTATTGACACACTGAATGCTTCCTCGTGCTCCTGAATCTACGCACATTGCAAGTAAGTATGCTACGTACAGTCTTGAATCACCACAAATATCTAGTCTAAAACCTCTTATGGAAAGAGTTCGGATAAAATCACAAAAAGGCTCCAAAAACAAGTCCATATTAGGGTGCTTCCTACCAAACCACAACCCAGCCAGTAATACATTAGACATTCTAAGTTTAGGTGGCAATTCATTGACTATAACAAAAATTGGCCAGATGGACAAGGTTGATGATTCATACAGAGGAGTACCATCTGTGCAGCCAGTAAGAGAAATATAATATGTACCTTTGTTATAATCTAATGAAGAAATAAATTCCTTATACATTTTTGCATCATGTAAATCTTTTAAAATGTCAGCATTGTCTTTAAAATCATTTGGATTTTTGATTAATAAAATCTATTATGACAAAGTAGTGAGCTTTTGTTAAGTCACCTACAGGATTATTTTCTTTACATCTAGGGCACTTGTAAACTTTAACAGTCTTGTAATCTGGGAGTTCTCCAAAATTTTCTGAACAATATGAACAATAAAAGAAATACTTCACTCCATAGGAGGATTTGTAAAGTTTGTCAAGTTTGTATGACGTATCAGGCAGAATGTCTTTGTAAAAAATTGAGTTGATCAATTTATGTAAATCTTCTTGCGCAGTAAGTGGGAGAGGGTGCTGCTTACAAAACTGTTGAATGTTCAGAAGGATTTCACCACGAGATGCTACAACTTTATCATTAATTTTCAGAGCATACTCTCCTTCAAGTTTCTTTCTTAAAAACTCATTGGTAGTGGCAGTTGGTAGAAGGGGAATGTTTGGAGGATCTTGATGCTGCATGTTGTTTTCCATTTCATCGTTGTTTTCCATTTCATCATCTTCACTTGCATCTGAGGAACTAACAACAGTGTCATCTTCGTTGTCTTGAGGATGTTGATGTTCGTTCACACTATCATTATCACTTTCATCTTGTTCTCCATCACCCTGCCATAAAATCAAAGTAGAAATATTTCTAATATTACAGTAATATAATTTTCCCCGTAATGGGACACAGCAAAGTGTGTTTCAATAACTACTAGTAATTTGAAAAGGAATTACAACTCACCTCTTGGTCACTACCACACCCTCTTTCATCTCTATCTCTTAATAGCTCAACACGCTCAGATCGGTCATCAGCTGAAGAAAGGCGATGGCCAGCCTTCCTTTGATGAAAGGATTCATATGCTTCTCTCTCACTCTCCTTTTCCTGTGTGAAAAAAGGGAAATTAAAAATTGAGTGCTCCTGGAGTGGTTATCAGACTGTTTGCCTTCCCAGCTAATAATCTTGGAAAATAAAGCCAAATTTTCTCGGTAAAACAATATTTTAGAGAGCAGAATGTGTTTCAGCTCAATTAAATTTTAATTTTGTTTAAATAGGAATGCTGTTTGTCATGAATGAATCAAGTAAATGATGAAAATGCTGCCTTTTGCAATCAAATTCAGATTATATAATGTGTCATGTGAGCTTTGTTCAATAGTTTCTCACTTCCGCATTCCAAAACAAAATTCCACAACTTAGCAAAAGTCACTTGACATTTTCTCAGCTCCCATAGTGGGTTGGGGGCATGAAATTTTTTGGGGGAATCACTACTAGTAGACAATTAAAACAAGTGATTTTCAGACAAATCAGTGACATCAAGGTTTTGGCCCTAGTTGGGTTGGGAAATAAATGCCCACTTAATTACAACTCACTTCTCTATCTGATTCGCTCTTACAACCTCTCTCCTCTCTGTCTTGTAACACCTCAGCATGTTGAGAGCGGTTATTAGCTGATGCAAGGTGGTGCAAAGTCACTGGAAATCTGAGAGTCATGTTTCTGACTGAAATTGAGCGAGGCATATATGATCGCCCTAAAGGAGTGAGGAAATTCTATATCGCTCATTTGGAGTGATAAGCCTCACTCAAATCGAGCGAGATCACTAGATATCGCTCGTTTTGAGTCATAGAAGCGACTCAAAAGGAGTGATATTTAATAATATGACTCCCCAGGAGTGACAAAATTTGGGTCACCAATCTCGCTCTCCTGAGAGCGAGATTTCTCACTCCTCGATTTACAGTGGTCTCACTCTGACGACAAAATTAATCGGCTTCTTTACCTCTTCCACCATCCTGAGAAATACAAAATATCCAGAATAAAAACAATTTTTTAGTGTGGTTTAGTCTGTTTTCATACTGGTAGGAAAGGAAGCTAATAAATCCGTACAAAATTAAGTGAAACCCGGACAAACCTCTCTGCCGTGATGATTCCCACATGCCCCCTCCATTTCTTCTCTGTCTCTCAAATAATTAGCGCTATCAGAAAAATGGTCCTCTCCCTCTTGATCACTTTCATCTCTGTGTAAATTGGCTATACCAGAGCCATCGTCTGAAGAAAAGGAATGCTCAGCCTCGGCCTCACTGTTGCTATCATTTGCTTCATTGTCTGTCCTAGAAACCTGTGGAAAAGGGTGAGAAAATATACCTAAATTAATGCATTTGTCCGCATAAACAGAGCTACATATATATATATAAAAATTGGCAAAGCTGCAAAGTCACATATAAACTCCTAAATAACAAGCTCACCTCCATCTGTGATTCCATATCCTCTTCTCTCTCATTTTCACTTTCGCCTTCTAAAACATCAGAATTATCAGAGACATTGTGAGAGGAATGGTGGTGTTCATCTTCCTCGGTGTCACTTGTAGCTTGATTGTCTCTCTGGAGAGCCACCTGTGAAAGAAAAGAAAACAAAGAAAAGCCAATTACACACTGCACTAATCTTAACAAATAAAAAGTAATTGTTGATAATTTCATCATTGCTAATGATTGTTTAACTGATGCCCTGACAAAAAATGAATAAAATTAATCACTGGTATTTCTTGTTGCAGCTCAACTTCATGATGTCTATCCTCCCTGCGAGAAAGTCGACTGTCTGTAGCTTTTGGATACTTCATTCCGGCATTCTCTGGGTCACCATAGGCTTTGTATCTCCCTCGTGGGGTCCGAACAGGCATTTCAACATTTCTGTTGGTCTCATCATGAGTTCTTTTCATGATGCTTGCTGTGGGAAATTAAAACCAAGGTATTAATAATTCAATGAATAGTTTGTTGGTGGGGACACTAAGCGTAATTCAGATTCAAAACAGATTTTAGTGAGGTCTTGCTGCGTTTAAGTTTAGCTACAATGGTTTGAAACCGAGCATGTGTAATTTCGTTGGATATGCTGTGGGTTTTAACCTAACATGTTCATGTAACAAATAATATCACTATACTCAAATCAAACTTTCCTAAACACATGACGTTGATTCCCACCCCTAGTCATGGACTTACTAAATTACAACAATACTGATACTATTTTGTACTTGTTCTTCAACAAGTTGAAAAAATAAGTCAGACAAAGCAAACCAAAAGGGAACTCCGTAAAACTTGTGTTAACTTGACTTTGGTTGTCGTCATTCAGTTGGACAACTGTTGCACAAGTGACATGTTATCTAGTTTAGGGTAACTGGTATGAAATAAAGTGTTTCTTTATAATTTCAATCGCATTGATTCATAAAAAGGACAAAGAAAATTATTGTTTTTCCATCGTCCTTGTAAAGTTTTTCAAAGAGAATGATTAGTTTGGAAGTTATTTGCAGTTGTCAGCATTGATAACTGACTGTACCGCCCCCCACCTCCTTAGCTCAGTGTGACGCGCTAGGCGGAGTCGTTGAGTAGCTGGCTGCACGGCTTGAAGTATTTTGAACTCTTTTGGATATGTTTCTGGCATAGCTTCAAAAGAAGTATTTGAATAGTAAGTACAAGTTTCTTTCATAGTTTGTGTCTTGGTTGCTGTCAACCGTCAACTTTCAAACCAGTCCGTTGGAATCACTTTGAAACGTCTTGGTGCGTTGCTGAAAACAGCTTTGCCCTGCATAGTTTTTCCTTTCATGATTTGAATTGCCTCTTCTTCTTTCCAAGTTTTAAACTTGAGCAGAATTCAAAACCTTCCTATAATTATCTATGAGAGCTATGCTTAGGTTATGTGTAACGGTTGTTTTCTCTCGCCGCGCTGCTACTCTCTTACCCATGCCTAGCCCATGCCTGTGGACTGTGCAAACAGTTTAACGACCTCTGTGTTCGTGTCAGATAATCAGAGATTCTTAAATATCTGATTTTTCTGTTTGCAGTTCCAACATGAAGTACGCTCTAGTGCAATTTCAAGATGGTAAGAGGCAGGTTAAGTACCTTGCCCTTACGAAGGATATCAAAGGCTATGAGCCTTCCAGTTCAGAAGACATTCCAGACAGGGAATATCAAGCAAAGTTGAAAGCAAAGTTTTCATGGAGAGGAGGGAGAATATCATGACGGCTGCTTCAATGCCAAAATTCTTATCGTTGGTGGTGAGTATTTATCTATTATTTTTAACGTTTTTGCACGCAAGACTTCAATTCATATTTACCTTTTATACTTGTAGCAACGCCTGAAGAGATCAAGGCTAAAGCGAAGGAGTTGAAGATCCGGCTGCCATTAACCTTCCCGCCTTGTGAGGAGCCAGAGCTGAAACCTGCCATGAGTAAGCGCCTGCGGAGGACCAAAAAAAGGTATTAATGTACATGTGTACATCCATATCAGAGATTGTTTCTATAAATGTTTCTCTTTCCTTTTATGAATAGGCGGGTGAAGAGGATCATGAAGTGAACTCTAAACTGAATAGAATGAATGGGGCACTCAGCATACTGAAATCTTCTAAGTCATCTGATAAAACTGAAAACAACAGTTCTCCTGAGGAAGGCGATGGCAGTGAGAACATTGCCTCCAGTGAGAACCTGGTCAGAGACTACTCTGAGATTGACAACAAGTTAACAGCGAGCTCAGATAAGTGTGAGATTGATAAGCTTAGCAAGGTGGTTTATTCCTCTGTCAAAACCAAACTTAGTAATGACACAGGCCCAACTCAGGAGAATAGTATTGCTTATGTGGAAAGGTCATGCTCTAGTAGAAACAATGAGAAAAGAAAAGTGGATACTTCTATCAAAATCAAAAGGTCAAGCTCTAAAATGAAAGATGACTACTCTAATTTAGATTACGTGGATAAGAAAATAGATCAGGACTATGAGAGTGATTCTGCAGGAAGCTCATCTGAAGATGATGCTACAGTTCTTCTTGAAAAATTAAAGGAAGAACATCAACAATGTGATTTTAAAATACAAAAATTGGAAAGAAAGATAGCGAAGCTGAAAAGCGACTTGCTGGTATACAAAGATGAAATGGAGAAGAAGCGAGCAACAGTAAAAGATTTAAAAAAAGAAGTTGAAAATTTCAAATTAAGAAACTTGAAATTGGAACAAGAACTTATACATCTCAAATTATTAGGTCAGTTTCAATTAGTGTTTTTATTTGCTTATTGTCTGAAAGATACTAACAGGTATCACCCGTAAATCTTCATTTTCTGAACTTCAAATAATTTTCAGGTGCTTCAGAACCAAAAGAAAGGAAGAGGGAGATCTCATCCCCTATATCTCCGCTTTCTTACCAGGCCTCTTCCAATGTAGGAAATCAGTCACCAAGTACATCTCTAAGTTCCTTTTCACCACTTGCTGCTGTATCAAGCTCCAAAAAGATATCTGCAGGTATTATTTTCCTCAATGATCTTAACACCATTATAGTATTAATTTTAAATCAAATAATACTAATTCTTTCTTATAGGTCTAAATTCTGAACCTGGAAGTAGTGCTAAAAGAGCACTGAACTTTGCATCATGTAAGCAAAACATTATGCACCAATATTTTGTCCGTTTTCTTTCAATAATTCTCCCTTATGTTTTCTTTTATGTATCGCAGCTGATGATGATGGTAAAGAGGTACCATTGGTGATCGAGAGAAAACCCTCACATGATAATTCTCCATTTAAACGACCAAAAGTGTCTGAAGGTATTTCTATTTTAAAATGTGGCAAATATTTAAAGACTTATCTAGGGATAAAAGCAACTACATACTTTTCCCCTTTTGCAGGCTCTGATGACTTAAAGGGGGTAACTGAAAGAATACATGCTGACTTGAAAGGAACAAAACCTATACAGGGTGATGGTGAAAGAGTGAGTTTTGTTTTCTTGTCTCCACCAAAAAAGTTCTTTTAATCTTGGACTATCTCTTTTTACTGCTTGTTATTTCAGGTCTATGTGGGAATGGGCACATATATTAACAAGAATTTTTGGGAGAAAACAGTGCGAAAGCAGAGGGATGACTCCAAATTTGTAAAGGACTGTGCACAAGCTGTTTGGGGTCTGGACAAACTAAAAGTCAGAACTGTAGAAAGAAAAAGCAAGACAAGACCAGTGATTGCAACACCAGAAAAAGTTGACTTGGTTTATGGTAATATCTTTACAAATTGTTTAAAAATTTTTAACTGATCTTTGAAGTACTCTTGAGCTTACCTCTTTTTTTTTTGGTTTTTTGGTACAGCCATGCTTCGAGGGAGACTTCATGTTCGAGATCTCTCTTCTGGTGAGCAAGATCTCATCATAGCTAATGCCAAGAAGTGGTTGGGAGAGAAGATGTATGACGTTGGCCGACCAGCTAAGAAACCAAAGAGTGTTTAGTTTAATTCTTTCGTTCTTGCAAACATTTTCATTTTATAACAGTTTTTAGCTGTAATTTTTCTTTTTGTTTTTCTGTTCTTTAACAATATTTGCATAATAATTTTTGATAATTTTTTCTTACTAGCTAACAAGCGTTTTGTTCAAGCGTTCGATATTAAAATCATGAAGCATTTATATGTCCTATTTGTACCCTACTGCACTGTTGCTGGTATTCCTAAGTTCTCATGGTGGACAACTAATTGTCATTGATCATCTTAAGTATTTGTATTTTTTTGGTGACTCACCTGTTTTTTGAAGGTTGCACATCTTGGGCATCTTTTGAAGTTGCCTTTTGGCTACCCACTAAATCTTGTGATTATTTGTGTGATTGTGGTTTTAGATGCATGGGGCAACCAACAAGGCCTGATGTAGCGCTTTCCCTGACGGTGCTACTTCAAAACCTGTGAATGTAGGCCGGACTTCTAGCGGAGGACGGCTGAGAGTCCTTCGATTCCGCAAGTGTCCGGGGAGTGACAGGTGTGAGTGAGATGCAGGCCATCTCTACATCTCTACGCACTTCTCATACTCCAGGCAATTCCGGGATTAGAGGGCTGGGGCAGGCCCTCTCAGCTGGACGATCTGTGCCGTCGAGGAAGTGCTATATCAGTACGCCGAGGCCGAACCGTAATCGTACCAGTCACCGTACAAACCGTAGCCGTAACCGTACGCAAACCGTACTCCTGACCGGATTGAAACCGTACCCGTAACCGGATTGAAACCGTACTCGTAACCGGAACTAAACCGTAAACGTAACCGGAAATGGTTCCAATTTACGATCGTACACGTACCCGTAACCGTACCAGTAATCGTAAGCGTAATCGTAACCGTAACAGTAATCGTAACCGGAATTTTCGGCTGGGCTGCGGGGTAATCGAGCCAACACCAGCGGGGGAGGTGGGGTAATCGAGCCGTCACAAACGCGGTTGAGTTGAGGGATAATCGAGCCCCCCCAGTAGGCTCAGCTGGGATCACCCACTGACGTGAATATAAGCTCTCAGTCTAGCCAGTAGGCTTAGCTGTGACCCTTCAGTTTGTGCTTTGGAGCCCTTAGTCGAGCCAGTAGACTTCGCTGTAAGCCCCCAGTGACCTGCTTTAATGCGTTCGGCGAGCCAGCAAGCTCAGGTATGAGCCCCCAGTGCTGTGCTTCGGACCGTCAGTCGAGCCAGTAGGCTCGGCTGGGATCACCCACTGACGTGGTTATAAGCTCTCAGTCGAGCCTGTAGACTTAGCTGTGATCACCCAGTGACGTGCTTTCAAGATATTTGCTGGCCGGCGGTCACCCATACAAATTCAAGTCACGATCATTGCTGCTTGACTTCGCTAGGCGAGATCCGAGCGCCTGCAAACCCCTGGGTAGGAAAACCCGCAATGCACCAAAAGTAAATTTGTTAGGTCCAGTTCCGAGGGAGAACGCCTGCAGAACAGCGGATAGGCAACCACCCAGTTCCAGGTCCGACAGAGAATACTCGCTGGCTGGCGGTCACCCATCCAATTTGAAGTCACAGTCAATGCTGCTTGACTTCACTGATCGGCATCCAAACCACACTCAGGGGTCAAAATTTCGTCCGTTTTGCTCTCCGACGCACCGTTTAGCCGCCATGTTCAATTGAACACTTTTTGAACACTTGTACATAACTCCTGAACGAATTGAGCTAGAAGAAAGTTCAAAAAAAAGGAAACGATGCGAGACGATCGTGGCAACACAAGGGGTTGATTTTTTTCAAAAAGCGACACCGTTAAAGCCGTCAAATTTCAAAAACCAATTTTTGAACGCGATTTTGAACACGAAGGAGTTGTCTGAGACCCCCCAATGTGGGCAAATGGAAAAATTGTACGGCAAAACTCTATCCAATGCGATCCTGGAAAATTCAAAATTCGAAAATTTCGCGGAGTTCTGACCATTTAAATTTGACCTTTAATAGCTCGGGTCAGAGGTCACGCAGAGGGTCGCGCGATAGCGCGTTGAACTACAAAAAAAACTATTTTCTTGTTCAGCACGGAAAACCCTTAGCGTAAATTAGGGCTGTTGGTTATTGGTAAATCTGAATTAAATATTGCAAAATATAAAAGTTACAATGGGTGATTTGGACGTGGAGGACCTCATTCTCCTGTTGGATGAGGATGACGAACTGCTAGCAGCAGCAGTCGTTCAGTATTTAAATGGCGTAGCTCTTCTTTTGGATGATTTCAGCGGTAAATATTAATTCTGTTTTTTTTTTGTTGTTGTTTGAATTTCGATTTATTTTGAAAATTAATGTTGAATTCAAATCAGAATACCCTCCATGGCAAAACATTCCAGTCGATGTTGAGGGATGGTTGAACATGGATGACCCACAGTTCAAAGTGCACTTCAGGATGTGTCGAGGAACTTTTGATGTATGTACATTATGTGCATTTCATTGCAGTTACAGCATTCTCCACTCTAACTTGTATAATGTCTATACTCGTTTCCAAACAGAGTCTAGTAAATGCTATTTACAACCATCTGAATGGGAGGCGAGAATTGCATCGAATTAGAACGCCCCTCGAACTGTGTGTCATGATGTCCTTATGGATTCTCATGGACATGGACACTTTTAAAAATACTGCTCTCCTATTTCACACCTCCCCAGGAGTCGTTTGCCTACATTACTTGTACATTATTAGAGCTTTGCGCCAAATGGGCCCTAATTATATTCGCTGGCCATCAGAGGAAGAGAGAATAATTATTGAGGCAAATTTGAGGGAGAAGTATGGGTATCCTGGGGTGATTGGAATTAGTGTTCTAAATTTCCCGGGAACGATCTTTTGGGGGAATGTTCCCAGTAAATTCCCGGGAACATTCCCGGAGATTCCCAAAAACTGGGAATATTCCATTTTTTTCCTGTTTCAACTTAATATTTCTACCGGAGGATAAAAACGCACTTGTTTAGACCGAGGGGTTTTTCACTTCCGAAATACCGGGTACACCAGATAGAGGTATTTCAGAGGTATTTCGCATGAAATACGCAGAAAACCCCCTAAGTAGGCTCTAAAACGGTGAACTTTACCTGAGAAACACTGTTAGAAATTTATTGTGATTTTCCAGCACTTCCTCGATACGGAACGATTGCGAAATCCCAACACTTCTCTGATCAGAAAGGGACCCTTTTGATGCCTCAAAGTGAAATATTTTGTCGGACAGTCGACCATAATTTTGAAGCCAGTCTATTTTGAATACAGAGGACAGATGTAATTTCCCAAAAAGTTTTTGGTTTAAAACACAGAGGCCAGTTGGAATTTCCCGAAGAGTTCTGGTTTAAATACAGAATTTCACAGTAATTTAACGAAGAGTTCTGGCAACTTTTTTCACAAGAGGTGCTGTGAATATCCAACATTTTTTAAAACAGTGAATACCACCGAAATACCGCGAAATACATGAATTATGAAATACCGTGTACACGAATATCTCGAGTTAAAACCCCCTCGATTTGGATCGACCATACAGTTTTCTGTCGCTTACAGCCTATACTGCATAATATCCCTGACGACAAAAAACTAGCGTTTCTGTCGATATGACGCAAAACTTGTTTTAACTTGAGCGGGAGTCGTCTGCCTCTGCCTGTCGGCAAACGCAGCGCGCTCACGTTGGCCAGTAAGATTAAAAAAATATAAATTTTTGAAAGCAGCAACCACTTTAAAAAAAAATTCCAATAAATCCCTACATTTATGAACAGTTTTGGTTCATTTTTCCTTAAAGATGGGAACGTTCCCGATTTGGAGCCTCGAACGTTTCCGGTAACGTTCCCCAAGATTCCCAATTTTCCCGGGAATATTCCCACCCTTTAGAACACTAATTATTTAAGCAAACTTCTGAAATTTTTTTTGATGACACCATTAGATTCCTCGTAAAATTTCCGTTTAAACGAGCGTACATGTCATGCTTTTACAACCCATAGTTTCGTGACACGTCATTCTTGTAAGTGTCTTTTTCCGGGCTCGAAACCCCATGACATGTATACTCGTTTGAACGGAACTTTTACGAGGAATCCAATGGTGTCATCGAAAATAAGTTTCAGACGTTTGCTGAAATGATATTTCACAAAAACCGCACAATAACGCGAGTTATCGTCTTGTGATCGACATGCATCAATCCCCCATTTTCCGTGGTGTCGTTCGAAATTTTACGTTTTGAACTACGGTGCATGAGTTGAATCAACAAGTCCCCTGCCCCTGTCCTTCTCCCCTGCGCGCCGCGCCGAGGGGTCGAGCAGCCGCGACAATGGCGACTCGGCTCCCCTTTCCACGCTGTTTTCCCGAGACAAGTCGAGTATTACCATAGAAACAGATATTTTAGATCGAAATTTCTCAAAATTGGCCACCAACTTTGGTCTGGCATTTCAGCAGTGAACTAAGGTGATCGAGTTCTACTTTTCTGCCAAGTCTTATCAAAATCCTATAGAAAAATCAGGATTTAGGTAAAGGGCCGTGCTAATAAAATCGGATCCTGAGATAAAACCATAAGGCTACTTCGTGCCTAAAAATACGATATCACGAAATCCTGGAAGGCACGAAGTAGATTTATGTTTTGATTGTAGAAGGGAATTAGAAGGAATGATGATTTATTTCTTGAAAAATAAGAAAATTACTTTTTTCCTTAAATTTCAGAAGAGCTTTGAATTAATCGCTGCAGCGAAGCGAAGCTTACTCCTGCAGGGGATCGGAAGTGTACTTGGTCGTGAGTCTGTCTGTCTGTCTGTCTGTCTGTGTTAGCCTGTTCACCTCTTAAAGTACAGAAGTAATTGCTTCGCTCAACTAAACAATACAGTACCGTACCAAAAGCGAAGCAATGGATTACAGGGCTGCTACGGACCCGTGTTTTGAGTACCAAACTTGCACTGCGCTGCAATGGTTGAGCCATTTCCCAAAAGCGACCAGGCAAGGCTAGGCTCTGGCGGTCTGGGACCGAATGACCGCGAAATCTTGTCGGGTTGTCAGGTCAAGTCGTGTCAGCTGGCGACCTGAGCTAGTGGCCACTCACCCGTTGCATGGCACCTCTACAGTCTTGATTTTATATCTTATTTATTATGTCTATTTATCTCTTCACCTTTTTTAATAAATATGAATTTGTTTATTTTATTTGTAATTTAAGAAGTTGTTGTGTCCCTGTTGTGTTCAAAGTTGATAGAAAAGAATATTTGATGAATATTTATTTATGTTTAAAAATCCTTGACAGTACTGATTGTGTTAACTGTTCATTTCATTCTGAAGCCTAATGATTTATAGTGCAAATCCAAGTAAATTCAGGAAGGATAAAGCATACGTGAGATAAGAGCCTTGTATTTTGGCATGATCACTTTAAGTTTTACAACAAGTTATGACAAACTAGAACATAAAAGTTGAACAATATTCATAAGAAAATATTCAATATTCATAAGAAAATATTCAATATTCATAAGAAAATATTCAATATTCATAAGAAAATATTCAATATTCATAAGAAAATATTCAATATTCATTAGAAAATATTCATAAGAAAATCCAAAAGAATATAAAATTCGTATTAAACAATGAGGATTACAGGTCAACATTAAGATAAAAAACTGACAAGTAAAGAAATTGTCTGAAAATTAGAATGTGTCCAAATTCTCTTGATAACTACATGAGCCCCTATTCAGAAAAATTTAACGGTAATGACTAAGAATAAATCAGTCTTCTAAGACGCGACGTAATAATGTTTCTTCTAAGACGCGAGGTAATAATGTTAAGTACAAGAATATCACAGGCGAAGCTCAGTGGTAACACTTTAAAGCTATCTAAAGCACGACTAGACGAGATCCCAAAAGAGACTTATTACTGATTACCTCGAGAACTTGGACAAAATCTAATATATTTAAACCATGAACAGACCTGGAACTTTATTCATTCATCAAAAACTCTGGCCATCTTTCTCTCTCACACCCAAAGCCGGCAATGGGTGAGGGAGAGAAAGATAGGCTACAGCTGTCAATAAATGCGTAAAGTTCTGATCCCTATGCAGACCTTAACATGTATACCTCCAACAGAGGAAAAACAGAAAAAAGAAATTGTAAACTTACACTATTAGAACTACGCCAATGGCAAGCAAAGAGAAATAAGGAATAACATAATTCAAAACAGGTAACAAAATATTACGATCAAAGTGAACTCTAAATTGAACAAGATTGCTTGCAAAAGGCGAACTATCAAACCAACTCCACAATTCGAGGGACATGATCAGTTTGGGCACTCAATAGCAGGCCCCCTAGGATGGCGTCATAGAAACCATGACACACACCCGGAGTTTCAGCTAGCACTGATATTGTAGACTAAACTGATCATGTGCCTCAAATAGAATGAGTTATGAATTAAACATGTACATTGTACATACAGGGAGCGATATTTACGAAAGCCTCGACGGCAAATGGAACACTTGGTGGCTCTACGTGCCTTCTGCTCCTCAAGGCATGGAAGGCAAAAGCAATGAAAACATGCCAAGAAATGAGTTACAGGCCTATCAAGGCAGATGGAGCATACCCCATGAGCAGGAGCACCGCCTGGTGCTGGTGGAGCCCCATCTGGTGCTGCTGGTGCCACAACTGGTGCAGGTGGAGCCACAACTGGCGCTGGTGGAGCCACGACTGGTGCTACTGGAGCCACGACTGGTGCTGCTGGAGCCACGACTGGTGCTGCTGGAGCCACGACTGGTGCTGCTGGAGCCACGACTGGAAAGTTGCTGCTGCTGGAAGGCTGAGAGCTAGAAAAAGCCCGATGAAATGAGCTTGAAGGGCCAGCAGATGAGCTTGAAGGGCCAGCAGATGAGCTTGAAGAGCCAGCAGACGAGCTTGAAGAGGAACCTGACCAGAAGCCAGCAGATAGGCCTGAAGAGGAGCCTGCCAAGGAGCCAGCTGATGGTGTTGAAGAGACAGCAGTTGAGCTTGAAGAGGAGCCTGCGCAAGCTTGGTTCAGACTCTCCCTTAAGGATTTCGCAGGACTCTGGCCCAAAGACAGCCTGCTCCTGGCAGCCCTCTTCGGCCTTGAAGATGGGGGAAGCTGGAGTGTGTGTTGGACACCACGTGGCATAAAGTCCTCGTCATCAAGGTCATCAACAAATGGATCTTCATCTGAGAGATCTAAAAACAAATTTGAAAAATATATAAAATAAGATACAACACAATTTGGTCAGTTCTATCCTTGCTCATCAATCTATTGTGATTACGAAGAAATCCATTGTAATTACAAAACAAATGATTCTTTGCAGCACAAATAATATCCATCGTAATTGCAAAGGAAGTGCTTCCAAATATTTTCCAGGTTTACAATTTGATTGGTTGGCAAGACTAACAGTATACATGAATATATTGATGGTTAGACACCACACACACCTCTAAGGAAGTCGAAGTCTTCGGTGAGGTCAATGACATCACCCTTCGGTAGGTCAGAGACTGACGAGACGCCAGCAGACGAGCTTGAAGAGGAGCCTGCAGCACTGACACGATGAGAAGCTGCTAGCTGAGCTGCGAGGTCAAATGAAGGTGAGGTGCCAGCAGATGAGCTTGAAGAGAAGCCTCCAGCACTGGCACGATGAGAGGCTGCTGGCTGAGCTGGTTGGTCAAATGCTGACGAGGTGCCAGGAGATGAGCTTGAAGAGGAGCCTCCACCATTAGCACGATGAGAGGCTGGTAGCTGAGCTGGGAGGTCGAAGGCTGACGAAGTGCCAGCAGATGAGCTTGAAGGTGAAGAGGAGCCTCCATCACTGGCACGATGAGAAGCTGCTAGCTGAGCTGGGAGGTCATAGGCTGACGAGGTGCCAGCAGGTGAGCTTGAAGAGGAGCCTCCAGCACAGGCGCGGTCAAGGGCTGGTGGCTGAGCTGGGAGGTCAGCAGCTAGCGGGAGCTCCTGAATGCAGGTTTGCTGCTTGATGCTGGGCATTAACGCACACAGCGGCCTAAGGAGGTTTGCCATGGAGTGACCTGAGAGCATATCTAAACAAACCACAAAAGTTAGTCAAGAAACGAAGCAATTCCTTTAAAGCAAACATTCCTTTATTGCCCATATTTAGAAAGTTAAGGGGAAATATACCAGTTTCAAAATGCAAGATGATATTAATTAAGTTATAATTGTAACCAGGTACGACGGTTAAGAATGTGTGTTCATGCCACTATTTTAAGTTTGTTTTGATACCCAAGCCAGTAGAAAGACTCTTGCATCAGAATAATAGAAAAGTTGGGAGTTCCCAAGATGAAAGTGTGTCCGTGCAAAATATCTCAATCTAACAGAACTTGGTCAATTAATATCGCCCCATGGAATTAAGTCCCCTTTGGATTAAACTGACTCACCGAACTCGATGGTGATTTTCATTGTTGGACGAGCTGGGGGCTGCTCCTCCTCCTGGCGAGCAGAGGGCTGCTCCTCTTCCTGGCGAGCAGAGGGCTGCTCCTCCTCCTGGCGAGCAGAGGGCTGCTCCTCCTCCTGGCGAGCAGAGGGCTGCTCCTCCTCCTGGCGAGCAGAGGGCTTCTCCTCCTCCTGGCGAGCTAAGGGCTGCTCTTCCTCCTGGCGAGCTAAGGGCTGCGCCTCCTCCTGGCGAGCTAAGGGCTGCTCCTCCTCCTGTTGGCGGGGTGGCGTGCGGGGCCGGAAATAGATCTGCCGCCGGCGCCGCAGCTCCTCAGGGCTGTGGAAGAAATGGATAATGAACTCAATTCAATTTAAGGAATGAAAGAGGCTTCGAATTGAGCGGAAAACGAGCTGAGGATAAGTGGTCTGCAGGCCCGGAAGGCTACGCAAAGGGGCTCAACCCTCTTCCGACAAATCACTGGCCGCTAGCTAGAATTATTCGCTTTTGAATCGCGGCCGAGACAGAAATCGAATACTGTGGGCTGTGCACCAGTCAAAGATTGACAAATAACGACTGACTTGCGCAAACTTGATTTTCAGAAGTTGTAAAATTTAGAGAGAGAAGGTTAGGTGCAAAATGGATGCAATTCATCCGGAAACTTCATGAAACTGAACCATCAAATATCTTCCCAAAACTGCAAGCGGACCGCCCATACACGAACAGGCCGAGACATGTACGGCCATTTTCATTACGAGCCAAGCAAAACAACTAGTTTTACGGCAGGAAAGATAAAATTATACGAAGGCTGCTATCTAACCAACGATCTAAGCTAAGGCTGCTTTCTTAACAATGATCTAAGCTTGAGGAAACAACGGTGGCGTGTTACTCACCTTAGATCGTGCTTTCCCATGGCGATTGGCGATGACGCGACGCGCACTCCTCACACCTCAACGTCTCGACACGAAGTGACGCCGTCTCGCAGCGCGCGCTAGAGAGTCGGTGAGGTTGGTGGGGGAAGCGTCTCTCCACCGCGCACCACTCCCCGCTTACCCCTGGCCCTACTTTTTCACAGCAACATAACGCGATAAAAAGTCCCGAAAGCAAAGTTCAGTTCATATCGGTCTATTTCATGTAGATTTACTCTGGCAGTGTAGCAAAAAGACGCTGACTCACTAAAACAATCACATATAAAAGCCATTACGGCCAGATGTAATTCGTCCGGCTTAGAGAAAGACTGCGTTTGTATTCTAAAAAGTTGGCTAGACGATTTTGGTCTCGCGCCTTTTCCATGGCGTCCCTTTTGTAGCTTCGTGATTGGGTGACAAGCTGTTGCTGACCGGATTTAACCGGCCAACTATCCAAACAAAACAAACGAAGCTCGCTACAACCATAGAACCACCTCTACAGTTCTAGAAGCTCGCGTGAAACATAACCCCTGTACACTGTTGTCGTGGTCCCACCCCCACCGGAAGAATAGCCTATCTCTCTCTGTCGCACTCATGGGCTAGCCTACCCTTCCTCGTCATTTGGTACGGTGGTCGGACATACACAACACGGCTGTGCGAGGATGACACGGTTTTACCTTTATTCACATCGCTCTGGAAAAAGTAATTGTTCCTTTCATCAGGTTCAAAGTAGGCCTGTTCGGTGGTGAGATTTCAGAACTGGTTTTAGGTGTTGGCAAACATCGGTTTTTGATACGGTGCACCGGTTTTTTGAATTAACCGGTTTTTTCTATCAACACCGGTTTAAAAATTGAAACCGGTTTTTTATTTACAACCGGTTTTTACGGTAAAACCGGTTTTTTACATTAAAACCGGTAAGAAATCTTCAAATTTCGTCAATATCGGTGTTTTCGTCAAAAATTGTGCACGTATACAGAGAAAGATAGGAAGAGGTAGATTAGTTTCTCTGTTTAATAACTCAAAGATTTCTTTAATTAAGTTTGATTAGAACATAATCATTGTATGTGGATGGAGACATAGTAGCATAAAATATAAACAAAATAATCTTATTTATGGATAGGCACCATGTCCTGATTCATTTCCAAAAATATTTGGATCTCGAAACGAAACCGGAGTTTGTGACATAACCGGTGTTACCGGAAAAACCGGTTTTCAGGAGAAAACCGGTAGTTGAAGGAAACCAGTACACCGGGTACCTTGTTTTTCACAACCGGTTCCAATTCAGCACCGGTTTTAAACCGGTGTACCGGTTTTTGGAACAGGCCTAGTTCAAAGTCACCTGGTCTCAAATCAAAATGGGCAACCGGGTACCGTTCTCGGTAGGTAGTCCACTAGTTGTGTAAATTTAAACAAGTTTTTAGTTCTAGTATCGTATCTTTTGGTTATGGCTTAAGTATTGTTTTGTTTTGGAGCCACCAGTGACGACGACCACGTAAAGGATATACCACTGTACGCTTATTTCTGTAGCTGTCATTTTACTGCTGGGACAAGAGAGGAACTCCTCGGCAATTCAAAGGTCACCCAGCCTTCAATCACCTGTTCACAACGCCTGTAAGGTGTCGTAGAAGTTTGTTGAAGACAAATTCACAAAGTCAGCATAATTTGAGGTTGGATCGAATGACAGTGGGTTTGGAAGTGATTTCATATCCTTACCAGCATCAAGGATTAAATAGGTGTGTTCATCTGTGAGAATTGTGTTTGATGCTTATTATTATGACCATTTGAGTATTCTAATATTTTTGTCAATGCAATGTTTTTCTGCCTCTGTAGGTCTGATAATTTTATTTTGGACAGTACCTGTGAGGAGTCAAGAAATATGACAGGACGTGATTTGAACGAGAAATTAGCTACTTTGGAAAAGGGAAAGGCAGCTGAAGATATCGTGGAGTTAAAGTCAGTTAGTGAGGGTAAGTGACATGCTCAATGAGGTGAAGAATGAAGATGAAGAAATAAAAACTCTACAAGCCACAGTCAGTGATTTCATTGGGAAGGTAGAGGTGCATGCGGCTGGGCAACAGTCAGAAGAAGTGGAGTGTTTGAAGGATTGCGCAATGCTGTAACATTCTACTGGCTTCTCAGAATGTTTCACACACAGCTTACATATTTCTCTGGGTGGACTGTGAAGTGCATCAGCAAAGAAGATGAACTTTTTCTGACATTGATGCCTCTGAAGCGCAACCTTTCACGAGAAATGCTTGCAGATTGGTTTGGGATGAGCCCTAGCCCTGCTACGGTGCCTAACATTACTGTAACTTGGGTGAGTGCTCTGCCCAGTGTGTTGGTGGAAGGTTTTATGAAGAATGTTCCCTCCAGAGAAAAGAACAGTTTGTCTCTGGCACCTGCATTTGATCTCTACAAATATTGTAGTGTGCTCATGGATTGCACCATAGAAAAACACAGTGAACTTGATAAGCATAATCTTGTGTTAAGCCACTACAAAATGAGAATAACTATAAAAGAGTTTGTTCTGTACCAAACGGTACAGTTACTTTTGATACTGATTTATATCCTAGGTCTACATCATATCACAACATTGTTGAATTGTGCGGTGTTCTGAATATTCTTGTTCCTGGATATTTGGTTCTGGCTGACAAAGGCTCTCTCATCAAATAAATAATTCCACCCCAAGGTGCGGATGTAAATATACCACAACTTTTAGTTCAAGGTCAGTTAACTCCAGCGCAAGTTAAAGAAACCGGTTATAGTGCTCGAGCAAGAATCTTCTTTGAAAGAGCTATTCAGAGAATTTAATTATTTCACAAAATGTGGAGTGGTCTAAAATCCAAATGTCTGTAAATGAAATCCCTTATGAATCTTTAAACACTGTTTAAACAGTGTATTTTTTGTAAATTCCTTAAGTCTCCTTAAGTACAAAATTTACGGTATGTATGAAATTAACTGCATTTACGTAATTTAGTTTAGTATGATTTTGTCATGTGTTTCATTTGATTTCAAATCTCTCAGATAAATGATCTTCGGGCCTTTCAGGTTTTTTTTACATGTTAGTTGAAATTGTTGTCGTATATTGTTCTTTATTTTATGTGACAACATTTGGTATACTTCAGATATCCCGTTCAGGTACATGTTCATTATATTAACTTAGTATCACATTTTGAAGAATAACAAATTATTCACAAAGAATAACTTGAGAAGATAAAATTGCTCGGTTTCAAGCACAGCTCTTGTCTCTTTTGTATAAAATATTGGCAGTAATAAAAGCTCTTCAAAGTACACCTACAGGCTTTCAAAAATAATTTGATACATCAAACTGCACTTTAATAAAACTTTTCCAACAGCTCATAACTACAAGCCCACTCGTCTCGCTCTTCTACTGGTGCACACTTGCACAGAAGCTCTTGACCCGGCTGCAGTCAGGTGGCAGAGGAAAAGAGGTGCTTAGTCGTGTCCTTGTTGCTCCTCATGGTTTAGACCTATGAGTGCGATAAGGACAGAAAGACGGGACTTCTGACAGAAATCCAGAAATCACTACCGCTGGGCGATTCCGAGGATCGCTTTCATATCTGTCCTCGTCGCACTCATGGAGCACTACCATTGCCAGCATAGAGCACCGCTGTAGGTGCAACAAGGACGGAGAGATGAGAGCGATCATCTGAATCAGTCGGCTGGTGGCACCCACGCCCCAGCTTGTCACGGGCACGACAGAGCCGACAGAGGGCGCATGGAGAGGGCATCGTGGGGCCCAGCGGTGAGGAGGCTGTCAGTGGGGTTATGAACGTTCCTGAGCAAGATTTACAACATGAACAGGTAATGTTGTGTAATGTTGCGGGCCTCAGAACACCTCTTGAGGAAAGTTTGTTCAGTTCTTCTACAACGGGAAGTAAGAGTGTGTTCATTACAGGTTGCTCCTTGTCAGAGTACACTGCAGCTAACAGCATGAACTTTTGGCGCAGATGAGGAGGAAATTCATCAATTCTCAAAAATACAGGAAAAGTTTCCTTAGTGGCACCTTTGGTTGATCTGCAACCATCAGTATTTAAGGTCGCAGTCAAATCATAGGGGCCCAGAACACCCTCTTCGAGTATCTTCTTGTAGCATTCAGCATCATAGACATCTTCAATACCACCATCAGAGTACTTGTGACGGTTATCTCGATACTTAAAAAGTTCAGCAGTACCAGGAGTGTTAAACAGATGTTTTAACTGCTTCCGAATGCTAATAGTTGCAAAATATTTGGCTTTGCTGGTTGCTACATTCCTCATGCAAGTTTCTTCTCTACATATTGCTATGACACCAAGTTCTTCCTTTTTACCGATGTAGCTCCCACACTTATCACAATATACATGGTATTCGACTCCAGAATTCTTCCTCCCGAGAATTCGCCATAATTCTCTCTTTGATGTTGGCAAGTACTTTTTACCAAACAGGGCATTTTTGTTCTCAAAACCATTGATGAGGCCTTCATAAGAGAGCTTGTGCCGAACCATCTGAGCCAGATCAAGCAACAAGACTTCTCTTACTATTGGTATGTTAACCGGTCTCACTTGTGCATTAAGCGATTCGTGGGAAAAAGAAAACTCATCGGAATCATCTTCATCGTCTTGATCACTTCCATCTCCGCTACTTTCAGAATTATGTGGATCATCTGGGTCATCTCCGTCAAGATTCACCAATTCATCATCATCGTCATTATCACCATTATCATCTTGAAAACGCAAATCGTCTGATGAATCGGATTCACTGGAACTGTCCCAAACAGACAAAATAAAATACTTTGAAGGTCAAGATTCAATTTTGAATATGTTCATCATGAATAAAATATATTGTCTTAGACTTGAAGAGACAAAAGTGAAGTTACTTACATGTGCTTCATCAGCTGATTGGCTAGTTGAATCCAACACAGTGTCATCAGGCTCGTCACTTAGGTCCTACAAAGGAGAAAACATAACAAGCAGGCCCGCCCTTCCGCCGAACTTCGTTGCCAGCTCCGCTTTGCTACGCTGGCAACTCCGTTCGGCAGGGGGCGTGCCTGCTTGGCCTGCCGGCGGCGTTCGGTCGGGCCTTCGGCCCGACCCCTAAGTCACACTGAACGTCCTCTTAGCTTGTAAATGATCGGGCCTGCGGCCCGTAAAGGCATTCTCTTCGGAAAGAGGCAGTTTGTAACGGTGAACCACCGAAACTACAGCCCTCCCTTCTGCTTTGAAAACGTGCCGATAGTGACTAAACGGTCAGTTATTCGGCAAAAAAGGGGAGTCGGAAATCTCGAAAAATGTCGAAATACGTGAGTTCGGCCTCAGATGGAACGGTCGAACTCGAACTTTATTAGGCAGCAGTTGGCAACACTGAATTACGCTCGTCGAACCAATTTTAATGGTAGAGGCGTCGAGGGGTGTCGAAAATTTCAAAAATTTTCGAGATATGTCGAAAATTGTCGAAATATGTTGAAATTCGTAAAAAATGACGAAAAATCTCGAAATATCTCAAAAATGTTGAGATGTATCGAAAAATATGGATAATGTCGAAAAACATCGAAAAACGTCGAAAAATGAGGGATAATGTCGAAAAATGTCGAAGAATATCAAAAATTGTCAAAAATGTTTACAAATATCGAAATACGTCGGAATATGTCAAAAATGTCGAAAAATATCAAAAAACATCGAAAATTATCAAAATGTAAAAAATATCAAAATTTATCGAAAATTATCGAAAAATATCGAAAATTATCGAAAATTATCGAAAATTATCGAAAATGTCGAAAAAAATCAAAAAATGTCGAAAAATATCGCAAAAGTCGAATAATATCCAAAAATATCGAAAAACAACGAAAAATGTCGAAAATATCGTAAAATATCGGAAAATATCGAGAAATGTCGAAAATAATCGAAATGTTTGAGTTTTGACGATTGGCAACACTGGAAATTGAAAAACGGTTGGCACCACTGAATTGCGCTCGAAAAGACGGTTCTAGAGAGGTGCGGGTCGATGGGGTTCATAAAAGTTGAAAAGTGGGTCAATTTCGGGTGCTTTTTACAGTGTAGTCGCGAGTTGGGTCCTTTTTATAGAAAAACGATGGGCGCCATCGAACTGGACGCGAAAAGACGCTTCCGGGGAGGTGCAGCTCGATGGGGTTGAGAAAAGTGAAAACTGGACCAATTACGGGTGCTTTTTACAGTGTAGTCGCGAGCTGGGTCCATTTTTTCGTAAAACGGTGTGCACCACTGAACTAGACGCGAAAAGACGCTTCCGGAGAGGTACGGGTCGACAGGGTTGGAAAAAGTTGAATTTTTTTTTTTCATTCCGTGACAACTTTTATAATTTTTTTCAGTGCCTTAATGAGGGTTGGCAGGATTTGCCGTAGGCGTTTCGTTGTCTAGGAGTAAAACTGTAGACACCCTTAAAATTTCAAGTCTCTAGCTCATCTCCTTCTAGTGGAACAGACAGACAGACAGACAGACAGACAGACAGACACGAGGTCGTTTGCATAAGCCCGCTTTTATGCTTTTTCAAAGCAGAAGGTAGGCCTGTTCCAAAAACCGGTACACCGGTTTAAAACCGGTGCTGAATTGGAACCGGTTGTGAAAAACAAGGTACCCGGTGTACCGGTTTCCTTCAACTACCGGTTTTCTCCTGAAAACCGGTTTTTCCGGTAACACCGGTTATGTCACAAACTCCGGTTTCGTTTCGAGATCCAAATATTTTTGGAAATGAATCAGGACATGGTGCCTATCCATAAATAAGATTATTTTGTTTATATTTTATGCTACTATGTCTCCATCCACATACAATGATTATGTTCTAATCAAACTTAATTAAAGAAATCTTTGAGTTATTAAACAGAGAAACTAATCTACCTCTTCCTATCTTTCTCTGTATACGTGCACAATTTTTGACGAAAACACCGATATTGACGAAATTTGAAGATTTCTTACCGGTTTTAATGTAAAAACCGGTTTTACCGTAAAAACCGGTTGTAAATAAAAAACCGGTTTCAATTTTTAAACCGGTGTTGATAGAAAAAACCGGTTAATTCAAAAAACCGGTGCACCGTATCAAAAACCGATGTTTGCCAACACCTAAAACCAGTTCTGAAATCTCACCACCGAACAGGCCTAGCAGAAGGGCGGGCTAAAAATCATGAATGGAAAAAAAAAAAAGTTAACTTGTGATGAGAAAAGCAAAGATTTTTACACAACATTACCTGTTCATGTTGTAAATCTTCCTCAGGAACGTTCATAACCCCACTGATAGCCTCTTCACCGCTCCCTGGAACCTCAATAGCAAGACTCTGCAGAAAGTAAACAATTACAAATGTCCCGTCTCGCAAGTCTTAAGGGTAAGCGAGCGCATGAAACAGGTAAAACAACAAACAGTTCACATTGGAAACTAACCTGGCCAGATGCAAGCATTTCCCTTACGCCCCGTAATTTCCTTTTTTCCCTCCGATTTACAGTTTTTGCAGAGCGCTGCAGGTAAGCCTCGTCTTCGGGACTGGAACTTGACATTCTTGAAGCCTTGAACGACGTTGACTCGCTGACCTCAAACAATACACCTGCTGTGGACGACTTCTCTGCTTCTCTCGAGCAAGTGGCGAGAACTTCTCGGCGGAGAGGGAGCACAGGGAGTCAGTCAGTCACATTGGTCTCTGTTCTGCAGGTTCTGCTGCCGAACGATTCCGAAGATCGCTCTCATACCTCTGTCCTCGTCGCACTCATGGATCACTACCATGGCCAGCGCAGCGATTCCAGTGCGCGCACTCCTCGCTCTGTCTCCCTCGCCCTCAAGGAGTCTGCCCGCTGCCCACAGTGCGAGAGACCTCTGTCTCTCTCGCACTCAGGGAGTGCGCCTACGAGTGCGAGCACCGGAATCGCTCTGCAGCATAGGGCACCGCTGTAGATGCAACAAGGACGGAGAGATGAGGAGAGCGATCTTCTGAATCAGTCGGCTGGCGGCTGGCGGCGTCCAGCGCCCATGCGCTCCACCTCCTGTGAAGCGTTCGGGTCGAGGTGTGCGCCCCTCGCATTGCTTGATGCAGGCTCTCGCTTGGAGCCCCGTCGTACCGTCTGCCGTGGGGCTGAGCGAGCTGAAATTTTGCACGGATCTTCGGAAAAGTTGTCGCTACGGCCCTGTGTATCGGCTGTCGCGCGCCGCGCCGTCCAAGGGGCGTAATTGTCGAAATACGGCACGGAGGTCGGTCTTATTTCGCATAGAGCGCCACCGGGGCGGCACGCGAGCAAGTCACTATCGTGTAGCCTGCACTCAAGGCTATCCGCCGATATGCGTCATAGGGCGTAGCGCGCAAGGGCGCGCCGGCGCTTTGGGGCTTTAGCCAGACATTCGGGTTTGACGGTGACCTGAACGTGCCGCCATACCGTTCAGGACGCCGTCAAACCCGAATGTCATGTCACCGAGGTAAGTGTGAGGTGTCTCCAGAAGCACCACAACCCAGGGAACCCGATTCCGAAGTCAGAAGTCCCGGACACACAACGAGAAAGGCGCCAGGGTCACTTTGGCCTCCAAAATGTGAACGTATCCTTGGCGCGGAGCTCACGGTACGTCGTGGTACGTCCTCGTATCTCGGGAACCCGACGCCACAGAGGAAAACGGTTTTCGGTGCTGAATTCCCTAGGTCCAAGAGACGAGAAAACCGTGGTCAGATGATGGGGTCATCTAAGCCCCCATCTTGCAACGCTCGCCTCCGACAAGAAGTGCGTGGTTTCGCACGTGCTGTGCTGCTGCGGGAGTCCGTCAAGCCGTCAAGCCCGTATGTCTGGACACAGAGGTGTGTGTGAGGTGTCTCCGGAAGCGCCACAACCCAGGGAACCCGATTCCGAAGTCAGAAGTCCCGGACACACAACGAGAGAGGCGCCAGGGTCACTTTGGCCTCCAAAATGTGAACGTATCCTTGGCGCGGAGCTCACGGTACGTCGTGGTACGTCCTCGTATCTCGGGAACCCGACGCCACAGAGGAACACGGTTTTCGGTGCTGAATTCCCTAGGTCCAAGAGACGAGAAAGCCGTGGTCAGATGATGGGGTCATCTAGAGACCCACCTAGCCGCGCTCGCCTCCGCATCGTCGGGGACCTTAAGTACCCACCTGGGAGCTTGTTCACTGATCGGGGACCTCGTGGTTCCGTCCTCGTCGTCGGGGACCATAAGTACCCGCCTATGACCTTGCACTAATCGGGGACCTTATGGACCCGTCCTCGTCGTCGGGGACCTTAAGTCCCCGCTGGGGACCTTGTTCACTGATCGGGGACCTTAAGTACCCGCCTGGGACTTTGTCCACTGATCGGGGACCTCGTGGTTCGTCGTCGGGGACCTTAAGTACCCGCCTGGGACTTTGTCCACTGATCGGGGACCTCGTGGTCCCGTCCTCGTCGTCGGGGACCTTAAGTCCCCGCTGGGGACCTTGTTCACTGATCGGGGACCTTAAGTACCCGCCTGGGACTTTGTCCACTGATCGGGGACCTCGTGGTTCGTCGTCGGGGACCTTAAGTACCCGCCGGGGACCTCGTTCACTGATCGGGGACCTCGTGGTCCCGTCCTCGTCGTCGGGGACCTTAAGTCTCCGCTGGGAACCTTGTTCACTGATCGGGGACCTTAAGTACCCGCCTGGGACTTTGTCCACTGATCGGGGACCTCGTGGTTCGTCGTCGGGGACCTTAAGTACCCGCCGGGGACCTCGTTCACTGATCGGGGACCTCGTGGTCCCGTCCGCGTCGTCGGGGACCTTAAGTCCCCGCTGGGGACCTCGTTCACTGATCAGAGACCTCGTGGTCCCGTCCGCATCGTTGGGGACCTTAAGTACCCGCCTGGGACCTTGTTTACTGATCGGGGACCTTAAATACCCCCCTGGGACCTTGTTCACTGATCGGGTACCTCGTGGTCCCCGCTGTGCCGTCGGTGTGCGTCTGGCGCGGCCTGAGGTCTCATTGAGGGACCTCTCGGCTTGACGCGACTTCTCTCGTCGTGTGCCGGTTTCGGTTTTCAAGGACGGTCCTTGAAAACAGTCATTTTTTTTGCATTTTTCCAAGGACCCGTCCTTGAAATTGTGTGATCGTCCTTGAAATTGTGTTTCGGTCCTTGAAAATGTGCATTTTTTCCTTGAACTCCAAGGAAGCGTTTTTACCGTGCAGTAAACAGAGGAACAGGATGGTCACTGTAGGCTGGCCAGCGCATGGTTCTTTTCTTTGTGTCAGGATCTTCCACAAGAACACCACGAATATCACAGTAAGTGCATCCATTGTATGACTGATGGGTATCCATGTTTAAAACTTGACCTCTGGCTTTCCCATCGACGCAGAAGCACTTCACTATGAGTTTGGATTCAACTTGCTGCCCTTCTGTGGGCCTCAGAACACCTCTTGAGGAAAGTTTGTTCAGTTCTTCTACAACGGGAAGTAAGAGTGTGTTCATTACAGGTTGCTCCTTGTCAGAGTACACTGCAGCTAACAGCATGAACTTTTGGCGCAGATGAGGAGGAAATTCATCAATTCTCAAAAATACAGGAAAAGTTTCCTTTGTGGCACCTTTGGTTGATCTGCAACCATCAGTATTTAAGGTCGCAGTCAAATCATAGGGGCCCAGAACACCCTCTTCGAGTATCTTCTTGTAGCATTCAGCATCTTAGACATCTTCAATACCACCATCAGAGAACTTGTGACGGTTATCTCGATACTTAAAAAGTTCAGCAATACCAGGAGTGTTAAACAGATGTTTTAACTGCTTCCGAATGCTAATAGTTGCAAAATATTTGGCTTTGCTGGTTGCTACATTCCTCATGCAAGTTTCTTCTCTACATATTGCTATGACACCAAGTTCTTCCTTTTTACCGATGTAGCTCCCACACTTATCACAATATACATGGTATTCGACTCCAGAATTCTTCCTCCCGAGAATTCGCCATAATTCTCTCTTTGATGTTGGCAAGTAGTTTTTACCAAACAGGGCATTTTTGTTCTCAAAACCATTGATGAGGCCTTCATAAGAGAGCTTGTGCCGAACCATCTGAGCCAGATCAAGCGACAAGACTTCTCTTACTGTTGGTATGTTAACCGGTCTCACTTGTGCATTAAGCGATTCGTGGGAAAAAGAAAACTCATCGGAATCATCTTCATCGTCTTGATCACTTCCATCTCCGCTACTTTCAGAATTATGTGGATCATCTGGGTCGTCTCCGTCAAGATTCACCAATTCATCATCATCGTCATCATCACCATTATCATCTTGAAAACGCAAATCGTCTGATGAATCGGATTCACTGGAACTGTCCTAAACAGACAAAATAAAATACTTAGGTCAAGATTCAATTTTGAATATGTTCATCATGAATAAAATATATTGTCTTAGACTTGAAGAGACAAAAGTGAAGTTCCTTACATGTGCTTCATCAGCTGATTGGCTAGTTGAATCCAACATACAGTAATCATCCGCAAAGAGTCGAGAGTTCGGGGGACAAGCTCGACTCTTTGCGGCCACGAAAACCGAAAGACACATGTTGCAAGGGTCGAGCTCCGGTCGAGCTCCAAGCCCGAGCGGGCCATAAAACGATTAGCAAAGTAGCGTGCCCGACGCTGGAGTGGCCCGACGCGCTGTGCCGACCGGCACCTGGCCTGCCCGTGCGGCCCCGAGGATATCCACCCTCCGGCCTGTGCCGGCCGACAATAGCGTCAGAGCTCGGGCGCGCCACAACACTATGCGGGTGCGCGCTGGCGACCCAGCAAACCCCTGTCAATCATCTTCGAGGGTCGAGCTCCTCGGGTCCCGGACCCCTCTGCGTAAGCAGGGACCGTCACATGAAATCGACTCTTTGCGGGTCGACTCTTTGCGGATGATTACTGTAGTGTCATCAGGCTCGTCACTTAGGTCCTACAAAGGAGAAAACATAAAAATCATGAATGGAAAAAAAAAAGTTAACTTGTGATGAGAAAAGCAAAGGTTTTTACACTAATCCTGCCAGTAAAATCCTGCCCCGGTGGTACCTAATTCCGAATTACATCTGTAATTCTGCTTCCCGTTAGTGACACGATAAAAAACAATGTCTGATTTTTTGAGGAAAGGGGGAAAACTTTGAGGAACTACCGTAATTTCAGGGAAAACCCCCAAGGGGTCGTCAACTCCAATATTCCTCCGTACACGAGATGATATTACCTCAAATATTACATTGATATTACCCATATTACAGGTAATATTACTGTGATATTACCCATTTTCTTAGGATTATGACGTCAGTACTGTAAAATTGGTATAATATTACCGATAACACTTTCTTGTAATATTCCATATTCCTCCGTACAAGGTCAATCAGAGTTGACGATCCCTTGGAAACCCCTCAGATTTTGAAGAAGGCTCCTCAAAGAATAAAGGAAATTTTCACGAATTTTGCGGAGACTTCCTCAAAATCTAAAGAGTTTTCCTCGAAGTATACAGGGTCCTCAAAGTTTTCACCTTTTCCTCTAAAAATCAGACATAGTTTTTACCGTGGAACGGGAAATCTGGTTGCAAGTATCTACGTTTCTGCACGTAAACCACTTTTTCTAGTCATAGTGAGCGTTCACTGTTTGAAATTATCGTATGAAAACTAAATATTTCCCAACAAGAAAATGTATAAAAACAAGCTAGGCCCGCCCTTCCACCAAACGTTGTTGCCACCTCCGCTTCGCTGCGCTGGCAACTCCGTTTGGCCGGGGGCGGCCTGGCTTGGCCTGGTGGCGGCGTAATGGACGGGCCTTCTGGTTACAAAAATATTACTTTACAAATACTATTTCAGGAAATCCTGGTAGGCACGAAGTTCGTTAATGTTTTTGTTTCACAAAATACTTCAGAAGATGATGGTTTATGTAGAAATTTAATTTAAATTTTCTAGCCTATAATGGGTCCTGTTTTTGAATTGGCTTTATCTCAGAGTCACTAGTACAACGGGTCACATGCCAAATTTTAGATTTCTAGCTCAAACGACTTTGTAGTTAGTCTCTCTGTAAAGATTGTCCGATCAGCTTGATTTTTGAACTGTAGGCTCGTTGTGCAATGGGCATTCGAACTCTGCTTTAGCATTTTTGTTCTAATGTGTCGTTCGGAATGAACTTCAGTGGATGAGTTGAATCAAAAATTTCCGGGCCCGGTCCTCCTCTCCTGCGCGCCGCGCCGAGGGGTCGAGCAGCCGCAATAATGGCGACTCGGCTCGGCTCCCCTTTCCACTCTGTTTTCCCGTGACAAGTCGAGTATAACCATAGAAACAGAGATTTTAGATCGAAATTTCTCAAAATTGGCAGCTAACTTTGACCTGGCATTTCAGCAGTGCACTCAGGAGATTGAGTTCTACCTCTCTGCCAAATCTTCAGGGGTCCGTAACTTATCATAACGCACACCACTTGTTTGTTACAAATTTTAACGTTATCGAAAATAAAATTGTAAGTTTAGTTAAATAACGTAACGTATTAGAAGGGGTTATTCCCATAACGACGTTATAGGTGTCACCAATTACTTTCACGTTAAATCCCATTTTCACTTATTTTGTGACTGATGTCGCACAGAGACGAAAACAGAAATATCGTACAATTCTTTATCTTACATATGTGTGTTATATCTATAACGGGTTACTTTATACCGATAGTGAATACGTTAATTCTATAACTGTCATGTGCCGTACTGCGCGTTATCAGTTATTCGGTATAACGATACCGGTTAACTTAACGTTAAGAGGTGCTTTTGTGATAAGTTACGAACCCCGGCAAATCTTATGAAAATCGTATGGAAAAATCTGGATTTAGGTAAGGGGCCACACTGATAAAAAAAAAGTACGATTTCAGGAAATCCTGGTTGGCACGAAGTTAATTAATGTTTTTGTTTCACTAAATTCTTTGGTAGAAGATGGTTTATATAGAAATTTACTTTCAAAATTCTAGCCTTATGGGGTCATATGTTACTGAATTCCTTTTATCTCAAGGTCACTAGTTCAGCGGGTCACAAGCCAAATTTTAGCTTTCTAGCTGAAACGATTTAGAAGTTAGTCTATTAGTATAAATCGTCATATCAGTTTGATTTTTGAACTGTAGACTCGTTGGGCAACGGGCATTCGAGCACTGCTTTTACATTTTTATTTTAACGTCACTGTAAATGGGGGAATGATGCATGTCGATCACGAAAGGATAACGCATGTTATTCTGTGGTTTTCGTAAAATATTATTTATAGTGTTCTAAATTTCCCGGGAACGATCTTTTGGGGGAATGTTCCCAGTAAATTCCCGGGAACATTCCCGGAGATTCCCCAAAACTGGGAATATTCCATTTTTTTCCTGTTTCAACTTAATATTTCTACCGGAGGATAAAAACGCACTTGTTTAGACCGAGGGGTTTTTCACTTCCGAAATACCGGGTACACCAGATAGAGGTATTTCAGAGGTATTTCGCATGAAATACGCAGAAAACCCCCTAAGTAGGCTCTAAAACGGTGAACTTTACATGAGAAACACTGTTAGAAATTTATTGTGATTTTCCAGCACTTCCTCGATACGGAACGATTGCGAAATCCCAACACTTCTCTGATCAGAAAGGGACCCTTTTGATGCCTCAAAGTGAAATATTTTGTCGGACAGTCGACCATAATTTTGAAGCCAGTCTATTTTGAATACAGAGGACAGATGTAATTTCCCAAAAAGTTTTTGGTTTAAAACACAGAGGCCAGTTGGAATTTCCCGAAGAGTTCTGGTTTAAATACAGAATTTCACAGTAATTTAACGAAGAGTTCTGGCAACTTTTTTCACAAGAGGTGCTGTGAATATCCAACATTTTTTAAAACAGTGAATACCACCGAAATACCGCGAAATACATGAATTATGAAATACCGTGTACACGAATATCTCGAGTTAAAACCCCCTCGATTTGGATCGACCATACAGTTTTCTGTCGCTTACAGCCTATACTGCATAATATCCCTGACGACAAAAAACTAGCGTTTCTGTCGATATGACGCAAAACTTGTTTTAACTTGAGCGGGAGTCGTCTGCCTCTGCCTGTCGGCAAACGCAGCGCGCTCACGTTGGCCAGTAAGATTAAAAAAATATAAATTTTTGAAAGCAGCAACCACTTTAAAAAAAAATTCCAATAAATCCCTACATTTATGAACAGTTTTGGTTCATTTTTCCTTAAAGATGGGAACGTTCCCGATTAGGAGCCTCGAACGTTTCCGGTAACGTTCCCCAAGATTCCCAATTTTCCCGGGAATATTCCCACCCTTTAGAACACTAATTGGAATAATTGATCGTACCCATAGTTACATCACAGCTCCTTTTGAGGACGCTCCAGCATACTTCAATAGGCATCAATCCTACTCAATTTTGTCCCAAGCGGTGGTGGATGACCAGCTCCTGGTGCGAGATCTCTATGTGGGAGAGGCTGGGTCAATGCATGATTCCAGGGTTTTTAGGAGAAGTCCTCTCAGCACCAACCTCTTGGAAAATCCAGGTATCATAGGACCAAACCAACACATCCTTGGCGATGGTGCCTACATATTGACAGACAAGGTATTGTAACAAACTTTTAAAAATTTATTCTTCACATCACAAAACAAGCAAATAAATACATTGAACTATTCGAGATATATTATATGTTTAGTTACTCGACTGCTAAACATAGGATCAAATAATTGAAGTCTATGCTCTATTTTTAAAGGTGATATAATTCCATATGAAAATAGAGGATTAAACGAAGCTCAACGAAATCACAACAGAACCCTGTCAGCTTGCAGGGCAAGTGTGGAGCGAAGCTTTGGATTTGTAAAAATGAGATTTCCAAGACTGAAGTATTTTCGCTCCCACACTGTTGAGTACGCTGTTGATCACATCGTCTCCTGCTTTGTACTCAACAATATTATTATCTTGGAAGGCGAACAACCAGCTGATTTTGTAAGTCCTACTAGTTGTAAAAATTAAAATCAATGTAAAAAAAATCCACAGTTGAACAACAGTCCGTTACTGTCAATTCATAGCCAATGGGAAACAGTAAAATTCATATTGCACATTTAGGGAACACTAAAACATTAGTTCAATACTGTACTCTTGATGTATACTGACAATTTTCACAGCAGTGTCTGTAGGTTTTTCTTACAGTGATACATTTAGTTCTTTGGTAATACAAAAATATATTGTTCTCAGGTACCGCATGTACAAGGCAATCACAATCCAGTTGCAAATGAAAATCATGATGAGATCGAAGATGGAGCTGATATTGGAAACTTCCCGAACGTCAACGTTGAACCTGATCATCCCCTGTTACTTGAAGCACGCCTGAATGGCATAGAAAAACGTGACCGAATTGCCCGTTTATTATTTCAAAGGAGATAGGAGACACTGTGGGTTGCGGTTTCAAGTTTTAATTCAGACCAACATGATCCAGAATACCAAGGAAAATTAATTTGAAAATGAATTCTGAGAAGATACAGATATGATTTCTAAATTCTCAAAACCAACATAAATAAAGAATTGATTCCAGAAACTTTCTGGGGGTTTGTGACTATCCTGAAACCCTATCAACAAAATCACTCACATATAACATACATAATATGTAACAAAAATACAACAAAAAGCAACATAATTCATTGAGCTACAAAAACTGTCAGAACAAACAGGTAACATGTAAATTCTAGAAACTAAAAATGTGGATAATCTTTCATCTTTACGAAAACTTCTTTCTAAAAATTTCATTTCTTTCCTTCAAGGATTCCTTTATCTCTAGAAGGAGGGAATTACCAACTTTTAGTTGCTCTATAGCTGCACTTTTGGCTGAAGCTCCCCTTTGAGTGGCAGACGGACGCCTTCTGGAACCTGTCACAAATTACTTATACTATACATTTCTGCGGACTAAATTTGATGTACCTAAAGCAACAGTAACTTTCGGACGAATAGTTGCACTTTTTCCTAGAATCATATACATTTGGTCATAATAACGCCAGTTTCTCATGGCACCTCGCCCAGTGGAACGTTGATTATCATATATCCTTTTAAAATCATTTTTCAGTTTGCCTATCTGGTATTCACATTGTTGAGGAGTCAAAGCTGTACTAAGCCCTGCCATTTCAATTGCCACGAGTTGCCAGAATTCTGCATCAGTCATGAATTTATTTTCCTTTCTTAATTTCAAGACGTGCTCCCAAGCATCGATGAGACTCGCTTTACAAAATGAGACCACTGCAACACAAAATTTACTAAACTGCCAAGTACAGACGACACAGTAAACTATTTACATCTAAATTCAATCTGCAACCTCCATTAAACTTTTGAAGATAAAAGAAACAGTATAGAAAATAGTTGTAGCATTACAGAGAATTTTCTTACAAAGCAAAGTTGGAAACTTTGAGGCAAAAATCGCAAATTTACAAACACCAAGTATTAGCCGAACATGGATCCACAAGCAAGAAAAGGCTGTTGTGAATTTACAACTTCAATCGCTAATAATTTACAAAATTGATCAGAAAGGTATTTTGTACAGTGACACCACTCCAGTTCAATGCATTTCGGAAATCACAGCTCAACAGTGATCACGAAGGAAAAGTAACTAGAATTTACATAGAGTCTGATTATGAGAGACGGGACAAGTAGTGAAGGATTCTTACCTGTGTTTTCCGGATCATCTACATTGGCATCACCTTCCTCTTCATCTTCATTCACTTCAAACTCTGGGAGAGGGTCCAGCACTACTGGGAGGTTTCCAACTGAGTTTTTTTTTTCGTGGACTGTTCTCCAGACATTCCCAATTTAGAGCCAAATTCATTCCATTCCTGATCCCTCCAACTTCGTAACGGTAGCACTTTTTTCTTCTCAACCATTAGCTCTATAAACCTGCTTATGAGTCCACGAGTCCATACACCTTGTGGTTCCTGCACGGCTTGCCGCTTTGCTGGTGGTTCAATGTTTCCAGCTGGTAAATCAATCAAAGCGTAAGTAGACAGTCACCATCAAACTGAGAGTCAGTTACAGAAACACTTACAGAGAGAATCGCAGAATGAAACTGTTACAAGTTCACCATCGTACTTGTAAAATTGCATTGCGCTCAGAACTCTTGTGGCTACAGCAGGCTCAGTGAACTAATACGGAAAATGACACAGGTGAATAAGAATTACAAAATATTTCAGCAAGGAGATAGACATATTACTTTGATGCATGCATACCTCAATTATGATAAAATTGGAACCTTTCTCCAAGATCCTCTTGATCTCAGATTTGGTGCAAGGCCCCTCCCGTTCAATGGTCTTCAAAAAATGTGCCTAGAACAAATAACAAGTAAAAGCAAAAGTAATTGCAAACGACACTGTAAATATTAAAATTTAGATACATTACATGCTAAATGTCTTTCATACCTCAATGTAATCTTGCACCAGTTCAAATTTCAGAACAACATCACCTGGTGTGGGATCTTGAAAAATTCCAGAAGCTGAAGCGAAACTTTGTTGTAAGCCAACCATCAAAATTAAACATGCAATTATGAAGGTAAAAACACTACTGAAAAAGACTTACCTTGAGCAGAAGTCACAGTTGACGTCGATGCTGGACTGTGACGAACTAAAGGGGCTAAAGCGAAGCTCTATAGGCTATTTCAGAGCCGGACGGGAAGAAGTAAACTGGAAGAACAAAAGCGCTCTGCGCATGCCCGGGCGGCGTGGTGGGGGGCGCCCGAGGTCCCCACTCCGGCCCCGCGCGCCCCCCACCACGCCGCCCGGGCATGCGCACAGCGCTTTTTGTTCTTCCAGTTTACTTCTTCCCGTCCGGCTCTGAAATAGCCTATTAGAACGCAAGCACTAAACAATGCAGCACGGAATGACAATGATCAAGAAACTACACTCACCTGGAAGATGACCTCCTGGGTTCATCACAGGCCGCACAGATTTTGGTGGAAAGAGAAATGGTTAAAAAATAAAATCGACATAATGTTTAAAAATAGTGAGGCGATTTACCTTGAGCTGAAGTCACAGTTGATGTTGGTGCTGGACTGTGACGAACTAAAGGGGCTAAAGCGAAGCTCTATTAGAATGCAAGCACTAAACAATGCAGCACGGAATGACAATGATCAATAAACTACACTCACCTGGAAGACGACCTCCTGGGTTCATCACAGGCCGCACAGATTTTGGTGGAAAGAGAAATGGTTAAAAAATAAAATCGACATAATGTTTAAAAATAGAGAAGCGATTTACCTTGAGCTGAAGTCACAGTTGATGTTGGTGCTGGACTTTGACGAACTAAAGGGGCTAAAGCGAAGCTCTATTAGAATGCAAGCACTAAACAATGCAGCACGACGGAATGACAATGATCAAAAAACTACACTCACCTTGAAGACGACCTCCTGGGTTCATCACAGGCCGCACAGATTTTGGTGGAAAGAGAAATGGTTAAATAATAAAATCGACATAATGTTTAAAAATAGAGAAGCGATTTACCTTGAGCTGGAAGCTAGAGCTGATGTTGGTGCTGGACTTTGACGAACTAAAGGGGCTAAAGCGAAGCTCTATTAGAATGCAAGCACTAAACAATGCAGCACGGAATGACAATGATCAATAAACTACACTCACCTGGAAGACGACCTCCTGGGTTCATCACAGGCCGCACAGATTTTGGTGGAAAGAGAAATGGTTAAAAAATAAAATCGACATAATGTTTAAAAATAGAGAAGCGATTTACCTTGAGCTGAAGTCACAGTTGATGTTGGTGCTGGACTTTGACGAACTAAAGGGGCTAAAGCAAAGCTCTATTAGAATGCAAGCATTACACAATGCAGCACGGAATGACAATGATCAAAAAACTACACTCACCTGGAAGAGGACCTCCTGGGTTCATCACAGGCCGCACAGATTTTGGTGAAGAGAGAAATGGTTAAAAAATAAAATCGACATAATGTTTAAAAATAGAGAAGCGATTTACCTTGAGCTGAAGCTAGAGCTGATGTTGGTGCTGGATTTTGACAAACTGAAGGGGCTAAAACAAATCTATTTAGTCACACGAGAAAATCAGAAAACAAGCTACTATTAGAACTAGAAGAATAACTTACATTTGTATTTATATTTGATCCGTGAAGCGGAAAAAGGGGTTAACTCCAGAACGACTACTTTTCAGGAAACACAAAAAACTGGTTTACAGTGCTAATTCAGAAAAATTTTGAAATATTCTTTAGCCAATATACTCCAGATAGAGGGCATGAAAAAGTGACTCGGGTAGACATATCGTCATGTCGGCCCTTCCTGGACATCAAAGAGATGTCTCCTACCAAAAATTGTGTAAAAGAAGCCAAGTCAACTTATCCTCTTGGCATGGAATGGAATTTGGAGACAACTTCTTCCCAACTGTAAAAAGCGAGTTATCTCTAATTAGACTATTTTTTTTACTAACAATCATAAGGAGATACGTTGAGTTAGCTCATTTGGACGCATTCCAGCAGTTTGGTCATGGAAAAAGGAGCCATCTTGAGTTATTTCATTCTGTTATAACTTGGAATAAGGAGATAAGTTGAATTATCTCCATTGCTCACAGAAAAGGCCAAATATGTCGCGGTATACTTTCTACTGCATTTTCTAGTTGCTGGAAGGTTCCCTTTTCACTGTGGCGAAGATAACTCCTGATAACTTTGATTAGGAGAAAATAATCGACATCTGATGATTTCCAGTTCCTTCCATACATAATGCAGTGAGAATGATGTAAAACTATTGGAAAAACACTTCAAAGTATGAGGGTTTACCACATTTTAAGTTAAAAGAATTGTGACCTGCTCAAACCACACACTCTTGACAAATCAAAACAAAAGAAAGAGAAAGAAAATAACACACGAGTCCCTGCGCAGTAGGGCCAACTACAAGCATGATAGTACCGTGTGGAAACGAAGAGAATATCTACATTGACGATTGGTATTATTATACACAGAGCAGAGTCGTCTGCCTGTCTTTCAGACGCGTTGATCAACAGAAACATTCCTTTTTTTTAATTTTAAAAAATTGCACAAATCTATGACATTCATCGATTTTATTGTATCAGTTCTCTCTTTTTTAACTTCAATACGCTTGATGTCATACATGTAATCCTTAGATTTGTTTTGCAGGCGCAAGGTACTTCTGACCCTGGTGCTCCTACACTTTAGTAACTAGCTGTGACTGTCAGCCTGCAGTCTCTCTGTGTAGAGATCTCAGAGGAAATGTTAGATTTTTCTAATGAAACAAGAGATGTAGAAAGTCAATGAGTAGAAATAATTTATGAAGTCAAGTACACACTAAATACTGTAATTTTGATAGAATAACAAGGCCTCTTTGTCGTGGTTTCAATAATTTTGTCAAAAATTATAATAGATTTCTTTTTAAAATAAAAAAAAATCAAATTTCCAAAATTTCTGTAAGAGCGATTTTGATAAAACTTCGAAATTGCATTTAGAATATACAATTCTATAACTGCTGTAAATTTTATCAAAATCCCTTGGGCCAGATTTTTTTGTCCCATAGGGCCAATGTAGAACAACTGACTAACGTTTCGACTGTAATAAATAATTGCTTTTTTCAATACTTGCTACACCATATTGTACGGAAGGTCCAAGGGATTAGACATACACTTATCTATTACCAAACGGCACAAGTGGAATTGTCTCTAAATGTTTTCACAATACTACAAGATAAATCAATTTGTCTCCTTTTTCTATTTGGTTTAAAGGAGACATCCTAGCCAGCCCGCAGACCAGAGAGGTTGATCAGAGACATAAATAAGCCAAGTCAAATGTCTCTAAGCAACAATGTTTTCACACGGGCCAATTTGAACTATCTCCTTAATCCGCTAAAATTGAATGGCAAAATGAGTCAAGTCGACTCAACTCGTTTTTCATTAGCTCATAACTTAGAAAGTATTGTATCGAAGTAAACATTTTTTTCTGGAAACGTGTGTTATAAATATCAGAGTAACCTCCAATCAAAATCTCATTTTGGGTATAAGTCACTTATCCCCTTCTTCCGCTTCACGGATCATTTAGTCTCCCACTTCGGATCATAGTATGTGATCCCAGAGATTGGAGCAATCTTGTTGCGGAATGCGTAACAGAGGACGCAGTCGAGATAATTGGCATCTATAAAGTTGGAAGGAAAATGGATTTTAGGTGCCGTAACATCTCCCCTTTAAATTGACATGTGGTATAACCTTACAATGCCGGTCTTAGTTTAAAACCAAGAAAGTGCTTACCAGTTTGCAGTCTGTCAATGGACGCTGTCGTCAAATTAAGCTGATAGACAGCACCATTGAACGCTGCCACTTGAACGAGTGGCATTATCGAGGGGGCAACCACTCCCTATCCGGAGGGACACATGATTTCACGATTTATAAGATTTCCCCAGATTTCCCGAGATTTCTCGAGATTCCTCCTTCTCTGATTCTACCTGATTTCTCTGATTTTTTAGGATTTCTTCACATTGCGTGTGATTCCACGAGATTTCAACCAGATTTTAACGGATTTCTCAAGATGCCTTCAAGATTTCACGGGATTTCGAGAGATTTCGGTGAATTTCGTTTAGATGATTTCCAATGATTTCGGTGATTTCGTGGGATTTCAATGGGATTTCTCTGGGATTTCACCGGCTAGGGACACATGATTTCTTGAGTGGTTGCCCCCTCGGGCATTATTATTATTATTAATTTTATAGAAAACTTCCAAGTTCAGCTGGTTCTGGTTCTCACTGTCAAAATATTCAAACTCCACAATCACTTGACACCAACTGCCTTGTATCACAAGAGAGGGCCAATCGGAGGCGTTTTGGTTCTGGTTCGATGGCGGTGAGTGTAGGTAGTCACAGCACCCCTTTAAGTAAACGCAAGCATTACTGCATGTGGAGTGTAATAAGGCAAACTAGGGAACTTATTTGGTGATATAGCCTCTTCGAAATATATTAAATTTCCACTTTCACCAAAAACATAAAGTTGAATGCGAGGAACTTATGAGCCACATGAGCGCATGAGCTATGAGCAATATTGTGTATTCGCCTTTATACACTGTAGTTCTTGTATATTGTTTTCCCTTGACACTCTGATGCCGTGAAATATGGTATTGTGTATAACATGAATGTTACTCATCAAACCTACAATTTCAACCTCATCAATGATTTCAATGTCCTGAACACCTTCCATCTTAAGATTACTCCATCCTCCTTCTACTTCTTTTATGTGGAAGTCCCTCCAGAGAAAACACATGTGTAATAGTAAGATCCAGTTTGACCAATGATTTGAATGAAACATGTTGCCAAATTTGCAAACAAAAATATTTATTTATAAAAAAACTATTTTAAAAATTATGTTTTATAATTATTTATACATGGAACTTGAATTTTATCTTCACCTTCACTAATGATACTAATCGATGATACTCCTATATTGTTGAGAAAAGAACAACGAAATAATGTCAAAGCAATGACACAATGATTCAGTTCCTCGAGGTTGGCAGCATTTCCGATGTCCAGTCCGTCTCTCAAAACACGGGTCCGTAGCAGCCCTGTAATGCATTGCTTCGCTTTTGGTATGGTACTGTATTGTTTAGTTGAGCGAAGCAATTACTTCTGTACTTTAAGAGGTGAACAGGCTAACACAGACAGACAGACAGACAGACAGACTCACGACCAAGTACACTTCCGATCCCCTGCAGGAGTAAGCTTCGCTTCGCTGCAGCGATAAAATCAAAGCTCTTCTGAAATTTAAGGAAAAAATGTTTTTTTTTTTTTTAATTTTCTTATTTTTCAAGAAATAAATCATCATTCCTTCTAATTCCCTTCTACAATCAAAACATAAATCTACCTCGTGCCTTCCAGGATTTCGTGATATCGTATTTTTAGGCACGAAGTAGCCTTATGGTTTTATCTCAGGATCCGATTTTATTAGCACGGCCCTTTACCTAAATCCTGATTTTTCTATAGGATTTTGATAAGACTTGGCAGAAAAGTAGAACTCGATCACCTTAGTTCACTGCTGAAATGCCAGACCAAAGTTGGTGGCCAATTTTGAGAAATTTCGATCTAAAATATCTGTTTCTATGGTAATACTCGACTTGTCTCGGGAAAACAGCGTGGAAAGGGGAGCCGAGTCGCCATTGTCGCGGCTGCTCGACCCCTCGGCGCGGCGCGCAGGGGAGGAGGACAGGGGCAGGGGACTTGTTGATTCAACTCATGCACCGTAGTTCAAAAAGTAAAATTTCGAACGACACCACTGAAAATGTCGATCACAAGACGATAACTCGCGTTATTGTGCGGTTTTTGTGAAATATCATTTCAGCAAACATCTGAAACTTATTTTCGATGACACCATTGGATTCCTCGTAAAAGTTCCGTTCAAACGAGTATACATGTCATGGGGTTTCGAGCCCGGAAAAAGACACTTACAAGAATGACGTGTCACGAAACTATGGGTTGTAACAGCATGACATGTACGCTCGTTTAAACGGAAATTTTACGAGGAATCTAATGGTGTCATCGAAAATAAATTTCAGAAGTTCGCTTAAATAATATTTTACGAAAACCACAGAATAACATGCGTTATCCTCTCGTGATCGACATGCATCATTCCCCCATTTACAGTGACGTTAAAATAAAAATGTAAAAGCAGTGCTCGAATGCCCGTTGCCCAACGAGCCTACAGTTCAAAAATCAAACTGATATGACGATTTATACTGAGAGACTAACTTCTAAATCGTTTCAGCTAGAAAGCTAAAATTTGGCTTGTGACCCGCTGAACTAGTGACCTTGAGATAAAAGGAATTCAGTAACATGCCCTAACAAATATTGAAATGCCAAAATTGTCCCTTTTAAGTACCATAATTGTCCCTCTAATTTTTAGGGACTTGGGGGGGATTTGGCACCTGCTCAAATCCCTCTGAAGTCCCTGCCCCCTAAAATCCCATCGAAGTTCCATTTGCGATCGCGATGCGTTTTTGACCAAATCGAAAAAGTAGTAAAGGAGGTCTCCTAGGTCGTTTTTAACACGTCACATGGATTTCAGATGTTCAGAAACAATGTAGTGTACTGTATATATGTATACTTCATGCTTGTTACATCCATGAACGGTGCTTTAAAACCGCCAGACAGCTATACGACTAGCATTCAGCTGTAGTAACGCAGAGACCTCAGAGGGACCTCGCAAGGACTTTTGGCAAGTGGTAGCTACCAAATCCCAACTCCCCCAAATGACCGCTTTTGGGACCTCCACGGACTTCTGCCTTTGGACCTTCCGAGGGATCTCGCCTTTGGGACAATATTGGGACTTCGATTTTTGTTAGGGTGACCCCATGAGGCTAGAATTTTGAAATTAAATTTCTATATAAACCATCTTCTACCGAAGAATTTAGTGAAACAAAAACATTAATTAACTTCATGCCAACCAGGATTTCCTGGAATCGTACTTTTTAGCCCGCCCTTCTGCTTTGAAAAAGCTTCAGAGCGGGCTTATGCAATCGATCTGGTGTCTGTCTGTCTGTCTGTCTGTTTGTCTGTTTGTCTGTCTGTCTGTTCCACTCGAAGGAGTTGAGCTAGAGAGTTGAAATTTTTAGGGTATCTTAAGGGTCACTCCTGGACACCGAAACGCCTGGTGCAAATCCTGCCAACCCTCATTAAGGCACTGAAAAAAATTATGAAAGTTTTTAGGAATAAAAAAAAATAAAATTTTTCAACTTTTTTCTAACCCCGTCGACCCGTACCTCTCCGGAAGCGTCTTTTCGCGTCTAGTTCAATGGTGCACGCCGTTTTACGAAAAAATGGACCCAGCTCGCGACTACACTGTAAAAAGCACCCGTAATTGGTCCAGTTTTCAACTTTTCTCAACTCCATCGAGCTGCACCTTCCCGGAAGCGTCTTTTCGCGTCCAGTTCGATGGCGCCCACCGTTTTTCGATAAAAAGGACCCAACTCGCGACTACACTGTAAAAAGCACCCAAAATTGACCCACTTTTCAACTTTTACGAACCCCATCGACCCCCGCACCCCTCTAGAACCGTCTTTTCGAGCGCAATTCAGTGGTGCAAACCGTTTTTCAATTTCCAGTGTTGCCAATCGTCAAAACTCAAACATTTCGATTATTTTCGACATTTCTCGATATTTTCCGATCGTTGTTTTTCGATATTTTTTGATATTGTTCGACATTTGCGATATTTTTCGATATTTTTCGACATTTTCGTTAATTTTCGATATGTTTCGATATTTTTCGATAATTTCGATAATTTTTGATATTTTTTGACATTTTTGATCATTTTTGATGTTTTTTGATATTTTTCGACATTGTTGACATATTCCGACATACTTCGATATTTGTAAACATTTTTGACAACTTTTGATATTCTTCGACATTTTTCAACTTTATCCCTCATTTTTCGATGTTTTTCGATGTTTTTCGACATTTTCCATATTTTTCGATATATCTCAACATTTTAAAGATATTTCGAGATTATTCGACATTTTTGACGTATTTCTACATATTTCGACAATTTTCGACATACTTCGACAATTTTTGAAATTTTAGACACCCCTCGACGCCTATATCGTTAAAATCGTTTCGACGAGCGTAATTCAGTGTTGCCAACTGCTGCCAAATAAAGTCCGAGTTCGACCGTTCCATCTGAGGCCGAACTCACGTATTTCGACATTTTTCGAGATTTCCGACTCCCCTTTTTTGCCGAATAACTGACCGTTTAGTCACTATCGGCACGTTTTCAAAGCAGAAGGAAGGGCTGTAGTTTCGGTGGTTCACCGTTACAAACTGCCTCTTTCCGAAGAGAATGCCTTTACGGGCCGCAGGCCCTATCATTTACAAGCTAAGAGGACGTTCTGTGTGACTTAGGGGTCGGGCCGAAGGCCCGACCGAACGCCGCCGGCAGGCCAAGCAGGCACGCCCCCTGCCGAACGGAGTTGCCAGCGTAGCAAAGCGGAGCTGGCAACGACGTTTGGCGGAAGGGCGGGCCTGCTTGTTTTTTTTATCAGTGTGGCCCCCTACCTAAATCCAGATTTTTCCATACGATTTTCATAAGATTTGCAGGGGTTCGTAACTTATCACAAAAGCACCTCTTAACGTTAAGTTAACCGGTATCGTTATACCGAATAACTGATAACGCGCAGTACGACACATGACAGTTATAGAATTAACGTATTCACTATCGGTATAAAGTAACCCGTTATAGATATAACACACATATGTAAGATAAAGAATTGTACGATATTTCTGTTTTCGTCTCTGTGCGACATCAGTCACAAAATAAGTGAAAATGGGATTTAACGTGAAAGTAATTGGTGACACCTATAACGTCGTTATGGGAATAACCCCTTCTAATACGTTACGTTATTTAACTAAACTTACAATTTTATTTTCGATAACGTTAAAATTTGTAACAAACAAGTGGTGTGCGTTATGATAAGTTACGGACCCCTGAAGATTTGGCAGAGAGGTAGAACTCAATCTCCTGAGTGCACTGCTGAAATGCCAGCCCAAATTTAGCGGCCAATTTAGAGGAATTTCGATCTAAAATCTCTGTTTCTATGGTTATACTCGACTTGTCACGGGAAAACAGCGTGGAAAAGGAAGCCGAGCCGAGTCGCCATTGTTGAGGCTGCTCGACCCCTCGGCGCGGCGCGCAGGGGAGGAGGACCGGCGGGGCCGGGGACTTGTTGATTCTACTCATGCACAGTAGTTCAAAAAATAAAATTTCGAACGACACCACTGAAAATGTCGATCACAAGACGATAACTCGCGTTATTGTGCGGTTTTTGTGAAATATCATTTCAGCAAACATCTGAAACTTCTTTTCGATGACACCATTGGATTCCTCGTAAAAGTTCCGTTCAAACGAGTATACATGTCATGGGGTTTCGAGCCCGGAAAAAGACACTTACAAGAATGACGTGTCACGAAACTATGGGTTGTAACAGCATGACATGTACGCTCGTTTAAACGGAAATTTTACGAGGAATCTAATGGTGTCATCGAAAATAAATTTCAGAAGTTCGCTTAAATAATATTTTACGAAAACCACAGAATAACATGCGTTATCCTCTCGTGATCGACATGCATCATTCCCCCATTTACAGTGACGTTAAAATAAAAATGTAAAAGCAGTGCTCGAATGCCCGTTGCCCAACGAGCCTACAGTTCAAAAATCAAACTGATATGACGATTTATACTGAGAGACTAACTTCTAAATCGTTTCAGCTAGAAAGCTAAAATTTGGCTTGTGACCCGCTGAACTAGTGACCTTGAGATAAAAGGAATTCAGTAACATGACCCCATGAGGCTAGAATTTTGAAAGTAAATTTCTATATAAACCATCTTCTACCGAAGAATTTAGTGAAACAAAAACATTAATTAACTTCGTGCCAACCAGGATTTCCTGAAATCGTACTATCAGTGTGGCCCCCTACCTAAATCCAGATTTTTCCATACGATTTTCATAAGATTTGCAGGGGTTCGTAACTTATCACAAAAGCACCTCTTAACGTTAAGTTAACCGGTATCGTTATACCGAATAACTGATAACGCGCAGTACGACACATGACAGTTATAGAATTAACGTATTCACTATCGGTATAAAGTAACCCGTTATAGATATAACACACATATGTAAGATAAAGAATTGTACGATATTTCTGTTTTCGTCTCTGTGCGACATCAGTCACAAAATAAGTGAAAATGGCATTTAACGTGAAAGTAATTGGTGACACCTATAACGTCGTTATGGGAATAACCCCTTCTAATACGTTACGTTATTTAACTAAACTTACAATTTTATTTTCGATAACGTTAAAATTTGTAACAAACAAGTGGTGTGCGTTATGATAAGTTACGGACCCCTGAAGATTTGGCAGAGAGGTAGAACTCAATCTCCTGAGTCCACTGCTGAAATGCCAGCCCAAATTTAGCGGCCAATTTAGAGGAATTTCGATCTAAAATCTCTGTTTCTATGGTTATACTCGACTTGTCACGGGAAAACAGCGTGGAAAGGGGAGCCGAGCCGAGTCGCCATTATTGCGGCTGCTCGACCCCTCGGCGCGGCGCGCAGGAGAGGAGGACCGGGACCGGGAATTTTTGATTCAACTCATCCACTGAAGTTCAAAAAAAAATTCCGAACGACACGTTAGAACAAAAATGCTAAAGCAGAGTTCGAATGCCCATTGCACAACGAGCCTACAGTTCAAAACTCAAGCTGATCGGACAATCTTTACTGAGAGACTAACTTCAAAGTCGTTGAGCTAGAAATCTAAAATTTGGCATGTGACCCGTTGTACTAGTGACTCTGAGATAAAGCCAATTCAAAAACAGGACCCATTATAGGCTAGAAAATTTAAATTAAATTTCTACATAAACCATCATCTTCCGAAGTATTTTGTGAAACAAAAACATTAACGAACTTCGTGCCTACCAGGATTTCCTAAAATAGTATTTGTAAAGTAATATTTTTGTAACCAGAAGGCCCGTCCATTACGCCGCCACCAGGCCAAGCCAGGCGGTTCCAGGAAGAAATGGCCGGTACAAACTGTCCTTCCCATATTTGTCCAAGTTTTTTTTGTCACATGATAGAATGGCCCATACAAAATGTCCCAGCAATCATAGGCCTCCCATTTAGATGGCCTGCCGTTTAGATGGCCTCATTACCAGATGGTAACAGCACTACTTGCTGGCATTGTTGGGCCTGCGCGTTCACCCGGCGGCAGGGGCAGGGGCGGCAGCCTGGCAGTGCCTGGCAGGCCACTGTCGGGGCCAGGCGGCATGTCCGACAACATAGAGCTGGTGCGCTCCAATAAGGGGAAGTTGACCTTATGCCATGGGGGCTTCACTTACACGGAGCACTCAAGAAACCTGCGGCTACTGAAGATATACTGGCGGTGCACGGAGCGCTCCGTCTGCAATGCGCGGATCCACACGAACCTCGACGAGGCAGATCTGCGGGTCCTGAGGGAGGCCAAGCACATAGGCCATCTGCCTGATCACCGCGCCATTGAAGCAAAGAAGGTGGTGCAAGGGATCAAACGACATGCGGCGGAGCACCCCAACGAGCCACCACAACAAGTAAGGGAAGCACTAAGTGCCTCGACAGCGATGCGCAGCGGCACGGCGCTATAGCGTAATGCACAGGTGATGCGCCGTGCCATCGGCAACGTGGAGGATCCTGAGGTTTTGGCGCGACTTCCCGAGAGGCAGACCATCAGGCGCGTGGTTCATCTGCATCAGAGTCGCGGGAGGCCTCGCATCCCCGCCGGGCTCGCCGACATAGTGTTGGAGGCTCCATACACCACCACCAAGAGAGGCACGCGCTTCCTCTTATTTGATTCAGGTACGCCCAAAATAGCGATATTTTTTTCCCCCTTTTTTTGTTCGAAATCAAACAAAACCTGTATGTGTGTGCACCCTAACTGGCAATTTACTTTTTCGTACATGTGAAATGTACGCATATAAACGTGCGGATTTATGTAAAAAATCTTGCAGAATTATGTAGAATATTGTACATGAATCTGTTTTTTATTCTGCATTTTTTCGACATGTAATAAATTCTGCAGATCTGCACAATATTTTACATAATTCTGCACGATTTTTTACATAAATCCGCACGTTTATTCGCGGAGCGAGCGAACTCGCGGTAGCGAGTTCGCGAGGCGTAGCGTCAATCAGCGGGCCATACACGAAAAGTCTGTTCGTCACGCGCAGCAAAATCACGTTAAGAGACTCGGTGAGTTACTCGGTGAGAGTCTCGGTCTAGGAGAGAGACTCGACAAGGAACTCGGTAAGGAACTCGGTGAAAGACTCGATGAGAAACTCGGTGAGAGACTCGGTGAGGGACTCGGTGTGACACTCGGTAAAAGACTCAGTGAGGGACTCGGTGAGAGTCTCGGTCTACGAGAAGGACTCGATAAGGAACTCGGTAAGGAACTCGGTGAAAGACTCGATGAGAAACTCGGTGAGAGACTCGGTGAGGGGCTCGGTGTGAGACTCGGTAAAAGACTCAGTGAGGGAGTCGGTGAAAGACTCAATGAAGGACTCGGTGAAAGACTCGGTAAAAGACTCGGTGAGTGACCCGGTGAGTGACTCTGTAAACTACATGAAGAACGGTGGGAAACTCGATGACTGACTCGGTGAGTGACTCGGTGAGTGACTCGGTGAGTGACTCGGTGAGTGACTCGGTGAGTGACTCGGTGAGTGACTCGGTGAGAAACTCGGTGAGAAACTCGGTGAAAGACTCGGTAAGAGACTCGGTGAAAGACTCGGTAAGAAACTCAGTAAGTGACTCGGTGAGTGACTCGGTGAATGACTCGGCAAGGGACTAGGTGAGGAACTCGATAAGTGACTAGGTGAGAGACTCCATGAGGGACTAGGTGACAAACTCATTGAGAGACTCGGTGAGTGACTCGGTAAGGGACTCGGTCACAGACTCGGTCAGAGACTCGGTGAGGGACTGGGTGAAGAACTCGGTGAGAAACTCGGTGAAGGACTCGGTGAGTGACTGGGTGAGTGACTCGGTGAGTGACTCGGTGAGTGACTCGGTGAATGACTCGGTGAGTGACTCGGTGAGTGACTCGGTGAATGACTCGGTAAGTGAGTCGGTGAGAGACACGGTGAGAGACTCGTTGAGGGACTCTGTGAGTGACTCCGTGAGAGACTCGGTAAGTGACTCGGTGAGAAACTCAGTGAGAAACTCGGTGAAGGACTCGGTGAAAGACTCAGTGAGTGACTCGGTGAGTGACTCGGTTATGGACTAGGTGAGGAACTCGGTCAGTGACTAGGTGAGAAACGTTGAGACTCGTTAAGAGACTCGGTGAGTGACTCGGCGAGAAACTCGGTAAGAGACTCGGTAAAGGACTCGGTGAAGGACTCGGTGAGAAACTCTGTGAGTGACTCGGTGAGTTACTTGGTGAGGGACTAGGTGAAGAACTCGGTGACCATGTAAGAGACTAGGTGAAAGACTAGGTGAGAAACTCATTGAGAGACTCGGTGAGTGACTCGGTGAGGGACTCGGTGTGACACTCGGTAAAAGACTCAGTGAGGGACTCGGTGAAAGACTCAATGAGGGACTCGGTGAAAGACTCGGTGAGAGACTCGGTGAGTGACTCGGTGAGAGTCTCGGTCTACGAGAAGGACTCGATAAGGAACTCGGTAAGGAACTCGGTGAAAGACTCGATGAGAAACTCGGTGAGAGACTCGGTGAGGGGCTCGGTGTGAGACTCGGTAAAAGACTCAGTGAAAGAGTCGGTGAAAGACTCAATGAGGGACTCGGTGAAAGACTCGGTAAAAGACTCGGTGAGTGACCCGGTGAGTGACTCTGTAAACTACATGAAGAACGGTGGGAAACTCGATGACTGACTCGGTGAGTGACTCGGTGAGTGACTCGGTGAGTGACTCGGTGAGTGACTCGGTGAGTGACTCGGTGAGTGACTCGGTGAGTGACTCGGTGAGTAACTCGGTGAATGACTCGGCAAGGGACTAGGTGAGGAACTCGATAAGTGACTAGGTGAGAGACTCCATGAGGGACTAGGTGACAAACTCATTGAGAGACTCGGTGAGTGACTCGGTAAAGGACTCGGTCACAGACTCGGTCAGAGACTCGGTGAGGGACTGGGTGATGAACTCGGTGAGAAACTCGGTGAAGGACTCGGTGAGTGACTGGGTGAGTGACTCGGTGAGTGACTCGGTGACTGACTCGGTGAATGACTCGGTGAGTGACTCGGTGAGTGACTCGCTGAATGACTCGGTAAGTGAGTCGGTGAGAGACACGGTGAGAGACTCGTTGAGGGACTCTGTGAGTGACTCCGTGAGAGACTCGGTAAGTGACTCGGTGAGAAACTCAGTGAGAAACTCGGTGAAGGACTCGGTGAAAGACTCAGTGAGTGACTCGGTGAGTGACTCGGTTATGGACTAGGTGAGGAACTCGGTGAGTGACTAGGTGAGAAACGTTGAGACTCGTTAAGATACTTGGTGAGTGACTCGGCGAGAAACTCGGTAAGAGACTCGGTAAAGGACTCGGTGAAGGACTCGGTGAGAAACTCTGTGAGTGACTCGGTGAGTTACTTGGTGAGGGACTAGGTGAAGAACTCGGTGACCATGTAAGAGACTAGGTGAAAGACTAGGTGAGAAACTCATTGAGAGACTCGGTGAGTGACTCGGTGAGGGAATCGATCACAGACTCAGCCAGAGACTCGGTGAAGGACTGGGTGACGGACTCGGTGAGAAACTCGGTGATGGACTCGGTGAGTGACTCGGTGAGTGACTCGATGAATCACTCGATAAGTGACTCGGTGAGAAACTCGGTGAGAGATTCGGTGAGGGACTCGGTAAGTGACTCCGTGAGAGACTCGGTGAGAGACTCTGTAAGGGACTAGGTGAGAAACTCGGTGAATGACTAGGTGAGAAACTCGGTGAGAGACTAGGTGAAAAACTCATTGAGAGACTCGGTGAGAGACTCGGTGAGTGACTCAGTGAGTGACTCGGTGAGTGACTCGGTGAGAGACTCGGTGAGTGAGTCGATGAATTACTAGGTCAGTAACTCGGTGCAAATCTCGGTGAAAGACTCGGTGAGAGACTCGGTCAGGGACTCGGTAAAGGACTCTGTGAGAAACTCGGTGAATGACTCGGTAAGTGACTCGGTGAAAGACTCGGTGAAGGACTCGGTAAGAGACTGGGTGAGTGACTCGGTGAATGACTAGATGAGGGAGTCGGTGAGGAACTCAATCACAGACTCAGTCAGAGACTCGGTGAGGGACTGGGTGAAAGTCTCGGTGAGAAACTCGGTGAGGGACTCGGTGAGGGACTCGGTGAGTGACTCAGTTAGTGACTCGGTGAATCACTCGATAAGTGACTCGGTGAGAAACTCGGTGAGATACTCAATGGGGGACTCGGTGAGTGACTCGGTGAGTGACTCCGTGAGAGACTCGGTGAGGGACTCGGTCACAGACTCGGTCAGACTTGGATAGAGACTCGGTGAGCGACTCGGTGAGAAACTCAGTGAGTGACTCGGTGAGTGACTCGGTGAGTGACTCGATGAATCACTCGATAAGTGACTCGGTGAGAAACTCGGTGAGAGATTCGGTGAGGGACTCGGTAAGTGACTCCGTGAGAGACTCGGTGAGAGACTCTGTAAGGGACTAGGTGAGAAACTCGGTGAATGACTAGGTGAGAAACTCGGTGAGAGACTAGGTGAAAAACTCATTGAGAGACTCGGTGAGAGACTCGGTGAGTGACTCAGTGAGTGACTCGGTGAGTGACTCGGTGAGTGACTCGGTGAGTGAGTCGATGAATTACTAGGTCAGTAACTCGGTGCAAATCTCGGTGAAAGACTCGGTGAGAGACTCGGTCAGGGACTCGGTAAAGGACTCTGTGAGAAACTCGGTGAATGACTCGGTAAGTGACTCGGTGAAAGACTCGGTGAAGGACTCGGTAAGAGACTGGGTGAGTGACTCGGTGAATGACTAGATGAGGGAGTCGGTGAGGAACTCAATCACAGACTCAGTCAGAGACTCGGTGAGGGACTGGGTGAAAGTCTCGGTGAGAAACTCGGTGAGGGACTCGGTGAGGGACTCGGTGAGTGACTCAGTTAGTGACTCGGTGAATCACTCGATAAGTGACTCGGTGAGAAACTCGGTGAGATACTCAATGGGGGACTCGGTGAGTGACTCGGTGAGTGACTCCGTGAGAGACTCGGTGAGGGACTCGGTCACAGACTCGGTCAGACTTGGATAGAGACTCGGTGAGCGACTCGGTGAGAAACTCAGTGAGTGACTCGGTGAGTGACTCGGTGAGTGACTCAGTGAATGACTCGGTAAATGATTCGGTGAGAAACTCGGTGAGAGACTCGGTGAGTGACTCCGTGAGAGACTCGGTGAGTGACTCGGTAAGGGACTCTGTGAGGGACTCGGTCAGTGACTAAGTGAGAGACTCGATGAGAGACTCGGTAAATGACTCGGTGAGTGACTCGGTGAGAAACTCGATGAGCGACTCCGTGAGTGACTTGGTGAAAGACTCGGTGAAGGATTCGGTCAGAGACTCGGTGAGTGACTCGGTGAAGGACTTGGTCAAACACTCGGTCAGAAACTCGGTGAGTCACTCAGTGACAGACAGTGAGAGACAGTGAAAGACTTCGTGAGTGACTGGCTGAGACTCAGTGGTCGAGCTGCGCTCCTAACAATTCCCTATCTCTTTTACTCCTTGGTTACACTCATACAACAATCAGTGACCACTTCTCCCATTCGGCAATCAGTTCTAAATTTTCGTCTTATTATCTTTTATTATTCTATTAGTTTAAAAAGTTCATTTTTTACGATGGGGGACGAAATGGAAGAAGTGGACGATGACATGGTAAGTATTATTTTAAATTTCTTAGTATCAAAGTGTCACAATATGTCATACTTTCTAAATAGAATGTGACACTTTCTCACTGAGCTATTCAATCAGTTCTCAGTTCACGATATTAAATTCTCTCCACATCAAGTTTTATATGTAAGGCGACGATCAGCTTGACGGACTAAACCGACGGCTCCTCGTACCCCAAGTTATTAGCATAGTCCACTGCCGACGTCGTGCTAACTCTGCCAGTCGTCCTATAGGGAACTATGTCACCCCTAGCGTCGGCGCCTGTGGTCGGTACATGACAGGATCGCAAGCGTGTTGTAAAGCAGAGTGACCAATGGACGCGTCCATGGTCACTATCCTACTCTACATAATCGTTGGCTTGCAGTACAGCGCGAACCCAATAGGGAAATAGAGTATATGTTTAAACGGTGCTGTCTTTCGCCGGCGTTGGCGACGGCGCTTATGGTCGGAACCGGACAACATCAGGTTCATGTTGAAGGGCAGGGTAACAACACTATGCGCGCGCCGCCAAACGTGGGAGAGCCTTCACTTCTACTACGGCCTTGGCATGGCCGGGAAACCGCGCGGCCGCCAACCGCAGGAGAGCCTCCACCTCGACTAAGGTCTTGGCATGACCCGGCGAGCGCGGACTCAAGCAGCGAAAAAAATTCCACCTCGACTACAGCTTGGCTTGGCCCGGCACGCACGCGGCACGCACGCGGCACGCACGCGGGCTCCAACCGCGGGAGAGTTTCGACGTCGACTAGGACGTTCGCATGGCCCGGCGCGCGATCGGGCTCCAGCCGCGGGAAAGTCTCCACCTCGTCTACAGCCTTCGCATATCCGAGAGCAGCCGCCTGCCGAGGGAGAGCTTCCACTTCGACTAGGTCCTTGGCGCAGCCGAGCTCACGCGACCGCCACCCGCGGGAGAGCCTCCACCTCGACTACTGCCTTGGCGTGGCCGGGGGCGCGCAGGGGCTCCAAACGCGGGAGAGCCTCCACCTCGACTACTGCCTTGGCGTGGCCGGGGGCGCGCAGGGGCTCCAAACGCGGGAGAGCCTCCACCTCGACTACTGCCTTGGCGTGGCCGGGCGCGCGCAGGGGCTCCAGCCGCAGGAGAGCCTCCACCTCGACTACTGCCTTGGCGTGGCCGGGCGCGCACGCGCCTACCACCCGCGGGAGGGCCTCCACCTCCACTAGAGCCTTGGCATGGCGGGGCGCGCACGCGCCTACCACCCGCGGGAGGGCCTCCACCTCCACTAGGGCCTTGGCATGGCCGGGCGCGCACGCGCCTACCACCCGCGGGAGGGCCTCCACCTCGACTAGGGCCTTGGCATGGCCGGGCGCGCACGCGCCTACCACCCGCGGGAGGGCCTCCACCTCGACTAGGGCCTTGGCATGGCCGGGCGCGCACGCGGCTGCCACCCGCGGGAGAGCCTAAACCTCGACTAGGACCTTGGCGTGGCCGGGCGCGCGCAGGGGCTCCAGCCACGGGAGAGACTCCACCTCGACTAGGCGCTTGGGATGGCCGGGCGCGCGCAGGGGCCGCAACCCGCGGGAGGGCCTCCACCTCGACTAGGGCCTTGGCATGGCCGGGGGCGCACGCGGCCGGCACCCGCGGGAGGGCCTCCACCTCCACTAGAGCCTTGGCATGGCGGGGCGCGCAAGCGCCTACCACCCGCGGGAGGGCCTCAACCTCCACTAGGGCCTTGGCATGGCCGGGCGCGCACGCGCCTACCACCCGCGGGAGGGCCTCCACCTCGACTAGAGCCTTGGCATGGCGGGGCGCGCACGCGCCTACCACCCGCGGGAGGGCCTCCACCTCGACTAGGACCTTGGCATGGCCGGGCGCGCACGCGCCTACCACCCGCGGGAGGGTCTCCACCTCCACTAGGGCCTTGGCATGGCCGGGCGCGCACGCGCCTACCACCCGCGGGAGGGCCTCCACCTCCACTAGGGCCTTGGCATGGCCGGGCGCGCACGCGCCTACCACCCGCGGGAGGGCCTCCACCTCGACTAGGGCCTTGGCATGGCGGGGCGCAAACGCGGCTGCCACCCGCGGGAAAACCTAAACCTCGACTAGGACCTTGGCGTGGCCGGGCGCGCGCAGGGGCTCCAGCCGCGGGAGAGACTCCACCTCCACTAGGGCCTTGGCATGGCCGGGCGCGCACGCGCCTACCACCCGCGGGAGGGCCTCCACCTCGACTAGAGCCTTGGCATGGCGGGGCGCGCACGCGCCTACCACCCGCGGGAGGGCCTCCACCTCGACTAGGACCTTGGCATGGCCGGGCGCGCACGCGCCTACCACCCGCGGGAGGGTCTCCACCTCCACTAGGGCCTTGGCATGGCCGGGCGCGCACGCGCCTACCACCCGCGGGAGGGCCTCCACCTCGACTAGGGCCTTGGCATGGCGGGGCGCAAACGCGGCTGCCACCCGCGGGAAAACCTAAACCTCGACTAGGACCTTGGCGTGGCCGGGCGCGCGCAGGGGCTCCAGCCGCGGGAGAGACTCCACCTCAACTAGGGCCTTGGTATGGCCGGGCGCGCGCAGGGGCCGCCACCCGCGGGAGGGCCTCCACCTCGACTAGGGCCTTGGCATGGCGGGGCGCGCACGCGCCTACCACCCGCGGGAGGGCCTCCACCTCCACTAGGGCCTTGGCATGGCCGGGCGCGCACGCGGCTGCCAACCGCGGGAGAGCCTCCACCTCGACTAGGGCCTTGGCGTGGCTTGGCGCAGCAGGCAACCGCAGGAGAGTTTCCACCTCGTCTACGGACTAGGCATGGCCGGGCGCAAACGCCTCTCGCGGAAGAGCCTCCACCTCGACTTTGGCCTTGTCTTGGCCGGGCGCGGCCACCTGCCGCGGGAAAGCGTCTACCGAACCGCGGCCTTGGCACGGCCGGGCGCGCGCACGGACGCCACCCGCAGGAAGGCCTCCACCTCGACTAAAGTCTTGGCATAAGCGGGCGCGACCGCCTGCCGCGAAAAATCCTCCACCTTAACTACGGCCTTGACATGGCCGGGCGCGCGCAGGGGCTCCAGCCGCGGGAGAGACTCCACCTCGACTAGGGGCTTGGCATGGCCGGGCGCGGCAGCCAACCGCAGGAGAGACTCCACCTCGACTAGGGGCTTGGCATGGCCGGGCGCGGCAGCCAACCGCAGGAGAGCCTCCACCTCGACTAAGGCCTTGGAGTTTCTGGGCGCGGCCGCCTGCCGCGGGAAATCCTCCACCTCAACTACGGCCTTGGCATGGCCGGGCGCGCGCAGGGACTCCATCCGCGGGAGAGACTCCACCTCGACTAGGAGCTTGGCATAGCCGGGCGCTGCCGCTAACCGCGGGAAAGCTTTCACTTTGACTACGACTTTGGCGTGGCGTGCTCTGGTTGAAAATGGGCCTGAAGGATCGCCCACATGTTATAAGGCAGGGTAGCAGCGCCATACCCCTCATGTCACCGTTCTCCTCCACACACTCATTGTGCTACATGAAAAGACTTTATATAACATAACATCAACATTGTGTACCGAGAACTGATAGGAAAGCTCAGTGAGAAAGTGCATGACATATTTAGCGACTCTGTTAGTAAGCTTCATAAGGACAGACGATGATTGCATTCATTGAACTTCTGATTTTGTTGCAGGGTTTTACAGATTTTTGTTTAGATTTCATGTTTATGAATGAAGAAACTTCAGTTACTGATACATCTCCATTGGTATGTTCATGTACTTATTTTAAATTAAGTTTCCTTTTGTTTGCATTTTGAGTGTACTTGGCCGTACCTATGTTGTCATTATTTAATTTTCAGAAAATGATCAAACTGACATCGGGTATTTGCTTCAAAACAACTTCAAAAAATTTATCAAAAATCAAGAAACAGCTCCACAAAATTTTAGAGGTACAACATAACTTATAAATTTTTAAATTCTGATAAATTTTCATGTCTCAAGCAAACGTAATATATCTCATTTCAGAAAGATGTGTTCTTGGATTGTGAAATTGCATCCAGTTCCAGTGACCTTTACAATATCAACTTATCATCAAATTGCATTCTCTGTTTATCAAACACTGATGTAAATGAATTACTCATCAAATGTGATGAAAATGAGAAAGAAAAGGTGCAAAAATAGAATTTCTCTATAAAATAAGGTACCATTTGTTTACTAAATTTTTCTGGAAAATATTTTCAGATCAGTATTGATACATCTTCGGATGAAGATGCAGATGAAAAGAGAACATCCAATGATGATGATGGTAAAAACAAACAAGATGAAAAACCAGATAAGAATGACAAACATGATCAAGAGAGAAGGAAGTCTGATAAAGATGAACCTGATGATGACAAAACTAAATCAGAAAAGAAGAATCAAAAAAGAAAAAAAAGTATTGTAAGTATTAATTTGATGTAGATTTTGTTAATATTCTCTTTTTTTTTGTAACAGATAATACTGTTATTGTTTATAGGAAAAATCTGGCTCAGAATCTGACTCAAAATCAAAAGGAAAAAGTAAAAGACAAAGAAAGCACAAGACACCACCAAATTCCGATGATGAAGAAAAATCTGGTTCAGAATCAGAAGAAAACTCAAAAAGAAAAAGAAAGAGACAAAAAAACAACAAACCACCTCCAAAGACCAATTCTGATGATGAGGTAATTTTAATTTTGTTCCCTTTACATTTCCAAACCTATCAACGGAAACTACACTCTGATTCCATGAATTGCATATTACAAAATCTGTTAGTGATAATTTCACGACATGTCTCATTGTGAAAACACATCACACACTTTAGATTATTGTTTTGTCAAGTATAGTTTAATTACAGGATCCTGACTCAAGTGATGAGGAAATTAATAGGATTAACCGGGCAGCTCGTCGAATTCCCACTTACAAGAGTATCAAAAACCTTATCAAGATGAAATACTACAAAGTTTTAGATTGCATGATAGTTACAACAAGTCAAGGGAAGACTATACGCTTAAAATTAGAAGATGAATCTGTTCCTGATGATAAATTCTGTTTGGTTCACATGCCAAAAAATTTGCTGCCTGAACTTTTTGCAGTTTTTGATGCTTTAGTTTTAAAAATGAATTCTGAACAAGGGTTATACTTTCAGTTTAGGGGGATGAAAGGCTTGGCATTTCATGTTCGATTCACCCGAAAACCCAACAAGAAAAAAAACTAATGTTCTTATCCAAAATACTTCCTTTGTAAATATAAACTTCATCGATTACACATTGATTCAATGTTTTCTTTTATTTCTTCATGTCAGGTTAAAAAATGTATTCACCGGAGAGATTTGGCTAAGAAAAGGCAGGCAAAGAAAAGAAAACGTGACCCACCATCTAAACAAAAAGCTGACCGTGAAAAGGCAAGGATAAGAATGAAAAACTTAAGAAAAATCAGAAGATCTATGAATAAGAAAGCAAACAAAAAATACAATGCTGAAAGGAAAAAAATTATGAGAGATCTCAAAAAGTGTGGTTGCAAATTTAAGGAAAATGGTACTGTCGACATATTACAACACAATTTCTTGTGTTATGAGAAAAGTTTACAATGGCATGAGTGTGTTGATTGCAATAAGAGGATTATGATATCAAGCCACAGTAGAGTAAAATGTAAAGGTCATTGTGAACTTTTCTCATCACAAAATCACATGGATCCTTTGCCTGTCCCAGAGGAATTGCTTGGATTAACCTATATTGAAAAACAGTTAATATCTAGAGTACATTCTGTTTTTTCCTTGTATAAAGTAGAAAAAGGTCAATACAAATACAAAGGTCAAGTAATTAATTTCCCTCAACAAGTTCAATCAGTAGCAGATTCCTTACCACACTTAGTTGCTGATCTCAATAATCTTGTAGTTGTCAAATTAAGTAATGACATTGATCTTAGAGACTTTTATGTACGGAAAGCAAAAGTGTTAAATGCTTTGGTATGGTTAAAAGCTCATCATCCATTATATTCAGATATTCATATTGATGAAGGTAAGGTATCTCTGTTACCTACTGAAGGAAGTGTTTTTAATGATTTAAAACACATAAATCCTTCTGATAATGAACACCCAAGTACTGAAACAAATTCTGATGACAGTAATTGTGACACAGATAACATTACCAGTTCTGGAGTTCCTGACCTCAAAGACCCTTCCCTTAATAATACTTTACATAACACATTAATTTGGCCTTCTATTGGTCCAGTACCTATCAATGAATTTGGATCACCTGGCTACTTGACACTTTGCTTTCCTTACTTGTTCCCATATGCTGAAGCTGATTATACAATGCCTAGGAAATCTAAAATTTCTCTACCAGCTTATATACAACATTTGATGCTTTATAAGGATGAGAGATTTGCCAAGGATGAGCGCTTCCGTTATTTTATGATGAATAGTCAAATGCGTTGGAATGCTCTTAACCTTGGTAATCTTTATGTTAAAAAAAATGAGTTTTTCTCTAAAATGACAATTAGTCAGTTGAAAGAATACTTAAGCAATGACAAAAGTATGGTTAAACAAATAATGTACTATGGTTCTAGAATTCGATCAACCAAGTCTTATTGGAATTCACGTTGTGGGGAGTTATTGGATATGGTGCAGCAAATTGGGGATCCCACTGTATTTTTCACACTTAGTGCCGCAGATTACTATTGGCCTAATCTTTTCCGTTTGTTGGATAAAGATGTAAAAACTTTGAATATAAAGGAAAGAGCAGATCTCATTGCTGCAAACCCTTTGGTAGCAGACTCATATTTTTATCTTCGGTCTAAATTTTTTATCAATCATTGTTTTAAGCCTCACTTTGGTGTAAAAGATGTTTGGTTTCGTTACGAATTCCAGCACCGTGGATCTGTCCACTTACATGGATTAGCTTGGTTTGAAAAAGCTCCCAAACTAAAAAAAAATAATGTCTGAAGAAGATAAAAGTATGATGTTGAAATTTTTTGACAGCATTGTCTCATGTGAAAATCCAAATGTAAGTTTGCTGCCAAGTCAAACACACCCATGTGAAATTACATTATCAGAAGTTGATAATCTTGAAAATGATTTAGCTGACCTTTGCAATCATGTTCAAAGGCATACCAAGTGTAGAAAAGGTTTTTGTCTGAAAGAACAAAAAGGAAAACCACACTTTGTTTGTAAATATAATTTCCCAAAACAATTGCAGGAGTATTCTACCTTTGAGTATAAAGACAATGAAATCACTGATATTGCATTCAAACGTAATGATCCCTTTTTGAATAAATACAATTCATGGGTGTTGCAGACTTGGAGAGCAAATATTGATTTTTCTCCAATTTTCTCAAAAGCAATTGTTTATAGGTACATTGCTAAATATGCATCAAAAAGTGAGATTAAGTCACAGGCTTATAATGAAATCATGACTACTATTTTGGACAAGAAATGTGCAGAAAGTGAAAACTGCAAACAAGCTATTCGTAAACTCCTCTTGTCAACATGTGCAGAAAGAGACTATTGCGCTCAAGAGGTATTTCACTTTCTTATGGGTTATCATTTCTATGAAAAGACCAGAGATATTGTCATTATCAATCTTAGTCAACGTGATTGGGTTTCTATACATAATGGATTTGGAAGCAATAATGTGATAGACAACTATATGGAAAGATCTACATACTTTGAAAAGTTGTCTATTTATGAGTACTCAAAGTGGTTTTATGTTAGTGGAGGTGCAATCAAACGAAGAAAGAATTTTGCTGTAGTCAGGTTTTTTCCTCGGTATAGAAAGGAGTTTGATGAATATGCATATTACCAGTGGATGAGTCAAGTGTTTTATCCTTGGCGTGAAATTGCTGATGTCTCATATATTGATGAAGAGATAAGAGGATATGTTGATAAGTGTGTATCACACTATACTAATCTAGGTGACTATATTAAAAATGAGGATAATGAATCTGATGACATCAATGACAATTGCTCAAATAAGCTAAAGTCTAATGAACAAATTCTATCAGAGTTCATACCTAATCTCAGAAAACGTAACCTTGGTAAAGAAAAGTCTGATACTAACTATTCCTGGGACAGATATTCATGTAAATTAAAGAAAGAAGAAATCCAGATTGTTGACAACTACTTACGAAAAGATCTTGATTTTTCAATGATATCACATACTACTTGTGAAAATCTAAATGCTGAACAAATCCAATTTCTCAATTACATCAAATGTAAAACAGACCAGATTGCAAATAATGAGGAATCATATCCAATTTTCTGTATGTTGCAAGGTATGCCTGGAACTGGTAAATCTTATTTGCTGAGAGAATGCGTTAAATACATATCAGTAAAATTGGGCTGTGAATCTGTTAAAGTTGTAGCTCCAACTGGAGTTGCAGCTAAAAATGTCGATGGTTGTACATTACACTCTTTCCTACTTTTAGGAAAATTTGGCTTCACCATGAAAAATCTGAATGGTCCTGATTTAATAACTTATAGAGAAAAGTATGGAGACATCAAGTTTTTATTTGTCGAAGAATGTTCTATGGTTGGTTTACGAATGCTTGCATGTTTAGAAAAGCGGTGTCGAGAAATTTATGATTCAGAATCTTTGTTTGGAAATCTTAATGTCATACTAATAGGTGATGTCAACCAACTATTGCCAATATCTGATCAGCCTTTGTATGCTGAAGTTGAAATTTCAACTAAGTATAACAATTTATTAGAAAGAGGAAAGTTGATCATAGATGAGTTAAAATCTGCTTTCATATTAAGAAAATGCCATAGATTTGCAAATCAAAATTACATAAATTTTTTGAGAAGAATTTCCAGTGGACGGTGTACAGAAAGAGATGTTGAAACAATGAATAAGAGATGCTTAAGTTACCTTAGCTCAAGTGAAATGTCTGATTTTGATGACAGCCTCAGAATATGTACTACTAATGATGCCTGTATTGATTATAATTTACAACAATTACAAAGACTGAATGTTCCAACTGCTATAATTAAAGCTCAGAATAATAATCAAACTGCTTTTACATCCAGTGATGACATGGCTGATGGATTACTTAATGACTTGTACTTGGCTGAAGGAGCAAAAGTGATGTTGAGGAAGAACTTGAACGTATCACGTGGCCTTGTAAATGGATGTGTTGGTATATTGAAATATTTTATTTATGAAAAAGGTATGAAACCACCGGCTTTACCCGTATGTGTTTTGGTTAAGTTTGCCAATATAAATGTGTCAGATCTAGATATATCTTTAATCCCTATTGTTCCTTCACTTGCAATGTGGTACAGGAATGGCATTACTTGTACTAGGTTCCAGCTTCCTATTGTGTTATGTTGGGCATGTACCGTCCATCGCTCTCAGGGTTTAACTCTTCAGTCTATGATTCTTGATGTAGGAAATTCTGAATTTGCACTAGGTCTATTATACGTTGCTCTTTCCCGTGTCTCAGATAAAGAAAATTTGTGTTTAGTCATTGCTCTTACATTAGATCGGTTAAA